>CAHIKZ030004617.1:17500-117500 GCA_903632075.3 Acanthosepion pharaonis | reverse complement strand
GGAAAAAACTACAGTTGAATTTGTGCTTACACATCGTGTTAAAATACATTTAATGCTAGTCTGGTATCAAAACATGTTATAAAATGGAGTTAAAAGATTAAAGATATTTATATCTATTCGTCTGAATTAAATAATAATTACATGAACGTACAGGGTTATTAAAAAAGGATGAACCGATTTCATTACGCAATATTTTAATAAGAAAAAGCAGTAGAAAACTCCAGCCGAGTCACAAGTATTCTACTCACAATCAACTTTTATTTCCTGTCTTACAAGGGTTCAATATGGCCACCACCTGCATCATGGGCAACATGAATGTGATAAGAGAATTCCCCCCAGACGCGTATCAGCATATCACGTTCCACTGAGTTGATCGCTTGTTATTCGATGTTTAAGGTCATCAAGGTTTGTGGGTAGTGGTGGAACATAAACGCAATCTTTTACGTATCCCCACAAGAAAAAAAAATCATTCACATTGAGGTCTGGGGATCTTGCAGGACAAGCACAAAGAGCAAGTACTTCGTAAGTGCCTGAACGAGGCGTAGTCTGTAAGGTTTCAAATGTAGACGTCTTCTTAGCACACGCCAGATACTGGATTGAGATATCACAAGCTCACGGATAGCTTGATTTTTTTGGACTTCCGTGGACTCACCTTAAACGCAGTACGGATTCTTGCCACTTGTTCCTCCGAAACTCGTGGTCATCCTGGACTTTTTTCCTTTACAAAAACATCCACTCTCTTGAAACTGTTTAAACCATCGTCGAATGTTCTTAGGAGAGGGCGGATTAATGTCGAATTGCCTTCGAAAAGCACGCTGCACCCTAACAACTGTATTTGTTTGCGCGAACTTGAGGACGCAGAACACATTTTGCTTAGGACTCGCCATTTCGGGGGGTAAACAAACAACTGAACGTTGCCGGAGATACGACGCGTCTGCAACGCTCCTGTGGCTGCCATTCAAAACTTAGAAAACTCCTCTTTCGAATGGTCACTGACTCATTCCATGATGATGCTTGAGAACTGAAGCAATGCGTCATGAAATCGGTTCATTCTTATTGAATAACCCTGTATTTTCCCGTATATTATATACAGAGAAAACTGAAGAATTTAGTCTCTTACCTTAAGATAGCATGAGAAATTTTATAGTAATTATTTAAAGTTACGACGCGACTCTTGTTTAAGCTTTCCTCCGACCGGTCAATAAAACAACGTTGCATTGCAATCCTCGATCTCGACGTTGTTCACTAAAAGCTGGGGAAAGGCGCGCAGCATGCTGACAATGTAAATACGATGTAAGAAAATCCGCCTCGAGAAATAAGAACGTGAACATAGTTTACCATATTATATATAGATGTTTTATTCAGGATTCCGCCTGCTTATCCGGTAGGGTAGGTAGGTGATCGTGTGGACAACTTCTGCTATGTCAGCTCTTCTTCCTTAAAAACTCCTCGCCTATCAACTCATCCGGGCGTGTTGGATGGTCATACGAAAATCCAGGCCACGGAATTGCGATAAGGATACGTCCGTCTCCCGCCAAGGGCTGATCAGCACTCTCCCCGATCCCAAGAATGACTGTTAATATAGACCAGCACTCGGATATAGCCTATTTCTGGTTTTGTTGCCATTTCATCTGCAAAAATCTCTTAGCCGCTATTTTATTTCCCATTATCATTTGGTTAATTCGAACTTGTAATCGGAGAGCCGAGTTCGAATTCTCGTCGAAACCATGACATTCATTTATGTGCTAATACCCTTGGGAAAGGTATTAATCTTTTCTCCCCCACCCCAGCTACGGGTAAATATCAGGGCAGACCGGATTTTATAGCTTTGGATGGCAACCGGTCTACTACAGAAAGAAATGGCAACCTACTGCAGGAAAAAAAAATCTGCCTCGTCAGTCATGTATCGGAAGAAACATGATCGCCTAAGCGTGTATCACGTATGGCACATAACTGACCACTTCAAAAGATCGAACTTCAAAAGGATTAAAAAAACCCTTCTATTCGGGTGTCCGTAGTATCGCAATACTGTTAATTACTCTAAGAATAACATTAACAAATGTAATTAATTTACCAAGGTGGCCCAAAGTTTTTGCACGTCAGTATATACACGAAAAAAACTAAAACTGAATATGTGCTTACACATCGTCTTAAAATACAATAACCACACGTCTGGTATCAAAACACGTGTTAAAATTGGACTAACACATTAAAGATATGTGTGTCTACTCATTTGAAATCAATAATAATTGCATGAATGGTTATATGTATTTTTCGTGGACATTATATCGTCTGTCGACTGGGCACTTCGATGTGGTGTAATGATTAGCAATCTTGTCTCGCTAGATCAATTGAATAAAGAGTTCGATTATCACTGGGTGTTCCATACTTACAGCCTTGTCTAAACATCTAAGCTACACTTGAAAAATCCTTATATAGTCAGTCGATAGTCAGTCTCTTACCTTAATATAGCACGAGAAGATTTATATTACTTAACTGAATGATCTCGCAAGCCATTGATTTTGGACTAGATCCAATCTTGTACTCGGAGGTCGAGTTAAGTTTCACTTTGCCCAGTAAATATCTTTACTTGTGAATAATCACGTTGAGACATCTGTCACCTGACAACAATCGGCAAACAGTGAGGGGTGTGGAAAGACAATAAATCGTATGAGTTAATGGCTTTCCAAGGAAGCCCCTAAGATATACAAATCATGTGGCCTACCAAGATCTTCGGCTGAGAGTCCCAATCGATATGTTTACCCAATCAATATACGCGCAATTATCCATCCCACCAGCTGTGGCGTACGTGTTCAACGAAGGAATTGTTGCTCATCGCTCACTAGTTGTTCATCAGCGTCTCTCTTTCTGGCGACATAGTTAAACACAAATATTAGCTACCTTCTTTATTCAAGATATAAGATGTTGTTGGAAACGGCTTTGTGACGGAGCACGCAAAAGTATTTAAAGATATTGCAGGAAAAAAAAAAGAAAAAAAACAACAACGAAGGATTAATATCGGTGAAATTCTGTCTCATCATAAATGAGACATCGGAGAGCCGAGTTCGAATCCGAGTTGAGTTCGTTACATTCATTTATGCGAAAATACTTATGGGAAAGATATGAATCCATCTATTCTTCCCCCAGCTATGAGTTCAATAGCAGGACAAACTGGGTTCTATAACCTTGCTCAGCAACCAGTCTACCACAGAAATAAATGGCAGCCGACTGCGGGAAAATCTTCTGCCAGAGTTAGTCATGAATCAAACGAGCGTATAACATGTATGACACTTAACTGACTGCCTGAAATGGTCATCAAATTCCGGATGAGATAAGTAATCTAAGACAGGGTCGAATTAACTTGAAAAAAAAAACGGTATTAACAGTAGACATCACGATATGCCTTGAGCTCTTTTCCAGAAACAACAAATAAAAAATTGCAATTATCAACTGAATAATGGTCTAGAGTAATGGTAATATTATCTGTTTCTTAAGAAAACATTCGGTATTCATTGACCGAACAGGCAATGCAACTTTCGGTTGAAATTTATAAAATCTTTCTCTTCAAACAGTATTTCGGGAAAATAGTTTTTTTCAAGTTGATTAACTGTTATTGCCCTTTCCAGTACTGACGGTGGCTTTCTCCTTAATCTTTTGTTTGAAATATTCCTGAAAGTCAACTTTTTGATTATGTCATTATTTTCTCCTCGAGTTACGTGTGCTATCCATTTTCTTAAGTAGTCTAGTCAGATCGACACTTTCATCTTCTGTTGCTTCTCAGTCGTTTCTGTATTATGAGATAACGAGTTCAAGAGAATGGATAATTTCTCTGTACATCCTGAACGATCACGCAATAATGATGTCCAAAACGACCTCAAGTTCGTTGTTAACTGGGGCAAAAGATGGCTTGTTAATTTTAACGTCTCCAAAACTAAACTTCACTTCATTAATCGTCTGAGACACCTATCTATGCCTTCCGCCAGCACGGCTGATGCTAACCTCCAGAAAAGAGACTCGCTGCGCCTTCTCGAGCTAACGTTCTCAGTTGACATGAAGTTAAAAGACTATACTAAATCCATTGCTAGGTCAGATGCTAAGAAAGTTGATTCTCTGCGAGATAATTTTTCTCTCCAGAATCTTATCTATAAATCTATTGTTCGTCCATGCTTAGAATATTGCTGTCACATAGGGCCCGGTGCCCCTGCTATTCACTTTGAGCTCCTTGATAAAATGCAAAGAAGAATCTGCAATATTATTGGTCCTGATCTGGCAGCTCGGCATTTTTCCACCGCCGTAAGGTTTCCTCTCTGTCTTTTCTATAAATACTTTCATTGTAATTGTTCGAATGATCTCTTCGCTAGGGTACTTTTGTAGTTGGATTGCTTCCGACCAGTTCAAGTCTCGCTAAGTACTAGATTAAATTTTGTAGCGTGACCAAGTGGAAGCGATATTTAATATTTTTTGTGTTTGAAGAACTGTTAATTTGACGTTATTTTCTTACTGTTATTTAGTTACCAAGATTGTATTGTAAAGCTCGGCATGAGCGAAGTGAGAAGGTAAGATATAGATTCAATAGAAATACATGTTGCTCGGTTTGGCCAGGGAAACGAGTAGTGAAGTCTACGATAGATAGATAGATCAATACGTCCGTAGATATGTCTGTAGACAGGTAGAAGTAATGAAACCATAGCAGAAAATCCTTCATGCTTCATTAAAGCGGAGAAATTAATAACACTGAGCTTAAAACATACCTTGTTTTATCCTGAGACATTTAGGAAACAGGGTTACAAACTCCTTTATTAATACTGGCCTCTATAATAGAAACTAACCGAATCTCAGGGACAAGATAGTAGACCCAAGTAGTGCCAATAATTTTGCTAAATCTGTACTGTGTAATTGAAGATATTAAAAAGCGGCCAACGTATATGGCATATCACTCAAACTGCCCTCAAGCAGTCAATGAAAATTATAATTACCTGGAAGACTTATTCCCATATGCTTACATTTACACACACACACACACACACACACACACATATATATATATATATATATATATATATATATATAATATATATAATAGACATAATTATATATTTATATATGCATCGTAGTGCCGGTGAAATATAATCAGATATATTATCTTGGCAATATATAACGTCTCCGAAGAAAGCCATTTTAAGAGGTTATGCAACAATTCATCTGTTTAGTAGCCAGAAATACTTAAGTTTTATGTTGACCGAATATCTTTTCATATGCACCTACATATGGTCATATATATATATATATATATATAACAGAAAACGAATGTCTATTATGTTTCATGAGCCATTCTAACCTTCGTATTGTGGCTATAGTTTCGGGAGAAAATAAAGACAAAAATATCCAACATTTGCATAGTTTTTTATTGTGCCTTTCATTGATCTATGCTTTCGGCTCACATGACCATTCTTCAGAGTGGTTATATGGACATTACAACAGAGATATTCACCATCAAAGATGACACCCTCTTAATGTTTACATAGAAGTTTGCTATGCGAAACTAACGCTCACGGAATAACATACGCAGTTCGTAAATTTATAATGCGATTGTATGACGTTGTACATGACCACGTGAGAGAAAGAAATATTATGGTGCCCTGACTACATGACTTTAAGCATGCTACTAGATTGGCATCTAACTCCCACCCTTTTACTATTGAAATGTAACCACCACTTCTACTCCAACAGTTTCCTTTCTTGCACTTCCCGCCTGTGAAACTCCCTTCCATTTATTTGATTCCCTGATAACTGCAATCTTCAAAAATTTAAATACAATGTCAATCGCCATCTTCTTTTTTTCTTGAATGCCGTTCATTTTTTATCCTTTCCTCAACACCCCCCTCCATACCAAGTCTTTTTTTCTCACTTTCGCTCCCTTTAACTTTCTGCGTACTTAGTGGCATTTCCGCCTTGCTTGTTGTAAAATGATTAAAAAAAATAGTATTAATAATATATTGAATTCATAAAAGTTTTCTTTCGCCAGAATCTATTTTACATCTTTATAAGTAGACCATTCATCCATGCATTGAATATTGCTGTCACATTTAGTCTGGTGCTTTTACTATATCTTGAGGATTAACAAAATCGATAGAATAATCTGCAATGTTATTAGCCCTGACCTGGCATCTCCACTTTTTGAAGTATTGAAAGTTACAATCTTGTTCGCCTACCCGTTGTGCTGTACACACTTTAATACTTAACAATAAGAAATAAGATGTAATATGTTTTAAATTAGTATAAAACACAACCAGACATCATCTCAAAGGAGCAGCACTCCATTGGACTTAAAGAAGATACTTCATGCATTGATTGTCAGTAATCGATGTTGAAGCTCATGTAAAAGAAAGGATTTTCGATACTGATTTTTCCCGGTACGGAAGTTTTTGCCTCTTGGGATGTTAGTACAACGCAATCGGTTTGTTCTGTTTCTTATCACACAGTTAAGACTAATAAATACCAGCAAACTAAAATAGGATTAGTAAAAATCTATAACTAAACACAGAATCCGAATAATTGTAACGCCATTACTTGGTGATAATAGGTTGTATAAAGTGAGTTTTAGGATTCCATTTTTGATTGGATGATTTTCGATGTCTTTTAGCAGGTTTGTAATAGTGTATGATTGGTGCATTGAAAACACACCACTTTTCAGATCTTTCGTTTGTGGAAAAATTAACCTTTGGAAATGTGCTGTGAGCAGAGCAAGTATTTTCTTTTATGTGCCGTGTCCCTTCAGGACGTAGGATGTTATGTCGCTCCTCAAACTTCTTCCTGTTCCTTGTAGCTGTTAATGAGTTTTATCTTTTTGTTATTTCTCCCAAACCTGTTCTCCCATCCATTTGCTCAATCTCATCATGGATGTTACACACTGCTTTCCCTTGTCCCTCAATCTGTCATGTGAGTATCAAATTTTCCAAGCCCTCCTTCCTCATTACGTGCCCTAGAGATTTCAACTGCCTCTTCCTGATGTTAAGTAGAAGTTTCCTTTTTTTTTCTATTTTCTCCAAAACCTCGTTGTTTCTCAAATGGTTGGCCCATGGTATCCTCAGCATATTTTTGTATTGTTCTTATTTTTTCGAGTGTTAAACTGAGACTTGCAGAAGACCCACTTCATCAACAACAATTGCGCAAAACCGCGTAAGATAAAGCCCCGCAAAAATAATTCTAGCTCCTTCAGCAAATATAGAAATTCCTTGTTTACCTGAATTTAGCTACGATACGAAAAAGTGAAAGATTTACGCAAATGGTCTCCACGTGAATGGACAAAAAATAAATCAGTAACTTCGTCGTTCTATAGTAGATCTTTCATTGTTTACTCGTTAAAATAACGTCCATTTTTCGAATCGTATCATTATATGTGATCTTGACACTAAACTTAAACGTATATTTTCACTTGTCAAAATCCCTATTCTCTAATATACATAAATATGTGTTTATCTTTAATTATGTCTATATTTCTGAAGATTCTGAGATGAGATATTATGTACATTATTTACATTATTCGGACTATTTTCCGAATCTTTGTCGCCATATTCATTACAACGTTTCAGGTGGTTGGAATGTCGAACTGAACCCTGGGGTAGACTGTTCTCGTTCCACGTTCCATGTTTGATGGATGTCAGTTATCAGTTATCTCCTGTTAATTTCCCTCTGAAAGTTCTCCACTGCCTTAACTGGGTATTGAACTCACACTCTTTGGGTCCTGTCACTGGATCTAACCAACGTCTTTATCCACCGTTCCATGTGTCCTTGGGTATGAATTTCTGGGTATTATAAACCTAATGTCTTCAGCAACCATTTTTACCTCATATTGCAATTTTGCTGTTATCATTGCATGTTTTTCCAGAGCTCATATAGCAACTTTTGTTGCTATCTTTGGTACTCCTTATTACCGGTTCCCATATTGTATTTATTTCTATGCTTGGTCGTCTCAGGAGATTTTTGTGGCCTAGCATATGTGCTGATTCCTTAAGTTTACGAATTTTCCAATAGTGCTCCCTGTCTATGATCTCAACATGATCCCACAGAGGGCGGTGATCTCCCTTCTCTCTCCATATGTGATCAGCCACGCCTGATTTTTTTTTTACTTCCCCTCGTGTTACAGCTTTCTGGTGTTCTCTGTTCGACATTCCAACCACCTGAAGAAGGCTGGAGCGTACAACGGTCGAAACGTTGTGATAAATATGGCGACAAAGGTGAGGACAATAGTCCGAATAATGTAAATAATCTTTAATTATGTTTAACTTATATGAGAAGTTAAACAATCGTACACAAATATAAAAATTGAATAACATTTATTTTAATTGCATCATCGTCTTTTCCCATTTCATTGTATCTCATCATTCAGTGGAAGGCATTCAAAGATGCTCATTTAGTATAAGCTAGTATTTGTCTATCGCTTTTCAACCCAAAGAACTAATCAGATACATATATTGTTTATATACTTGCGTAAGTATCTAGCTCGGATATGAAACGAATAAGACAACGTTATAATCTCGTCATTATTCTCTGCTTTGTATTCAAGTGTGTGAAGTATGTAAAAGAAACAAAATGGCATCATCGCCGGAAGTGAATGCGCTAATTATTCTTTCATCGGTTCCTCCTCGTGAATCAATGCAAAGGGATGCGTAGAAATCAATCCACCTAAAGTAAAGACGAGAAAAAGTAAAACGAAATATTTCAAGGCTACAAAGATGAGTAAAAACGACATAGAAACATATGAAAGATCACAGGAGAATGGAAATAAGTTTTAAAAAATTAACAAAAAAAAATAATAATTCGGCGTATTTTGGCTGCGAATAATGATATGCCCTGATCATTTTATGTGCCAGCAGGAATTTGAATACAATGAGGCAATTGTTTGTCGCCAATAACCAAAATATAATCTTTGAATTAAAAATTCTCTTATCTATCATCTCTATCTATCTTTGATGTTAATTGACTGCCTATAAGGGTTAACAAATTGGACTATTTTAAAAGCTGAGCATTACGAAACTTTGAATTTTGTTAATTGCGAATTTCGGGGCTACTTCGTCAAATAAACGAGTCTAACTTGGGATACTATTAAAAAGATGTTAAAATATGCTTGACTTTCAAATGTGCTGAATTCGCTAATTGTTACACAATGTTTCAAACCTGTTCAGAACATCTTTTTCTTGTTGGAAACAAATCATTGGTTTTGTTTCGATTTTGTTATAATGAATTAACCAAAAGTTGAAAAGATTATTCTTAAAATATAATAAAGTGTGTTAAGTTTTTGGCCCCACCTACTACCCTAATCTGACTAAATGACCAAACTTTACTAATGTTAATATTAGTATTTCCCTATAAGGAAATATGCGACATTCATTGACCGACAATTATTGTTACTGTCGTTGAAATTTTAAAAATATTTTCTTAAAGATGTTTCACAAGAAATCATGTCCAGTAACTGATATCGATCTTCCCTAGTAATGATGGGTGTTTCTTTCCAGTGTTTGAAGAGCATTTTGTTTTAGACGAGAACTTTTCAACAGACCTTCGTTTAATTTCGCAGCAGGAAAAATTGTAGATTTTGTTTGTTCATGTAATTGCCATTGAGCATAATGAATAACTCTTAATTAGCATATGCATAAAATTTTCAGAGAAAGTTATATGTTCAAAATATTGCACCTCATATCGTAACTTCCGCCAGGAATTCTGTTGCACATAAGGAAATTGAAATCAATTTAATCAAATCAAAGAACACTATGAAAACCACTTTAATTTTGTCGCCAACTTGTAAAAAAAACAAACAAAGTATCTTTTAAGTTATATTTTTAGCGTTTCTCGTAAATTAAATTTTCTTTTATCTTGTGTGTTTGAAACGGATTGTCGAAATTATTTTCGACTTTTGACAGGTCGTCTATAAATTTGTATAATTTTGTTTTATGTCTTGTTTTACTTTGGTGTCTTGATTACTTGGGGGATTTAGATTTACCATCGAAAATTAAATCACATTTGAATAGCGCATTTGAAAAACGAAAAGAAAAACAGTTCTATCATCACTGCAATTCAATCAAAGTAAGTCCGACAATTTAGCACCAGGAAAATATTTTATTTTTTTATTCTGAAAAAGAAATGTACTTTTAGCTTTATTCTGATGCTGGCTGTTAATCAATTTTCATGACTTCCTACGTTCTACTGTCCAGTTATCAGTCTTCAGTTTGAGAAAAGACAAAGAAAAGCTAGAGAAAATGCGAAATAATGGAAGATTAGAACAGTGAGTTTTTCATAGAATATTTTGAAATATTTAGCAAAAACAGGTAGACCACACACACACACACACGTGTGTGTGTGTGATGACAAAATCTATATGAGACTATACATTTGTTAGTATAGAGTTGATATTATTATTCACAAACGAATCAACACTGCATGGGAACTGTCAATCTGTTCCGAAACTCACTATCACCATACGGTGTTGATTCCTATTTCACAATTCCTATATATATATATATATATATATATATATATATATATATATATAGAGAGAGAAAAGAGGTTTGGCTGATAACCAGCGTATTATTAATATTATTATTTTTATGCAGTTCATAACATTTTTCAGCTATCCGGTGAGAATTTAAATATGAATTCTTTAATATTTTGTGACCGTTTTTTCCGCTTTCATACGATATTATCAAATAATTTATATCAAAGAGAAGACTGTGTCTATACGTATAATGACCTCGTACAATTTATATTCAAATTCTTCTCCAGTAAAACAAAAATAAATAAATAAATAAATAAAAATAATCTTAAATAAATTTGTCTTCATTTCAAACTGCACACAGACATGTTTTTTTCTCGTTTCCGCCTAGAAATTAGATTTTGAGAAGCTGTTCAGGCCGAAAAAGCAAAGATGCTGAGAAGCTTTCAGCCTGAACAGCTTTTCAAAATATAATGAACCCAACTAAATTAATACTTATATATATATATATATATATATATATATATATATATATATATATATATATATATATATATTGTGTGTGTTCGAAAACTGATCAATGGTGACGGTGCAAAATCGTAGCTATCTAAATCTAAGGAGCCCACAGTATCAATTCATTATTAATTATTTTCTCTGAGTTTATCTTTGGCATTTGAAGAAATATTTTACCTTCAATTTTGTCTTTTTAAATACAAGGGCGAGTTTCTAATCAGTCTCCATCAGTTAACCTATTTGCCTATCCACTATCATGCACGCTTTTCATTGGGCAGGCGCGATTGCGTGTCTTGTTCAATTTACCGCCTGTTTTCTCGACAGCATTTCTTAGGTTCTTTCTTTTTTTCTTTCTTTCTTTCTTATTCTGCTTTGCTCATTATAAGGTTTGAAGATGGAATTATGACAATGAAGGCCTGTGTGGGCATGGAAGGAAACAGCCGTTCAAATCAGAACAGCGATGGTGCAGTATAAGGCGGGGAAACAATGGCTATCCCGGGCAAAAAAAACAAAAAACGAAAAAAAACAAAAAACAAAAAAAACAAAAAAAAACGAACAGAAAGTGACTGAAACTAGGTGAACGATTAAAAAAAATAGGCCGACAGTGAATCGATTGTAAGATGAAGCACGGGTCCCAACAGCTGGGAGTTGGACAGATGATGCATATGACATGGGGTCTCAGGGTCCGGCTTTGTCTGGAGGCACATATCACTTTTGCTCCCCCCCCTTGAGACTCATCAAGCAAATACGTTAGCTCTTTAACTAACCCCAGTTCCAGGACGGCTAGACTGTGTTCACTGCGTATATATATATATATATATATATATAATACAACCAGATTTAAAATCAGAAATAGTATAATCACCCACATATTAAATATGTTTTCGTTTCGGTCTAATACATTATATATATATATATATATATATATATATAAATTTATTCGAAAACTATAACATAAATATGTTATAAAATCACCACAAAAATATCCATTTTGTTTCAACACTTCTGGTGTCTTATCAAATGATCCAGAAGTGTTGAAACAAAATGGCTATTTTTGTAGTGATTTTATAAAATATTTGTTTTAATTTTCGAATAAATTATATTTGCTCTACTCTGTATTGAGCACTCTTTTAAGAATAGTATTTTTTGCTTACTGGAATTTATCTTGTATACACCAATCCTATACTTGGGTATATACTGACAAAGATTTTCTCTCTGTACAAGGCTCCGGAGCCACTCGAGGTAGATGGATACAGAGTAAGAGACATACTCTGTGTGGATATGGATAGAAGATAATGGTTAACAACTAAACATGAACAGGTTAAGATATAGAGAACGGAGACGCATCCTCTTGAGAGTTAGTTCCACAGAGCAGCTCGCGTGAAACTTACATCTTACACTACAGAAAACTTAGGAAGAAATCATTGTCAATACTGAAAAGAGATAATGGACTTGAGAAACCTATTTTCCTGAAAAATGATATTAAGAGAAACATTTTATAAATTTAAACTGAAAGTATTACAAGCAGTTCGGTCAATGAATACCAAATGTTTACTTATAAGAAAATGGCTAATATTGAAATTATTAGAGAGATAGAAAGATTTTTTTCTCGGTTTGTTCAGCGGCATATCAATTCCTTATGGGTTATTTAATGCCGAAATTTTCTTTTCTTTGGGCATTATTAATTTATTTTACAAAAATGTACTGCGGGTATTTTTACTATAATAATGTATTTTTATTCATTCTTGTATTTTGAACCCAGTTTGGATGTTAACTATTTGCTCATAACTATCACCCTAACAGGTGCTACCACCCCGGGTCAGGGTGGACCTGGGAACAACAGCAATTAAAAGATCTTCAAAACCTTTCGATCAGAGGCCTTGCTGCTGGGTGTAGTTCATCGTCATACCCAGAACGATCGATAGAGAAATATAAATTTCTCCTAGGAAGACATTTTTTTTAATAATTACTTGTAGTACAAAAAATTAGTTATCGCAACGAGTATCCTTGTCTGTGTTGGTTTTCAACAAAAATTCTGCTGCTTCTTTTTCGGCCTTGCGTAGGTGTTTGGCGTTCGATAATCTTGTTATACAAAATATATCTGGGAAAGCCGACAGAATGCGTCAGTTGAAATGAACTGACCGAAAAATTAGGATATTAGTTGGAACAATTCTTGGAATAATGAATATATGTCCCTTTGAACATTTCAGCAAGCAAGTATTGAGAAAAGCAAAGCTGAAGATTTTATTATTTATTTCATTTACAATCGAACTAATGTTTGTTATGGGACCTACCTTTATGGATTAAATGGACTCGTCCTATAACTGTATTATGCCTCTCAAGAGAGCTTTCTATAGTCGACAAGTTGACTACGGTTGACTTCTGTCGAACTCTCCGCTTTGGCAGAGTGGAAACCGGATGAAGCTTTGCCGAAAGGCAAAGTTTCGTCCGGGGAGGTAGACAGGCCCTGAACCCGTCTAGGTGGGTTCAAAGGGTATATTTTTTGACCGAGCCTACGGGCTCTGAGAAACCCACATTAAACCCGGCCTTGTGCCACATGCAACTCTCGTCGGGGGGATCGTTAAATATTGTTGACTAGTTGACTACTGTACTTTGCTGTCAGTCAGATGTACAACACTTATGAATTCGTTCTTTTTGTTAATAATCTGTTTTCGCTAAATTGCTGAGTTCGAGTTTTCTTTCCGACCTATTCTGAGTCCACAACAGTTTATTATTATTAATGCAACGCTTCAGCTGCTGTGCCCTCCAGTCTACTTCAGGTGTCTTTTCATCCGGGCAACTTTCAGAGAATTTAAGAACTGTTTAACCTACGGGTGTAGATGGTTCTCGCTCGATCTGTCCGTATCTCAGGATAGCTCATCATTCTTTTGCAATGCTCGGTTATTATCAGTCTTGAACACTAAATCGTTCACTCCGAAATTCCATAAAGGTTCCCTGAGCGACAGATCCCTGAAGAAATACGGAGGACACAAAAACCCAAACGTTATGACAATAAAAAAAAAAGATGAGGATATTAGGCCGACTGTAAATAGAAATCTCTATTCAAAAATTTTAGATAAAAATGTTAGTGACCCTTTAACCACACAAGTACTAAACAGAATCCGTCACTTGTTTAAAAATAAAGAAATAATATTTTGTTGGATCCCAAGCCATCTTGGGATACGGGGAAATGAGTTGCGGATTTGGAGGCAAAAAAACCATGAAGGATGCAATAACGAACACAAAGCTTCCATATTCCGATTATAAGACGGTTGTAAAGAAAATTATCATAAAAAAAATGGCAACATCATTGGAATACATTCGTTAATAACAAACTCCAAAACATTTAACTCACTATTGGAGAATGGAACTCAGAATATAAAAATAGGAGAGAACAGAACGTGCTGACCCGCCTTCACAGGCCACACCTACGTCACTCACCATTATTCACTAGAGGGCACAGAATCCCCAATATGCACTACATGCCAAGAGAAATTTACAGTGAAACATATGCTGTTAGAGTGTGTAGATTATGATCTAGTGCAAACAAAATATTACCAAGTGAGTAATTAAAAAAAAAACTTTTTACGAAAATAAAAGCATCCAAGATTGTAAATTTCCTGAAAGAAGTTGGATTGTACTGAAAAATATGAGTAATTAAAAAAAAAATGATTCAAATATATATGTATACATACACACTTTTTTTTTTTTAACCAATCTATCGCAATGAATCTATTTCAAAATTTTGTTCGCATTAAATGACACATTGAGTCTGAAATACCATAAAAACCAAAACATTTAGACACAAATAAGGTTATTATTACGACTATGCGAAATATTAGAAATTCCACCGCTTCGAAAATTTTGTGTTCGGAAGAACAACGGTAAGAATATTTGTCTGAATGATTCTTGGAAAACATCATTTCAGAATTAAAGATATTAGATTTGTTAGATACTTGAGGAAAAAATAATTGTTTACATTTCAACGAGGGTGTTCACCAAATAACTGTCCAGTCATTAAAAGAAAAGCACGCGTTCGCGTAGAGGAAGATCAAGATCGGCAAGCAAAGTAAAAAAAAAGACAACGGAAGACGGAAAGTTAGATAAGAATAATATGATATTGCTTAGAGATCTCGATAACATGACAATAATGTAATAATTTCATTAAATCTTCGCTGTTTAAGGTAACGAATAAGTATAGCAATAGGCCTGTGAAACCATTACAGGTTTTCTTTAATCTCTAACAGATAAAAGCACTGCGAAATAGTTATAAGGAAATCTCCGTTTATTCTCATGAGTTACACACCCAATCGCTATAATGTATGATCAATGTCTTTCAAGAGACCTGATGTGTATTGATGTGGGCGTCTCTTTGCTCGCGTGTTCATGTGATAGCAAAATGTTTTTGTTTTGCAGTTTCCTTTTGTTTTATCTGATAGGCAAAGCGACGAGTTAATCTTGTATTGGCGCGTGAATGTTAATGTGTGCTTGTTACGACAACGAGATGTTTTCGTTTATTATTGGATTGAAACAAGGTATAAAAAAAGCGTTCAACTCACTATGCATAAATCTCATCACAAAATTTTAACATCTGCCTTCCTGTTTGTTTCGTTTTTTCTTTCATTTTGATGAGCGCGTCATATGGATACTGTTTAAAGACACATAAAACCAAATGTATGTGTTGTTTTTTAGAAATGTACATACACACACATATATATATATGCGTTTATATATATATATATATATATATATATATATATATATATATATATATATATACACACACATTATATATATATATATATATATATACACTTTATATATATATGAATAAAAATATACTGAAAAAAACAAACAACAATCCTAATATGCGATTATGCTGTTTTAATGTCAACGTCGGACGTTTCGGTCTAATAGACCATCTTCAGGAAATATTCATAAAACATAATTAACATAGACCATATTCAATTCAACATGAAAAAGACGATAGACATAAAAGCAATACCAATCAAAACAGATAACAAAACTGAAATCTTTTATAAGATCAGCGTTTCGTTTAAATATGATCACGTCGTCGTCACGTGGGTGATATACACACACACACACACTTACACACACACACACACATATATGTGTGTGTGTTTTGGCCTCGTTAGGGCCAGAAATAAAGATAAAAAGATAGGAATTGAGAAAAATATTAATAGGAACAGTAGTACAAACCTGAGTGTTACAGCTAGAATGTTCGGTCTGACTGCCTTTTGGAAATTTCCTTCTTCAAAAAGCAGTACCTGCTCCTATTTATAGTTGGGAGAGTTCAAGCATTCGTGGATAAATTACCATAAAAATATATAATATTCATATTTTCCGCAATTGTCAATGATGACATGTGTATGCTCTGGTTTATGAAAAAAATAACTCACCCACCTGCACCTTCTGTCCTTCTGAACTTAGTTTACTATATAGCGTAGATCTGACATTTGATTGGTTAATCAAGATATACCCAAAAGTCTATTTATAATTCTGACCTTTATGTCCTCACAACTTTACCTTTCGGAAAAGTGGTAAGATTGTTTTTTAATTTTATTTACTTACCATCGCCTGAAGAAATACAATTATAGTATTGGAACATGAAAGCTTTTGTATAGTGATTTCAACATATTTTATTATAATCTCTTATAATAAAAATGAAGATATATATATATATATATATATATATATATATATATATATATATATATATATTTATTTATATTATTGTATATATATATTTTGATTTTATATATGGTGTATATATATATTTTGAATTTTATATGTAGTATATATATATATATTTATA
Organism: Acanthosepion pharaonis; assembly: GCA_903632075.3. NCBI lineage: Eukaryota > Metazoa > Mollusca > Cephalopoda > Sepiida > Sepiidae > Acanthosepion > Acanthosepion pharaonis. The sequence continues at coordinate 100,662 of CAHIKZ030004617.1, read as the reverse complement.
TTTTACATTTCAGAATATTATATATATATATATATATATATATATATTTGAATTTTATATGGGTATATATATATATATATATATATTTTGAATTTTATATGGGTATATATATATATATATATTTGAATTTTATATGGGAATATATATATATATATATATATATTTTTATTTTATATGGGTATATATATATATATATATTTGATATTTGAATTTTATATTTGATGGGAATATATATATATATATATATATTTGAATTTTATATGTGGGTATATATATATATATATATATATATTTATGAATTTTATATGGGGTATATATATATATATATATATATTTGAATTTTATATGGGTATATATATATATATATATTTAGATTTTATATGGGTATATATATATATATATTTTGAATTTATATGGGTATATATATATATATATATTTGAATTTTATATGGGTATATATATATATATATATATATATATTGAATTTTTTATATAGGTATATATATATATATATATTTGAATTTATATGGGTATATATATATATATATATTTGAATTTTATATGGGTATATATATATATATATTTTGAATTTATATGGGTATATATATATATATATATATATTTGAATTTTATATGGGTATATATATATATATATATATTTGAATTTATATATGTATGTATATATATATATATATATTTGAATTTTATATGGGTTATATATATATATATATATATATTTGAATTTTATATGGGTATGTATATATATATATATATATAATATATATATAAATGGCTGTCCTATCGTAACCAAGTATCCCCGTCTACTAGGTTGGCTATGCTATCCTCATCGAAACTGCCCGCTCTGACACATTTTGTGTTTTGAAGACCCACAGAATCCTACCTGAGTTTTATACGGAAACTGTGTTAAGCAGGCTTCAGTTACAGTTTCTTGGAGAGAATGTGTATTCTAGAGTGATCAATAGTCTGAACCAGGCCATCACGTGACTTCGTGATAGCGCAAACATCGACGGCCACCAAGGGTTTCTTTCTACCCAATTTCACTCACAAAACTTGGCTACATCCGTGGTATGTTTTTCAGGATTGCTTTGACCTATAACATCAGCACATCACCTTTCTGATAAAACGAACATAGTGAGACCAGGGTCTCATGGTCAAAAAGCGAACGTTCTAACCATTCGGGCATATAAATATGTTCATCTCTACACATGGTTTGTCTAACTAGGCATTGCAACTCTTATTTTAATTTCATTAACCTGTCTTTTTCTTTTTCAAAGGTCATTATACGTAAAGAGCAGATATATCGACTACGCCAGTTGGATTCAGTTGTCATTACCATTACTAAATTCAAAATCACTGGAAGATCGGTCTTTACAAAGTGGACAAATTAAAACATTAATGCTATTTTCTTTTGTAAAAATGGTGTGATAATGAACATCACCTAGCCATCAAATATATAATTTAGAATCTGTGTTTAGTAGGGCAAACAGTAACCTATCATTAAAAAAATATTAGACCTTCATAATCGTTACTCTCTGACGTGCGTTCGTATGAATTAATATACGATCAATCTGAAAGTTACTTTCTAGCTTTTGTGTTTGCTTGCTGACCATTGTCCTCTGCATAACTGTAGTTTGTAATTGGGAAAGTCAGAATGACACAAGGACGAACGAACGGATGGACGGAGAGGCAGACAGATAGATAGACAAGGGCGAGGGAAGTGAAGTCAGACTGATTGTTCTTTGTTCGGTTAATTCTCGTCTGCTGTGTTGTCCGGATATTGTCTGTGGTTGAGATAGTAATTGATAGGCATATTGATACAAAGGCACATAAAGAGAATGAGAGAGAGAGAGAGGAGAATAAAATGATGGGTGAAAATTTGTGAAAGATATGAGAGATTTTGGAAGAAGATGACAGAGTATGAAAGACGAAAGAGGAGTTAAGTGAAGAGGGAGGTTGAGATGGTATGCGAAAGAAGTAACCATGAAATAAAGAAAGAAAGACACCGGAAGGGTGGAAAGAGAAAAGAAAAGTTTATGTAGAAAAGTTAAGACTTCGGAGGAAAAAACGATGGCAGAACATTAGGATAAAGAGAAAAAGACAAAACTTCAAAATTTGAATTTGGAGGAAACGGAAAACCGGTTATAAGAAAAGAAGAGAGAGGAGGAGGAGGAGGAGGAAATGAGAGCGCGTAAAGCGGAGAAAAAAGATTAACGAGTGAGATAAAAAGGTGGGAAATGAGAGAAATAAATAGACAGGAATGGACGTTAAGAAATTTTTCAGCAAAAAAAAAGAAGAAAAAAACAAACAAATATAAATGAAATAAAATACCTGGAAGAGAAAAGAAAGAGGCTAGGAGAGACAGAGTAGGAATATTTAAATATTAATGATGAGCATCATTCCTTTTATCCTTAATATGTAAAATCTAAGCAACGTATTAAAAGAGGAGAATTTAAGGGCAAAGAAAAGAGTGCTGAAATATCAATCTAGTTATATGGTAATGAATACAGGACAATTTCTTCACAGATGAAGTGGATACACGAGGGAACAATAATATGGTTCTGCAGAAGGATGCTGAGAATTCCATGAACTGAATATGTGAACAAGGAAATTTGGAGTTAAATGTGAACAAAAAGTATAATTGTAATTAAGCAGCCAAAGACCTTAGGATTTTCTGGGACACATAATGAGGAAAGAGGGCTTGGAGAATTGGTGCCATCGAGTAACGTACCTAACGAACTTGTGCAAATAATAGAATAGGGACTGGGTGGGATAGGAAGGGCACAAATACTGCTTCGAGCTACAAAGGAAAGGAAGTTGAAAGGACATGACACACAAAAGCCGGAGTATGATAAAAATTAAAAGTGAATTACCAAATAAAGATAAAATCAAAACACAGGATGAGCGCGGCAGAGCGTGTTAGCATGAACAAACAAAGTGAATGAATGTCAGTACCCAAATGTTTAAGATGAGAGAAGGAATAAGATAATGAAGAGAAAAACAAAAATGAAAGACTGGGAGGGAAATCAGAGATCAAAGGTTAAAAAGAGAAAACAAAATGGCGTCTGTTAAAAAAAAATGGCGCTGAGTATTTTGATAGAAGCGATTGTCTGGATACAAATTGGCGGGAAGTGAAAGAATGATAACGCAATACTGGTTCCAAGTGTGTGATTACAATGGTCCATAAGTCGCATATCATGTATGTGTGTGATTGTTTATGTGTTTATTGAAAAAAGATAAAATAGGGCAGGAAGAACAAAATTGAAAACTAATTTTCACACACACACACACACACATACATACGTGTGTGTGTGTAAAAAAGACATTTGAAACTTATATATATTTATATCATTTACATGCAACGAGTAATGTAATATGGTGGTTGAAAATTAGCTTAACATCAAGCCTTACATTAATTGCTTAGGAGTAAAATGATTTTGAGTGCCATATTACCATATTTTGAAAAGAAAACTTCCACATCCATTTTCGTGTATATATATATATATATATATATATATATATATATATATATATATATATATATTACTGTAGACTACTTGTCGCTCTTTTGATGCGACAACAGTTGTATTAATTTTAGCGAATGCTTCAAGTTCACATTATTAGCCAAATTAAAGAAAGACGAAGAAACATTATTTTAATTAAAAATGATAAGTACAGCATGTCAGAAGATTTTACAAATATTTTGAAAATTATTATATTGACGATAAATTATTAACAAACATACATATTAAATCCTCCATTTTCTGAAACTAGTTTTAGATGTCGTTCATCCGTTGATTTTTGATTTTTGTGAGCTATGCAGCTGATGAGATTTTAAACAACAGATTAATTTCAACAGAAGGCTTCTTAGAATACCATGAACGGAACATGTGAGCCACGGAGGAAGGTTCAAGTAAAATATTAACAAAACCGAAACTTGTACTTAGGACCCGAAGGAACTGCTGACATTTTTGGTGCACATAGTGATGAAAGAAGGCTTGGCGAATTTTAGACACTCGTGACATAATAAAAGCAAGAGAGACAGAATTAAACAGTGAATAACCTACCCAATAATTTGAGTAAATGGATAGCAGAACATGAATTGGAAAGGATACTGAGGGAACAAACGTTGTTTAGATCTACAAGAGATAGAAAGTTCCGGAGATTTGTGACCATTCACATCCTGAAGGGACTTGGCACATAAAAAAGAAGATTGACAGCAGAAATAAGTGAAAACTTAATGTAAAATTAGTGAATCTCTAACGAGTTTGCCACCTATAAATGTTTTATGTTGACAAAAGAAAGGATCAACCGAATCCAGAAAACAAAATGCTTGGTGGATTAAGTTCTTGTATAGTTCTCATCGGACTCCGTGTTTGTGGCTAAGTAAATGGTAATTGTAAGATTAGCCTTTGCTTTATAAGGAAACATTCGGCACTTATTCGGGGTTATCTGTTGAAAATTATAAAATATTTCTCTTAAAACAGTTTTCCGGAGAAATAAGGCTCTCAAGTCTACTCACTCTTATAACTTTTTCTAGTATTGAGAGCCAGGCTTTTGATCTGGAGAGCGTGGAGCCACCTCTTAATTGCTATTTTTTTTTAAGGCAAATCACTCCAGGCAATGCGGTGGTGCCACTAGCAAGAGGTTATAGAGAGTGAGAGTGAAGCGTAAAGACGAGTGTTTAGGAAAAGGATAAACAGAAGGACAGGGATGAAGGTCAACGTATCAGTAGATGTCGATTGACATTACATTTGAATATTTGAAGATTATATCTATCAAGGAAGCATGTGACAGGAAGGGAGTCTCACTGACGGGAGGTGCGAAGTAAGAAGCTGTTAGAGTAGAAGAGATGGTTACATTTGTCCGTTACGACAGTGAAAGGGTGGGACCGAGGTGCCAACCTAGTACCAAGTTTAAATTCATGCAGTTTGGGAACCAGCGAAAATATCTCGTCGGAATTCAATACCCGGTTAAGGCAGTGGAGAACTTGGAGTGCGAAATTAACAGGAGATAACTGATAACTGACATCCATTAAACATGGCACGTAGAACTAGATCAATCTACACCAGTGAGCGAAATAAAGGGTTTAGTTCGACATTCCAACCACCTGAAGAAGGCCGGAGCGTACAACGGCCGAAACGTTGTAATAAATATGGCGACAAAGATAAGGACAATAGTTCAAATAATGTACATAATACCGCATCTCAAAAATATAGACAGATACTGAAATACGTTTTTATAGTAAAAATACCAGCAATAAATTTTAATAGTAAAAATATTAGCAGCAATACATTGAGAGAAAATCAAAAAAACATTATCAGTGTATATGCTTAAAACACACACACACACACACACATTTCCAAAAATACATTAAAACATAAAAAATACCCGCAATACAATTTTTTTTTTTAAATTACCATCAGTACATTTTTGTAAATCAAATTACTAATGGTCACAAGAAAATTAAATTTCGGTATTAAATGACACATCAGGATTTGATATGCCACTAAACAAACAACTCTGAAATTCTTCTAGTATTGATGGAGGTTACCTTCCTAATCCTTTTGGAAGTGTCTAAACTCAACATCATCTTTATGTCATTTTCTTTTCGAGTTTTATGTAACATCAATTTTAGTTGCCACTATTGTCGAAAGCCTTCAAGTGAGGTGTTTCTGTTATTTGGTAAAGTTTATGAATCTGTAGCAACAGTCTATGAGATCCAACGAAGTGGGGTCTTCTTCAAGACTCACAACTTCCATTCGTTGGAATCCATTTTTAATCATTGATCCGAGAAAATGTTTATATAACCTTCACGATAGAGAAACATCCCTGCACCTACCCCTCATTAGCATGGTTGATACTCGTCTCCGTGAGAGCGTCGCACTGCGCCTTCTTGACCTCACGTTTTCAATTGATTTGAAGTGAAACAACTACATTGAATCAAAGAAAGTTGGTTTACTGTGTCGTATCAGAAGGTATTTCTCGTCATAGTCCATCTTGAACATTTAAAAAAATTACCATTCGTCCTTGCATTGAATAATGTTGCCATATCTGGTCTGGTCCCCCCCCCAACTGCTGATCATCTTGAGGTTCTCGAAAAGATCCAAAGAAGAATCTAATGTAAACGGTCCTGAATTGGCTTCTCGATTTCAGACATTTTCTCACAGACGTGATATGGCTTCCCTCTGTTTTTTCTACAAATATTTTCATAGCTACTGCTCTAAGGAAATTTTCCCTGGTGCCCCGACTATATGAATTTAAGCGTGCTACTAGATTGGCATCTAGATCCCAGCCTTTTACTGTTGAAATAGTTAAATGTAACCGTCACTTCTACTCCAACAGTTTCTATTCTCGCCCTTCTCGATATTGGAACTCCCTTCCTCTTAAATGGTTCTCTGATAACTACAACCTTAAAAAAATTAAATGCAACGTCAATCGCCATCTTCTATTTCCTTGGTTTCTGTCCTTTTTGTCTTTTGAATCCCCCACCTCTAAACCCACTCATTTCTTTCACTTTAACTTTCCTTAAGCCCCTGCGTGTTAGTGGTACTCCTGCTTTGCTTGGGGTGACATGCTTAAAAATATATAACTGACAGTTTAGACATTTTTGAACGATTTGGACGCCATGCATGAGAGTCTAGATCTGACACGGCTTTTTAAGGACATGATTTGAAATCTTAGGTTAAAGTTTGTTTTTTTTTGTTTTTTTTTTTTAGCATTTTACGGTCTTGGAGGAAACTACTTGTTCAACAGTATATTCTATGCGCAATCTCCTATACCAAAAATTTTTATAACTCATTCTGGATTTTTATGTTGAAATCAGGTATATATAATATATATATATATATATATATATATATATATATATATATATATATATATATATATATATAAGTTCAAAAGTACTTTAAAAATTTATAACTTTATTTGTATTATAATTTTTTAAAGTTCACATGAACTTTATGGACACCCTGTATGTATATATGTATATATATATATATATATATATATATATATATATATATATATAAATTACTGCTTCCATTCCTATTCCAGATCATAGTTTCTGATTTGGAAAGGCTTTTCTCAAGTCCTATTTCTTGGGACACTTGTTAAAGAATGCCTGAATTGAATGCTGATTTTCAAGGCGGACTTAGCTTTCTCCACTTGCATGACTTTAGTTACATAATCTTCTTATTTTCCCATGATGTCTTGGTACTCTATTAAGCTTAATAACTATTAAATAATCTTTAAAAAAAACTATGAAATTTTACAGATTAATACATTTCTTTTCCTTGAAGATTATATGTGTATATGGGCTAAAGCCGGACCCATATAGGCAAATGAAAAAACGGAAAGAAAAAGCACAAAGGCCCCCAGAATTGCTTCTTTAAATCCCGCCTACACGCCGCAGTACAGACATCTGCACGCGTGCGTAGTGCATCATCAAACAACCTATTTAGCCGGTGTCTTATAGGTTCCTCTCCAGCAGTTTCGTAGCCAAAATACGCTAAAAAGAAACTGAGTGATAGGAGATTTTTCTCTTACATTTTTTCTTTAAATATATCGTTTTTTTTATGGCTACTTGAATTGTGTGCGCCTTTGTTTAATTAGACACGCTTCACAATCTGTAGTCTAGAAAGGATTTCTGATTGGTCAACTGCCAGGTTAACAAGAGACATTTCCGCCTTCGTCGCTTAAAGAAGGGTGCATTAATTGATTTTTGCTGGGTTCCTTTGGACACACCCACTGTTTATTATTGATATCATGCAAATTAATTCGAGACAGTACAGTTGAATACGCAGAGTTTCTTGTAAGTCCGAGCCGCGTGTAACGAGCTGGTGGATCGATAAAAGGGTAGTAACAGACGTAAACAATGGGATTTTGTCTTGCAGACTGCGAATTAAAGTAGAAAAGGTTGTGCTTGATAGAGAGACTGAGAGATAGCAGGTATGATTGCGTGGCGGTGAAAGGCAGAAGTATTTAGAGAGAGTAAAGGAAGGAGAAGAAAAAGCATTAAAATGAAAAACAGCGTGGTTGCTGATGGACAAGAAGAGGAGGTTAAATATAAAAATAGTTGGTGTTTTCTGATATAACTGGAAATGCAGTTTTTGAATGTTCTGTGAAAAGTCTTTTCAGGTTCACTCACCGTCCGGTTCGCACTCCTCCTCGGCCTTTTGAATAGGAGTAGAGGTTTATCCTTTGTTTCCTGTTTAGGATTGCATTTCCGGTTTCTTCTAAAGTCTTCACATTCTCTTTTACGGCACGTAACCCCTTGCGTGTTAATGGCATTATCGCATTGCTTAAATCATTTAAGAGAAAGAAAAAGCATTTAATAACTGGTGCCAAATATACGTTCTCTCTTCTTCACACACACACACACACTATATATATATAATGTTTGTGTGTGAGAAGAGAGAGATGGTGTATATATATATATATAATATATATATATATATATATATATATAATATATATATATATATATATATATATATATATATAATATATATAATATATATATATATATATATATATATATATATATAATATATAATGTAGATTTTTTCCCCTTTCCAATATAAATACATAAATTTATTTTTCAACTTTCAATTGATACTGCATCATTTGTTGTGTAGTTATTGATTTGAAACTCCGATTACTAAAAATAGACTGCCGTTCAAAAAATTATTCTGAATGTAATTATGAATATAATGAACACTCTTTTTTCTTTCATGATTGCTGACGTCAGTATTTTCGTTGGCGTGAGGATTTTCGCAATTTTAGAAAATTACATTTAACCTTCTACTTCAGATAGAACTTCGTTGCACATACACGAAGCATATTCAGCATAAATCCTTTAAATTGTAAATGAAGCGTTGTATTGAAGTATTTGTTTTTTGCTTTTTTAACTTTTCAAATTCTCACGTTTGATGATGTCACAAGTTCCAGACCGAATGTGAATTTTAAATAAACGATAAAAGGTGAAGGCTTTAAACAATTTATGCTGTATTTAGAGCTCTATGAAATTTTACCGTTGACGGACAAAAAAGCATGCCATCAACTCCTGCATTTCACAATTCGAAAAAAAGATACGGTTAGTTTCTATGTTCCTTTATATCAGTTTAGATAGTTGTGTGACTCCTACGAGTGATGGGCATTGTTTTTACATCCGGTAGCTAGTTAGCAAAGCGTATTAACTTCTCTAATCACAGACAACTGGCGCCCCCCTTTTTTTTTAGAGAAGTATATTCATGAGCAATTTTAATAACTGTTTTGTTCAGTACCGTTGATATCCGTTTTAATTGTTATTAAAATTTGAAATTCATCTATTGCATCTGCACATACGTACCTATTTATCTAAATATAAGCATAAAAATATAAATGCACATTCAGATATTTATAGATTCTAGAGAATGCATTCTTATCAGCAAAAGGGTGAGCCCAAAATGCAAATAACAATTCGGGCTTACTAAAATCAAAGAAGTACTGAAATTTAGATGTCTGAGAAGTGTTCTAACAGAGGACGGAAAGTGCGACACTGAGATTCGAAGACGTATTGGGTTGGCCAAAGATGCATTCCAAAAGCTAAGCAGAGTATCAAGAGGCAGAAAAATTTCGTTAGAAACAAAGTAAAGAGTACTAAACTGTTATGGGATATCTATCCTCCTGTTTGGCAGAGAATATCGGACAACCTCTTCACAGATGAGGAAAAACTTGAAGCAACAGAAATGTGATTCTACAGAAAGATGTTGAGGATACAATGGACCGAACATGTAAGCAACAGCAATGTTTTGGGAAAGGAAACTTATGCATAACATCAGTTGAAATTTGTGAGGCACGTACTGAGAAAGGAATGCTTGGAAAACCCGATACTCACATGACAGATTGAGGGATAGCGGAAAGCAGTGCGTAACATGCTTGATGAGATTGAGCAAATGTATAGTAGAAAAGGGATTGAAACAAATAACAAAAAGGCAAAATTTATTAAGAACTACAAAGTACAGGAAGATGTGGAGAGCCATGATCGCCTATGTCCTGAAAGGACATGGTACATAAAAGTAGATTGTTCATCAAGGACACTGTTTTTGCTTGTATGTACACTTGGAGAATTTCTGACTAGGCAGCAAGACGAATGGAGGCTGAGACTGAGATGGAACAAAAAATTACGAGAAATCGCCAGAAGTACTCAGAGCATCATCTTACCCCTTCAATGTTGATACAATTATCTCCTAGGTTTATCCAAGAGAATTACGTTCTTGTTTTTTTGTTAGTTTGCAAGAATAGGTTAATCGAACTATCAAAAGTTACAATTTCCTACAGGATAACAATTTATATAATTCTTGTCGATTAATATTCATACGCAAGCTTTCATAAAATGAAACGTCTGTAAGATTTATTATTTTACTCAAACCAAAATGGAGGAAAAAGACAAAAGAAAAAGAAGAAAAAAACAGACACTTTGACATTTAATCCTTATAACCCTTCATTCTGTATAAACTCTTTGTCTGGCATGATCCCTACAAACATTTATTAAAAAAAGAAATAAATAAATAAAATTCTACTGAAGCGTTAATTTCCATTCAAAACTACGTCTTTAACTGTCGACTGAGAGTTTCCATACAGATGCCACTATGCAATTATCAGTTTATTAATGCGCTTCTCTTATGCAAGAAAACGTTTTCTGAATAATTATATAATATCTCAGTTGGGAAATCACTTCAAGAACAAAAGCCTTTTAAGCATCCATTGAACCATTTATCCAGTTCTGTTGACGAACCGTATTTATTTTTCGCAGCATGAAATATATTTGATTGCTCTTTGGTATTTTAAATAGTATCAGACGTCGCATATCTTCTTCACTGCTACACTCTTTACTTTCCTACACTCAATTCACTGATGTTTCAATCGAGAAAATTATCGATAAATTATGCTTTCTCTATTTTTACGAGTTCAAGTGTCAGTATTTATCGATGGGCCATCATCAATGACTTCATCAAGAGATTCTCATGGCGGTACAAGTGCAAATTAATGCAGTTAGGTCCATCTAATGACCGGAGGAAGTTGTCGGGTACCATGCTAAACTAAACAACTATAGATTTCCATGGTAAATAAGAGGAGAAATTACTTGACAGTGTCAATCTACTCTAAAATATGTGAAAGGGATTGTTCGCTTGCAGTAGCAGGAAGAATTGTTGACAGGTACAGATTACCTCGTATCTTGGCGTGTTATTGGTAAAACTATGTTTAAGATGACTGGTTGCAGGACAGGGAAGCGATAGATCAAAGAAGTGAATGCAATAATTCAACTGTTGAAGTCATATTAACAATCTACTGAAGTACTAATGATGCGGAAACTGGAATCGATATGTTGTGTTCGAATTCAGAGACCATTGGGTGGTACCGCTTTAACCTTTGATAGGCAAGAAAAGTTTACACAAAATTGCTCGCCAAACGGTTAAAAAAAAAAAAAAAAACTCTCCAAAACTGGAAAATTGATTTTTTTTTTTCATGGCGTTTTTATACTTATTTTGGCATTAATTATATGCAAAAACTATAAAAAATGATATTTGAACCCTTTTCGATTATAAACAGAAAAAGAAAAAAAGAAAACATAACAAATGTTTGTAAATTTAATATTCTTTCACAATATGATAATCGTTTAAGCATTACATGCACAATGGATGGATGCATTCTTTGCACCAACCTATCACCATTTTTCTCTTCATGAAAAGGTCAAAATGATGGACCCGAAGGAGAGTTCCACAAATGCGAAGTGCGAGAAAAGAAACTGTTAGCATAGGAGTTATCGTTACATTTAATCAGCTCAAGTGTTAATTGATGTTACCTTGCCGCCAGTCTAGTAATGTGCTTAAATTATTGAATATATACCAAATTGAAGAGGTCATCCGAACAGTTACCATGAGATTATTCATAGAAAAGGCAGAGGGAAGCTACATTACAGCAATGGTAAAATGACTGAAGCCTAGACGCCAGATCAGAACCATTAATATTGCTGATTCTTGTTTGGGTTCAAGAATCTTTAAATATAGAGCAGGAGCACCCGATTATATGTGGCAGAAATATTCAAGGCACAAGTTTATAGTAAATCTCTCTCTCCGCGTGCGCGCACATGCACACATACCCATATATATATAAGCAATAGCGAATGATAAAATTATAAATATGTAAGATTTACGAGAAACGTAAACCGTCTAGTACAACACAGTGAATCAGCTTTTTTAGCAGCGGACCTCAAAATGGATTCAATATAATCTTTTAATTTTATGTCAGCCGAGAATGATGGCTCGAGAAATTACAGCGAATAGTTCACAATGGTTGTATCAAACCGACGGAACTAATTATATATTGTGGTCTACTCGTAAAAAATAGTTAAAAATATTTTGAAAATACAGGGTGCGATGGGTAAATTGTCGCCATTTTAGATATTTAATTTTGCGCGTTGTATGTTTTTTTTTGTTTTTTTTTATTTTGCCGACTGCACACCATAGTAGGGTCAGTTTGGCACCGTTTATGAGAAAAAGAGAACCAGAACGCAATTCACTCCGCCAGAAATTTGGAAACGGCAGGATGTATTGCTTGGCATTGGCTCCAGCAGCTCCGATACACACATTTCAGAGTGTTTGGGTGTCATTCTGAGGACAGTGCAGATAATATGGAAAGAGTTGGCTGAGTCTAATGGTGATTACGAAGGTGTTTGGAGTGATCACTAGTAATGGTGACGTTATGTCTCCATGTCTCAGACACAACACTATATATATATATATATATATATATAAACCAATAGAGAGAAGGCAAGAAATGTACGAATACAATATTGTCGCGCACATATATTATAATGCATATACTTGTAGGTATATAGAACCTAAATTTATAGATAGTCGCGCACATATCTATATATTCTGAAGTAAAGAGCGAGCTAGGGCTCGTGTCTGTATATGTGTAAAAAGGAAAAAAAATATACAAATCTGTATGTGAGCATCTGGCTTTGAAGAAGACGAAGAGAATGGTAGACAAGAGGAGCATGTAGAATAAAAGCGAGAAAGATAGTTTAGCAAATCAATTTGATGAATGGAAAAGACAGTAACATGAGAATAATGGAGAAAATTGACATAAAATAAGCGTAAAAAAGGTCAAAAGTATAAAAGAAGACAAGCCGCTTACGTTCCAATTCGCTTATTTGTCTGCTACATTCGCGTTTTGACTTGATTACAAACTGGGCAACACTACACTAATCACTAGCATTGAATGGAAAGCCTGTTAACACACAAAAATACTATTACTATTCCTACTAAAAATAATATTATTATAGTAATCTACTACAAATAATATTATTATAAGGGACTACTGCTACTAATATTATTATAATAATCTAATACAAATGTTATAATAATCTACCACGAATAATATTATAAGGAACAACTGCTAGTATTATTATTATAATAATCTACCACGACTAATATTGTTATAATAATTTACTACTATTACTATCGTTATAATAATAAAATATTATAATACTCTACTACTACTACTACTAAAATAATATAATCTACTACTATTATTATTATAATAATAAAAATATTATTATAATACTATACTACTAGTATCATTATTATAATCTACTACTACTAGTATTATTATTACTACCTATTACTATTATTGTTATCTATTAGTAATACTAGTATTTCTAAACTTCTTCTTCTTCTTCTTCTTCTTCTTCTTATTATTATTATTATTATATCCTCCTACTACTAGTATTAGTATTATTATATCTCGTTACACAGTTCATATCTATGGATATCTTGTCGAATTCTTATTTAGTTCTGCTCACTTATTATTCGCGCTATTTTCACTAAGTCTAGACTACCCGAGTCGGGGAATGAACTCACAATTGCTATCACAAGATGTCCGAACCAATGCTTTAATCCACCTGGTCCCATATGAGAATCTTTAAGATCTTCGATTGAAAGCGAAAATCATGTAAAAGAAGATAATAGCATTGATGTCATCATCAATGTTATGATAATCAAATAAGTGTAATGGAATCTTTACTAATAGGAGCCCAGAATAGGTGATAACTAAACAAAGGGTGTTTCATTAAGACGGATCAAAGTGAGCAGTAAATAAGTCACTGTTATTGGTGAAAATTTATTTATTTCTCTATTGGATCCTGTTATTTAAGTCATGGTAATTATGTGTGAAACATAATAACGCCAAAATGTCCGCTAAGGCTTTTTGATGACGTCTCTGCATAGTTGCTCCTCGATCTCACCAATATGCCTTATTATCTCATCCTTCAGCTGTTGAATTGTTGTTGGCTTGTTGATATAGACTTTACTTTTGAGATGACTTCAAATCTGAAGGCGTCAAGTCGCATGATCGTTGTGGCCAATTGACTTCGCTGTTTCGAGAGATGATGCGACCTGGAAACTTCTTATTACATTTTTGTTTGAACGTCCATTTTCGTAATATTCTTCGATAACTTTCACACGTTGCTTGATTTTTAATCTTTCCATGGTTGAAATTGCCAAAGACTTAAGTTGTTAAATCTGAAAGAAAGAGAAAACATCATTAGACACTTACACTTAATTCACATTTAAAATCGGTCCAAGTTATTGGAACACCTTTTGTAACAATTATACAGCAAATTATATTAAAGCCCATATCGATATAACACAGCAACAATGCGAATATTGAGTTTAAAGAGACAGAAATGAAACTGTTAATCCGATTATGAGGGAATGTAATAAATTAACTTAGAATAATAGAAAACAATAGTGTTGTAGAGATATTATCGTTTTCTACACAACCTAACCACTTATCTTATTTCATGTACACATCTAAAGACTATGCATGATTCCAATATATTATTATTATAATCCTGCTTGTTCATTATTTCACATGTACGTTATGACCTAACATTGGCTCAGATAAATAATGGACCATTCCTGCTTGATTGCTAGGCTAGATGGAAGAAGATATGTATCAAAGGTTCTGTTTGGTTTCAAGGAAAATAAGAAAGAAGGAAGGTGAGAGGGGAGGAGAGTACATTAGTGCTTAACGTCTTCAACAATGAAATCGAAAACCTTGTAAATTCTGAATCTTTTTATTTGTACCCTCTTCTTAAAAACAATGAACTACATTCATATTCATGATACTTATTGCCATATTTTGTTAAAGATTTTAAGCTCATATATTTAACGAGATGATAGAGGAAATTTCATGGGTATTTTATAGTCGCGGAACTCGATTTATTTAATAATTAAATTAAGTATGAAAATAAATCAGAAAACCCAAATAGGAAACGCGTGTAATGTTTACTGCTATTTCTAGTTATTATTATTATTATTATTATTAAAACTTATGGCTGTTCTTTTTTATTCAGATGTTGTAATAACAAGTAAAGTTATTGAGAGTCTGTCGGTTTTTGAGCATTGTTTATAATTGGGGTTCAAAATCACCGAAACTGCTCACAGAATTAGGGAAATTTTTCTTTTTGTTTCCGTTTTCTCTAAACTGAGTCGTTGTCCATATATTCCGTCCATGGTATCCTCAGAATCCTTTTGTAACACCACATTAGTACTACTTCAAGTCTCTTCTTCATCTTTGAGGAGATTGTCCAGCATTTACCGCTATATGAGAGGACTGATATCACGTAACAGTTCAGTATTTTTTTGTTTCTAACAATGTTATTTTGCTTAATACTTTGCTTAGCTTTTGGACTGCATGTTTCGCTATCCCAATGCACCTTCGGATCTCAATGCTGCACTTCCTGTCCTCTGCTTAACAGGACAAGAAGTGCATTTAAAGCTGCCGGAGCGCTTGAAACTTTTACCATTTGCATAACTTTTACCGAACAAACGTCTCTGCTAGGAATACTATTTTTACTGATAACTATGCAAACTACAGGAATTTGACTATGCTATGATTAGTCACTGTTTCATCTTGCCCCAGATTGCAGAACAACATGACACATTTTTAGCGCCATTTATTACAATTTTAGAAAGCTTATTTGGTTGGTGACCATAGAATTGAGTTATCCTTCCAACTTCGTTTTGGTTTTCCGGTACTTCTTTTCCCAGTCACCAGCCGCTCTAAACACAATGAGTCTTTTGCAACAGTTTTAAGTATGTCCAAATATTTTCAAGGATTTGTTACAGATGTGACTATGGAAGCCAATAATATCAGTAAAAACAGAAACTCTCACAGGGAATGAAAATCAAAATGGATATTGCTCATTCAAACCAAAAGTTCATCTCTGATCGTCGTTAGCAAAGAAAAAGATTTGCCAAATAGTTCATGTTAGGGTTCCTGTAGATCACACATTGGAAATGAAATAAAGTTTGACGCTGGTAAAACACGTGGAATTGACCAGAGTATTAAAAAAGAAACTAGAAAAAGACGGTAGCGATTGGACTCTTCATTATTAGAAACTATTCGACCGATTCCAAATAACCTTGGAAAAATATTGGATAAAATGTAGATCCGAAGAAGGGTTAAAACTTTAACATTGCGAAAGATTTTAGAGTGTACTCAGACTGTTTGCTTTCCAACAACATCTGCCAGATAGTTTAGTTGCCCAAATAAAGTTGATTATAATCAGGGTAATAAATAATAATGCTTACTCATACGACTATGTTTAGTAATAATATCATTACAACGTCTGATAGACCATAGCTAAAAGATGTCAGATTTAATTCATTTTTCCATGTTATGAAGCAGTAGAAATATTTAGGCGTATTTCCTCTGCCACTCAACACTTCAAAATAATTTACGTCTTAATGGTGAGCGAAGGATTCCTGGTTTTCTCCTTATCTCGTTAAGTAATTTTAAAATGTCAGCAGTTCAGTACTGCTAAGGCCTGTAGCTGTTGAAATATTCATTTAACGCTGGAAATAAGTTGTGAATTTTACCCATCCACACTGTATTCAGTTAGATTTCTGTAACGTTTGTTCCACGCTTGTATCGGATTAGAATCTTTTCGAAACCAAATTAGCTATATTAATCTTTGCTAAATATTCAAAATAGTCGCACCATTCAGGAGCGGAATTCACCAACCCTCCGATCTGTTTTGAGTCTGTTAACTTTTTTTTTAATCATTTGACGCCACTAAGACTCGGTAACCTTTGAGAGTGAAAGAAACTGAGAAAACTTTGAGAAGAGAGGAAAACAAAGGAACGGTATTTAAAGAGACAGGTGATGATGATTGACGTTGCATTTTTCTGAAAATTATATATGATAGGAAAGAAAGAAACCGGAAGATGGTTCCACAGGTGAGAAGTACGAGAGAAGAAACTATTAAAATAAAACATATGGTTACATGCAGCAATTTCAATAGTAATCTAACGAGGTCTAGTTGTCAATTTAGTATTGCGCTTAAATTTGTAAAAATGAGATACCAAAGATGAAAGCTCATTAGAAAAATTGCTATAAAAATATTTAGAGAAAAGGTACATGAAAATAACGTTATGGCGTTGGAAAAGTGATTGAAACCTAAATGTCAGTTCCGGGTCGATATTTCTATTTTTTAATACCACTACGTTGTATGGATAGAGAATACTGAATATCCTGTTGTAGATGATACTGTAGATGATTGAGTGGTCGAGTCTGTGTCTAAAATGTTTTTTCCAGAGGTGTCTGCATAAAGATTTTGGTTCTAGTGTACTGTAACTGCACCAGTGTTTACTTTTACTACCATTACAATCTCGGCACCAACTTGCTACTCGTTGGTTGAAAGGACTCTTAATTCGCGGTGTTAGATGATTTAGTTTGGCTTGTTCTGTTTTACGGCATATCAACCTCAATGGGTTATTTAGTGCCGAAAATTTTTATTGCTGGTAATATTTTGTTTTGTCAAAAGTCGTTTTCTGGTAATATTTTTCCTTCAAAAATGTATTGCTGGAAATAGTTTTTCCCCGAAAATGTATAGTTTGGTAGAATTTTTTCTTCAAAAACATTGTTGGTAATATTTTTTTTTCCTTCAAAAATTTATTGCTGGTAATAATTTTTTTACAAAGTATTTCTGGTATTAAAACCTATTTTTGCACCTTCATAGTGTTTTTACTCTAGTTTCGGGGTTAACTATTTGCCCATAGATGGGACCCTAACAGGAGTTATCACCCCGGGTCGGAGTTGACATGGGAACACTAGCAATTAAGAGGTGGTCTCACGTCCCTCAAAACCTCCTGATCAAAGGTCTTGCTGCTGGATGTAGTTTATCGTTTTACCCAGGAAGCGGATGTAGTTTATCGTCATACCCAGGACGGGGGAGTTAGTGGAGAAGGCAAAGAGATGAGTAAGTTGAACAAGGAATGGGGTTTCGATATTCCAATTTATTCGAACCAAAGTTCTCTTGTTTCAAATCGTCTAACAAATCCCAACAAAATAATTGTTCGCTGTGAGTTCTGGTGTAATGAATATAAGCTCGGAATATGAAGTCGGAGAGCCGAGTTCGAATTCCAGTCAGGTTCGTTATATTTACTTACACACAAATACCCTTGGGAAGAGTATTAATCCACCACTTCTCCTCCGATAGCTATGGGTTGAATAACAGAACAGAATGGGTTCTATAGTCTTGGTTGGCAATCAGTCTACCGCTGAAAGAAACGACTACCGATTGCGCGAAAATATTCTGTCTAGCCATTCCTGAATCGAAAGAGACATGATCGCCCAAGTGTGTATAATGTATGGCATCTAACTGACTGAATTAGTTGGGAACACATCTTGCTTTTCTTTTTATCACATCATGTTACTGAATGTGGAGGAGGCATACTTCGATTACGCTATCTATAACATCTCTTTGTTCAGGTCTCATCGCTCAATATATTACCTATATAAAATGTAAGAAAATTCTTCCCAAAAGGCCATATCTGAAGCAGAAAAAATAATATTAATATACGTAAATCTCTATTGCCACAGTCGATCACACATTCGTGTGCTTTTAAAATCTACGGTAATTACAGGATATTAACATTATTAGTTAACTTAACTGAAACGCGATCGATAAAACGTGATCATTTGTCTGAAGTTTTGAGATGAAGTATCTTCATTATTCTGTGAATTATTCCAGTATTTTTACAGCTTTCAAAATAATAAGTATCACTCTAACTCAATTATGTCGGACGATTCGAAGTAATAAAATTAAAAACACAAAATTACACAAACAAAATATGAGGTCAAAACTCAGGAAAATCGAAATATATATAATCTGATATGCATATCATCTTTATAAAATTTAAAAAAATGCTAGAAAAATACCACATAACATAAACTGATAAAACTTCTCAATATCTTAAGACATTCATGTCTTGGAATTTTTGCGTAGTCGTATGAATTCCTCCAGGCGCACACACACATTATATATATATATATATATATATATATATATATATATAATTGGTGTATACGGAAGAAATTCCAATAACAATATTCTTAAAAGAGTGCTTAATACAGAGTAGAGCAAGTATAATTATTTATTCGAAAATTATAACATAAATATGTTATAAAATCCCTGCAAAAATAATTATTTTTGTTTCAACACTTCCGGTGTCTTATCAAGTGATGATGTTGAATGTGGGTTTTTACATTCAACACCATCACTTGAAAAGACACCAGAAGTGTTGAAGCACAATGGCTATTTTTGTATATTTATGTTATAATTCTCGAATATATATATATATATATATAATCGGTTCACCCTAATCAAGGTGATAATGCCAAGAGAACGTAACGGTGAAAGAGAATAAAACTGAGAATAGCGGGGATTGAGGAAATGACCAAAAGGATCAGGGGTCAAGAAAACGGAAGATGGCTATGGAGGTTATTGTAGTTAGAAGTGAAGTTTTTAGAACAAAAAAATCTGTAGGGAGTTCCACAGGTGGAAAGTGTAAGAAAAGAAATTATTAGAATAGGGAATACCATTGGCTGAGCATGTGAATAACGAGGAAGATTTTAGGAAAACGGAAACAAAAAATTATATTTAGAATGAGAAAGAGACAGTTGAAAGTTCTCGAACACCTAACATAATCAGGAAAGAGGGTTTGGAGAATATGAAACTCAGAGCATACAGAAGGTAAGAGGAACCGAGGAAAGCAGCGAATAACCTAATTAACGAGTTTGTGTAAATGGCAGGACAGGGATTAGGACAGAAAATGGAAATATTTATCTTACTAAGAGCTATAAAGGATAGAAGTTATGGAGAGCCATGAACGGACATGGAACATAGAAAGAAGTATCATAAACTCAAGAAAAATATATTTTTAATTCATTGTCATTCTGGGATTTTTATTTTTCTTGGCTTCTGAGCCCAAATTTAGTTTATAATTTTCTTGTAAATTTGTTACTTTAACTCTTCCAGCATAATCTAATTATCATAGCCATTTTTTTTTATTTATTTAGGAAGCTGTTAGAATCAGTTCAGTCAGCTTGGAAAGAAGTGCGTGCGTATATTTAGAAAAAGGTTTACATATAGCATAGTAGTGATTTTTTTTGGCTGCATGTAACACTGACCGGTAGGCCAGGAAATGATAAGTTCGACGGTGGGTGTAATGGGGGTGGGTGGGAGAATAATGATTGGGGTAGACAGGAAATGGGTTATTGTCGGGCCAAGGGTTAACGCCGGAAGGAAGAATGTAAATGACCCCTTCTCTTTTGCAAAGAGAAAACCGACCTTCTTCTTTGACTTTACGACAGGCTTACCAGCTTTCAATATTTCAGAGGCGCTTTCATTGGCTACAATCCAAAAGGTAAATATAATAAAATTTCGTTGTTTCTGAACGGGATTAGCTTTGGCATTGTGGTAGACATCGATTATACGATGACATCAACGTCTTTTTGAAAGAAAGAAATTGTTTAATGACTATTTTTTTAATACTCTCAACATTTTACTTGACAAAGGTGGGTATTCTAAGATGAATTATTACTATGTATTAATAATAGTCCAATTATCAAGTGCATCCGTCGTCAAAGATACTGGAAAAATGGTTGGATTCTTGTACCGCTCCAATAAGTACCTGACTTTTCTTCATGTCATCTATCTTTATAAGAGCCAGATTAGACCGAAAATGAAGTACTTCTGCTATATATGAACTGGAGCTGCACAGTCTTCACTTTACGGTTTCTATAGTCCAAAAGCATCTCCGCATCTTTGTACGTGATGAATTGTTTTCCACTCTACAACTCCTTTCCCACAAACAAAAAGTTGCAAGCCTCTCACTACTCTCGCTCTTTCCATGGGAAGTGTTCAGACTTAGTTCTACCAGTTCTAACGTTCACGAATAATACCTACCACATCACGCAAGTTTTAGTGCAATACCATTATTCTTTTCGTATGGTAAGATGTAAGTTCCACGCGAAAAGCTTCATCCCACGAACCCCTACTTTGTGTAACAGACTCCCAAGAGGATACTTCCCCGGTCACTATATTCTTAACATGTTCATCTCTAGAGATAACCGTTATCATCACCATAAACTGTGCCGTTTACCTCTTACTCTGTAACTCTCTACGTTGAGTGGCCCTTGGGCCTTTACAGGGGGAATAAGGCAACAGTATTTAGTATGTATTATTTCTAAATCTTTGTCTTGAATATTTAGCCATTTACTTGCAACAATGACATGATTTTTTTTATCTTTTTGAACTTAAATATAAGGATATATCAAAAACACTTTAGTTTCTTAAAGGCAAACCTCTCCACAGCTCCTGTAACCATTAGACTTGTTTTTCTTCGGGGTGATGAAAAGTTCTCGGCCTAAATCCTAAAATCTCTCCAAACATCAGTATTTATTTTACATCTCTCTTTGGTCAGGCCGATAATTTTTCAGCACCCCAATACAGCATATATCGGAATCTACATTTTTATACACCAATCTTGTAAACTTTCTGTTGCGACAAATAAACAGTAGATTTTACAAGTATCAGCCTCATTCTATTGATTATGCAAAAGAATAATTTGTTATTTATTTGCTTTTTTTTCTGTCGGGAGGAGTTGTTATGATGCAGACACACCGACTCAGCGTCGAAAATTGGATGGCATGTTTTGTTTTATTAATCTACGTGTGTTTACTTGGTGTTTATTTGAAGAGGGTTTAATTCGATCGTTTTGGAAAAAAAAATAGCATTCAACTTCGTTTCCTATTCACCGTACGACGACTTGGATTGAAATCAGACCTATCAGATTTTTGGCCCTCGTCTCTAGCTTCCAAAGTGAAACTATACAGCCAAGTGTCACGAAAGAGCCTTTGCGCTTTTGTGAATCTGCGTTTCAATTATATTCAAATCGTTCTTTCCTGAAATACATATTTCCTGGATCCCGTCTTTTATTTCCCGACCTGATTCTTCACGAAACGTTGGATATCACCTCGTATTCATAATGACTTCAACAGTGTCAATGTTCCTACGTACCAGCAACTATTACATTTCACAGACCGCTGCCACTCACGCATCGCATTGAGCCTACTTCAACTGGGAAAGCTATTATATCATCTTATTCAGCCGAACATAGATTTCTATTAATAATCTCATTCCTTTATCGTTTGGCAGAAAGTAAAATACCTTCAGATAGTTTTCATTCTCGTTTTACACGCTTCATGCTTCAAAACGAATTTCCCGTATGTCGGCGAGAGGCCTAGAGTTGTTGACAGTCTACGTATATCAAGTGATGAAAATAATCATTTTTTTCTGATTTTGAGTAGCTTGGCTTTAATATCGTACGAAGTATAGATTGTAGGATCTCACAATAGATTGCACTGATATAAGTTTGTGAGAATATTGGGTTTATGTATTGAGTAAGTATTATTACCTACCATATACATATATATATATATATATATATATATATATATATATATATATTCAAAGCACACCAAATAAATCAATACCAGTCAAAATAATCTCAAATACTAATTTACATACAAAAAATCTCTTAGTTACTTTCATTTAATTAAATTGTATCACCTAATGTCCATGAACTTTTCCGCTAAGCTGCAGAATGTTAATGAGTATTCCTATCCCATGAAATTTTGATAAAACAATAACGTTTTTACAGATGCATATAGATACTTGTCACAAAATAAAATCCTTACATTTGCCTTGTGTGTGTGTATATATATATATAATATATATATGATGGACTCTCCCGTCATTTTTAACGTATGAGTGTCTTTCACTTCAGTTTTTATGTTTATGTTTCATATGAAACAACAATCCTGCACGGGATTTGCAAACAAATCCACACGAAGGGTATACTGAAGGGTTGACCGTCATATGATCTGATGTATTAGCCCGAGATTTAGTGTTAATTTTTAATCCTCTCAGATGGCTGAGACGATTCTTTTCAAAGTTAGTTATACCTCGGTAGCAGGTGTGTCTCCAGTTTGCTTGGTTTTTAACAGCAAGTTCGTTTCCTCTTTTGGGATGTCTGCAGCATTTAAATTGTATTTAAGTTTGTCCTTGAAGCGTAACCAAGGACGGCCTATATTACGCTTATCATGAATATATATATATATATATATATATATATAAAGAAAAAGTAAAAATTATCTTAACCGACGCGCTTTGTCCTCGGGGTGAATTTACAATGGCGACAGTCTGTTTCATGTCTGAACGCACTCTATAGGCCTTCCAGCATTAAATAGACTCTCACAACTCGGCGTTAACCCCGCTATCTATTTATGTGTAAGTGTAGGAAGAGAAAGTACTGAGACATGTGTATGTTTTTCTATATACGTTGTCAATAAAGTAATATACTGGTTTGCTAATATGAAAATTAGCACATTTTAGCCACCGATTTTTCGGTGACATAACATCTTTTATCCGGAAAAAATAATTTAGCAGGCGGCCGCAGGTGGCGTTCTGTGAAATATAATTTTAATATAAGTTTGTAGTAGTCGATGACAGCGTAGAAATACGAGAGATGCATAATTAGTGGGTCAGAGACGTATTATTGAATTACAATTTATAATTACGTGATTTCTGTTGGTCCAGGGAGAAAAAACGATAAATCGGAAGGATTTTCGACCAAATTTGCTGGAAATTCGCTGGTAGAAATCGTCCCAGAAATTATTGTACGGTTTTAGATTCATAAAAGCTTTTCCATGGTTTTATTTTCTAAACAGGCAATAATATCTGCAAAATTAGTGTTGTCAAAGCTTAGTATGTGAATTCCGAAAGAGATGTGGCTGGCATATTTTTCAGCAGTTATCCAAGGGCAGAGAACATACTTGCACTGTAAATCTATGTTGCCTTATTCAAGCAACTTGTTCGCTCGTAAGAATTACGGAATCTATTTTTTTGGAAAATAATTTTTTGTAGATTGGGCATTCTTCAAGACGCGACATTTTCACAATAAAAAGAAATATCAATTTTTATCATTTTAGAAGAGCCGTCCTATTCATAATATCGATGCAGTGTGAAATGGATACCTGAGTTATCTGGACGTATATGTTTTGCATATGAAAACAAACATTATTTTTTGCATTAAGATGTCTTTTTAATAAAGACCAAACGGATATATACACTTTTAATTGAAGAAAAAAAGTTACTTAAATGCGTATATCCGTTTATGCATAAAGATACATACATTCTACTATCTAATGTTTTTGCATGTTCTTCAGGAAAAATTCCTCGCCACAAAAAGGTTTTAATAAGAATGTTTTAAAATGTTTAAAAAAAAATTAAAAAGAAATACGGATATCAATGATGCCAGTTTTAAACTTGACATTTGTAAGTAATAACTAAGTCAAATGACACTGTAAAAGTCAGGGATCGATTTAAACTGTATCGAACATGACTGCACTTCTAAATGGATAAACAAAATCAATATTTTCCGATTCTGACAAATGTTGTGGCGTTAAGAAGGTCAAATGAATGCTTATCTGCAAAAATTATTCTCTGAAAACAATTTTTCCTTATTTTATGAGTAGAAAAGAATCTATTTAAGTGTTGCTTCTGCATTTTTTTAACTTCGTCTCGAGTACTAAGTACTGGTATGAGTAGGAAATTGCGCATATTGTCGGATATTTTATTCCGGCGGGTTAAGGGAGGAGGAAACGCGGACGGCTTGGCAACTCAGAAGCGTTGTACCCGAAATCCGACGTGGAAGGAGAAAAAAAAAAGGCAGAATTCTTGCCGGATGTAGCAGAACTTCACAGTGTCCCCGGGTAATAATAGTTTCAGATTGCAACGAATTGCCTCATTGTTTACAAGCAATGTCTACCCTTGTACCAGTAACAGTATCTAATACCGTAACAGAATAATGTAGTAACAGACTATCTGGAGGATGAAAGGAATTTCTTTTATAGCTTTCCAGACGGTCTCATTTAAGTGTATTGTAGTCTCAACCATCTAGTCAGATAGGATCTACTACAATAACAAACATAAAAACTGGTTGACAAACAGATTCATTGTGGGGGCTTCGATGTGGTGTAATAGTTAGCAAGCATGTTTCGCTAGAACCATTACCGCTTAGTGGTGAGCTCGATCCATACTGGGTGCTCAACATTTTCGACCTTGTGCCACATCAAAGCGTAGCTAAGAAAATCATTTTTTAGTGTGATCCGCGGCCCAGAGACTATGATCAAATTGTAGTATCTGTTCCTTGGTCTTGACCAGCTATGTTCTGCTAAGACAAGCCCTGTGCCCGATCCCACGTAAGCGGGATCTGTGTAAATTTGAACCAATGGCCCGAGTCTTCGCGCTCGGGTTCTCCACGCTTAATAACTGACCTTGTGTTCCAACGTAACCCAGTGGGGGGGGGAGGTCACTGGTAAATACCGAGAAACAGATTCTTTGTTTCTTACTTTGACCAACCACCACACAACCGTTTAAATTTCATTGCTTTCCATTTTCTACATCGAATTTCTTGGTAAGTACAAGTTACAACACTATATAGTATAGGTTCATAAATGTCTCACGGATTATTCACTTTATTACAATGACATCTAAAATTGTATGAGTAATAATGCTGATTTTATGAGCTTAAAAAAGCTCAAAATGGAAATATATCCTTTGTCTTGTTTTGAAATAAGTTTTCCTTTTACATGTGTGGGTTTACCGTAAGGAATTGTACCTCGGTATGTATGAATGAAGGTAATACTGGATCTCCCTATTTCTCTTACCCCTGTCCCCATAGACTGTTAAAGTTCTCCACAGTGTCCACCCTTCCTTTATGTTTTTTAGCTACTTTACAAACCATGCGAAACTACTTCCTCCATCTAGATTCGTCAAGCACTTGCTTTCTCTGGATATATTGTCTTCCTTTATCAATCATCCTTATCAGTCCCATGACAGGGTGTGGTCGTAGGGTCGCTGCGCAGCTGAGCTCCTGACCAGTTCCAGTCACATATCTGGGTTGAGAGTCGGAGAGATAATCATTTATGCGCAGTATGTCTTGCTCAAATAGCTTTTGCGGAGCCCACCCTTCTCCGGATCAAACGTCGACATCCCCCAGCGTGAATGCTCTATCAAGAGACTCCTCTACCATGTTCGTTGATTTCTGTTAAAGAAGAACAAACAAGGTCGTGTCAACATCACACGTGTTGCATACATAGCTATGGCGCCTCGTCTACCTCACTGGGCTAGATGGTCATTAGCCTTACAAGAGGGATCATTCGCGCTTGGACAAGTCTTTCTTTTAATCCTGTTGGAATGCTAGCCACCATCTCATCGTTAAAAAAAACTGCTGAAGAAGCTCGTTTAGTTGCAGAAGAAACAACTGTGATCTGCATCGTCATATGTCCCACAAATTAAATAAATGAATGTTAACTGTTTCACAAGGACGAGATTGTTTTTCATTATGTAAAATTGGTATTTTCCTATTATGTTATTGGTAACTAAATCTATGTACCCAGTCCCAGAAATTGAAGCGAAGAAGTTAGACGCTTTTAAGCGAAATTTAAAACAAAGTTTTCTAAGTTTTATGATAGAAGATTGTACATTTTGTAATTCATTTAAAATACAGTTATAGCATTTGTCTTCCCTTTAGAGAATTTCTCGTTCAGCATATCTAATCGAAACTTTAATGCATTCCGTCCCAATTAGACATTAGGAATATTATTATTCCACGTAATGCAGTCTTCCGTAATCAATAAAAAACTATTTTCATGTTTCGTAATTTTTATCGAATGTATTGTCTTTCATCTGGAAGCATCAGTCAAACTCATACAACCCATAACCCATATTACGGCTCTATATTCAGGATATGCACACAGTAAGACAATTGACAACGATGAGGCTGATTAGCGTATACGTAAGTACACAAATGCGCATGCGTGCACTATATTCCATGATAAGTGCAATAAAAGAAGCCCAAAATGGATACGTAAATGGACTTGTATATATTTATAGTGTATTTTTACTTAACTTTAAGTAAATAACAAAGGTAGAATAACAGATTTTTAAATGAATTAGAATATATCCTACCACTGATTTTTTTTAATTTTATTTTCTTAAACAAGCGGCCGGGATCGAGAGATCCTGTTATTAATTTCACTGTATAAGAAAAAGAAAGAAACAGGGATAGTGACACAAATACATGTAACCACTCAAAAAAAAATAATGTTTTTATCAATAAGAAATAATTATTGGAGAATTATTTTAAGGGAAATGGATTCATTGTGCAAAGATTGCTGAGTCTTGACGCATAAATCTAATGGCAGCTGCTTTCACCATAATGAGCAGTGAGTCTTCGAACATACATACATACACACATATATATATATATATATATACACTATTTTCACGCAATACAAGACCCAAGAGTCACTCAAGTTAGAGGTTTACAGGATTAGGTTGTTTCATGGACATAATAGGAGGAGGAGGAGGAGGAAAGAAGTGTAAATTATGATATTCAGAATAGACAACGATTGACATTATACATGAAAATGTTAAGATTATTAAGAATCGATTTGATAATGACTGCATTTACGTTTGGAGTATGTAAATGAGGTTATCAGCTATAGATTCGTAAAAGACCCATAGAGAGATATGCTTTCCTTAAATAGGGAATTGAACTTCGGCTATAGTAATTTCCTTCATGGGTAAGACGATAGAGTTGATTTCTATTGTGACGCATATTTTTCTTCGACAATACTACTCGCTCTAGGCATGTTATTGAAATATATATATATATATATATATATATATATATATATATATATATATATATATATATGTATGTATAATCTACCTTGTTAAATATCGTTTCACGATGGAGTAATATTTAAGTTTTTATTATTAATGTTGTCGTTGATAATAATGATGTTGTTTTTCGACTTTTTTTTTTATTGATTATGAGGAACATACGAATTGCGAAATATTCTTCATATTTTCATTTTTTTTTTTTTTTTTTTTTTTTATTCTTTTAATTCTTCCTTTCTCTAAACACAACGCCGGCCCAGTTCCGTTCGATACAACGAGACAAGTCAGTCTTATTTCTAATCAATGATCGCTATACAACAAGGGTCACGTTATTATACATCGTATGGGCATTCGGTATAATAACAACCGAAGAATGGAACCAGTGGAGCGAACGATTACTGATCTCCTGCTTATAGAGAAGAGAATTATTTTAAGGGAAATGAAATTCAGGATTCATTGTGCAAAGATTGCTGAGTCTTGACGCACGAATCTAATGGCAGCTGCTTTCACCATAATGAGCAGTGAGTAGTCTTCGAACAATTAAAGAACGAAGTTAAGATTTAATGACGAATGCTAAATGTGGTCTACCAAAAGACATTGTCGTACTCTTTTCTTGTTTTCTAATGAGAATGCATTCATACAATTTATTAAGAAAATACGATTTTTCGCACTTTTTATGGCGCTTGGATGTTTAACATTTTTAACAAATTCACTTCTATCTGAGTCACTTATCTGTCTCTAGTTCTGGGTATGACGGTAAACTAGGCCTCTGATCAGGAGATTGGAGGTTTTGAGGAGAGTGGAACTACCTCTTAATTGCTGTTGTTCGCAGGTCCAACCTGACCTAGGGTTGTAGCACCTGTTATGGTCCCAGCTATGATCAAATAGTAAACCCCCGAACAGAACAAAACAAAACATGAAAGTATAAAAAAAATATTTTATGGTAAAATATCAGCAATACATTTTATATAAAAAATTACCAACAACCTTACTTATAGTAAAATTACCAACAATATATTTTATAGCAAAATGACCAACTATACATTTTATGGCAAAATGAAAAAGAATACATTTTATCTGTAATTGAGGGTATACAATTGCATTCCAAATATATTGATTTGAAGCTATAAAATTGACTTAAAATATTTAGATTTTGGCATTAAATAATCCCTGGGGGTAAAAATGCCGCTAAACAAAATCATCAAACCAACTTATCTGTCTCAGTTTGATTCTTTCTTTCTTAGATAGATAGATATGAACAGACTATCTATCTCTACTATGCGTTTTAGTCTCTCTCTCTCTCTCTATATATATATATATATATATATATATATATATATATATATATATATATATATCTACTATGAGTTTTAAAATATATCTATCGATCGAGCGATCTATCTACTATGATTTTTTATCTATCTATCTATCGATCTATCTATCTATCAAAGTTTAACTTTTTCTTTCTTTCCCAGTCTATGCATATCTATCTAGCCATCTCAGTTTGTTCCTATCTCTCTACTCGGTGTCAACGTAGCAAAATAGTTGACAAATTTCTCTCGCAATTTTAGTGATGTTAATTCCCACCATGTGGCCCATTATTCTAACCTTGAGCCAGACTAAATTTAACCGAGTGCGTCGCTGTGAAGTAACAGCGAATTAGTTTTACGGACTATTAGTATTGTAGTATATTCAATCCTCATCTGATGACAGGCAGACCAGTAATTAAACAGTTAATGCGCGTCACAGGGACAAAAATAACACAAATAGATGTCCCATATCAATCAAAACAATGAACACCTGATGATGACCAGAAGGTATTTGGCTGAAAAGTTGTGTTTATAATAATATCTGTATCAATCAAGATTAGAACAGTAGTTCGAAACAATAAAAAATTATTGTTAATGCACTTTTCTTGAAAGCTATTGGTAGTAAACTCGATCTTTAGTGGGTGTTAGAACTATTTTTTTATTTTTATTTTCTTTAAATGCTTTACGTCTTCAAAGATATTTGTAATTTATTCAATGAACTATTAATCTTTAATTACTTATCTTTTGTCTTCTTTCTTATTTCAGGTAAGTCTGATTTTAACTTATTGCATTTTGATTGGCGCCGTGTTCAGATTGTGAAATGGTAAGTCACATACTTTTTTACTAATAAGAATAATCTCGCACGTTCAGGTGTTAACTTACAGTTTCATGATGCGCCATATTTTGATCCGTAAAATATGAAGGCGTATTAATACTACTCGAAAACCTGTAAGAAAAGAAAAAAATATTTGCAAGAAAAGACAGTCTTGATTGAATCAGTAAAGTAGACCGATCGTTAGCATAAATAGATATTTGATCTAATATCGATATCAGATAAAAGTTAAAATTTCAGTCCTTTTTGGGGTCATTTCCGAAATGATGATTACAATAAAAGCATTCATTAACAGAACTAAGTAACAGTCGTAACCAATTCTAAGTTTGAAGTTTTGTATTAAAATATCAATATATGAATAAAAAAAGCCAAATAAAAAAATGTTCTAAAAATATTAACCATCAATTACAATTAGATCCTTTAAAAAGTCGATTGTTTTCTCACAAGTGGCTATTCATTAACATCGACCCCTTCTTCTATTATTTCACTCGTCTTGTTCCGATTGCTTCCAATTTTATTTATGTTTTTTTTTTAAATTTTACGAGGCAGAGCAAACATGCTGAAATCAATACGAAGTTTGCTCTTATATTTTTAATGTCGGTTCGTACTCCTTGAGTCATAATATTTTCTTTACAACCTTCAATTCTTTTTGCTTCATATTTGCTCATTATAACATTTCTGTGCGCGGACCTTTTCCCCACCAACATCTCATTTATCCTCTTTCTTCATTTAACAATAACTACAGACGTCTGGGGTTACAATAAGGAAATAAGGCATCTCAATAGACGATGTGCAAAGATGCATGTGGATTTGCAAATGAGTGATAAAAAAGAACAGAAAATAAAAGAATTATTGAGCCAATAGGAATCCTTCAATTTATTTTTGTTATTTTATTTTATTTATTTATTTTTTTGCTTTCAAAATTTGTTTCAATTTATAGTCCGTTCTTCTTTGCTATATTTACGATCGTATTTCAACTGATCAGTCAGTTATGTGCCATGCGTGATACACGCTTAGGCGATCATGTATCTTTCAATACATGACTGAACAGGCAGATTTTTTTTCCCGCAGTGGGTTGCCATTTCTTTCTGCGGTAGGCAGAAAGGCTATAGAACCCGGTGTGTCCTGCTATATACCCATAGCTGGGGGTGGGGAGAAGAAGAGGATGCATACCTTTCCCAAGGGTATTAACACTCATATACACACAAATATATAATAAAAATATAGTTTTAACGTATGCTATATTTATAGGTCAAAGTACTCAATATCAAGGATAGATTGTATGTAAATATAAAAGTGGCCATTGATGTCAACATTCACCGGCGACAGACTGTTTCATCCTGAAGCAGACGGTTGCCCCTAGGTGTTGACCTCAATGCCCACTTTAGAAATATATATATATAGAAATATATATATATATATATATATATATATATGTGCATGTATATTAGAAAAATCTAGTCTGACTAAGTCGTAAGGGGAGGAAATGCGTCACACAAAAAAAAAATTCCACTTTATCATAGATTTTCCAAAAATTTTTCTGATATATAAATATATAAATATTTATACATCATTTTCCTATATATTTGTATGTATATCGAGAATTCTAAAAGTTCTCTCCTCCGACTGACTTAACAAATTCTTGTTAAATAACCAAACATTAAATTTTTTGTCGGAGGTCATATTTTGACGGGCTGAGGATTTTCAGCACACACACATTATATATATATATATATATATATATATATATATATATATATGCAGAAAGACAGATATATAGTTTGTGTTTACATCGTGCTGATACTTTTCAATAAATTACAACCTGCTGAACTCCGTTCTCGGTGGTGTCTCTACTGATATCTCTCAAATCTTAAACAACCATCCTTTCCTGAACCAGCCAGACATTGACACCGGCTAAGTATCACGTCATCACATCGTAACAACCGTCCTCTTTCCCTCCATGCACTCCACAAGAAGTCAGACCCAATTCCCAGCCGGGTGAGAAGCCGCTGTTTTCAACGCTGCAAACTTATCTCCAAGCGATCTGGGCCTGCCCTGAACCGCTTTCCACGTCATTACAGTGAGCGACATCCTTCCTCTGTAGACTTTGATGGTTTTTGCCTTGATTGCTTGCCTTTACCTTTTGCATCTATCGCGAGCACTCCGCCTTATTAGCTCTCATAGCCACTACCACTGGGGAGTCACCATCGTCGCTTCCCCGACCTCGCCATAGTATCTCATGCCTTGCTCTCTACCCCACAACCTGGCCCACACGGTCACCCAACGCTGAAGGAAGTGACGATGTACGCCGGGAACGGAAACACCGCCATAATTTGAGAACGGGCGAACGACAAGTTAGATAAAACGGGGCGAAGGGTGAAGGTCATATAACGAACAGGTAGTTTACAACACGCAGACACACACACGCACACACACACTCACAGTCTCACTGCACACAGGTAAACAAGTACGCACACGCATAAATAATCTGTTTTCTTTATTTCCTAACATACACATGTAAACTTTTAAAGAGACATGCAAAAACATTTTATACAGACGCAAATGTGTATTCACTGGTTTCCTTTGTATAGAATGTTATATACAAACATGCTCTCGGTCTGTCAGACACTTGTCGCTTAATGCACATGTGCACGCGTTCTAACGCAAACGATCAGTCATAGATATTTAAGCAGAAATACGCTTACTCTATACAGTGATACACACTTTCCTTTTTTACGTATATAGAGAAACGCGCTTCAGCTCTCGAATTTGCAAGCCGTGGTATTATACCAAACATATACGCGCGCACACACTCATCTCTTTATAACTGAATTGTATAAGTTCTATTCTTGAAAATAGGGGTTACTTACTTACACACACACACACACACACACACACACACACACACACACACACACACACACACACACACACAGGACTGCGCGTGTGCGTATATTGTAGAAAATTTAACCCCGTTGTAGAATAAAGGTCAAGAGGCTCATTACTCAGACCGTTTCTAATGTAGTCATTGCGATTGTTTATATATATATATATATATATATATATATATATATATATATATATATATAATGAGGGAGTGCTTCTCGGTCTGATCCATTTCCCAGAATCTGACCGAATATCATATGGTTTTAGAACGGCTTCTAATGGTAGAACAAAGAACATTTCTACATACTTTTAGCATATATATATATATATATATATATATATATATATATATATATATATATATATTTTCACTCAATACAAGACCTAAGAATCACTCTTAAAGTTAAAGGTTTACAGGATTAGCTTGTTTCATGGACATAATAGGAGGAGGAGGTAAGAAGTGTAAATTATGATGATATGTAGAATAGACAACGATTGACATTATACATGAAAATGTTAAGATTATTGTGATCAGAGAAGCATGCGCTCGGGAGCTTTTGCCACAAAGCAGCGGCTCTTTATATATATATATATATATGTGTGTGTGTGTGTGATTAAATGAATAAAGTTTGGAGGTTAATCAATGTTTCACTGATGACTTCCACCAAAATCTTCGTTGTTCTTTTTTCTGTTATATATATATATATATATATATATATATATATATATAAAAGCCACAGACAGACTGTCTCACTATATCATAGCTCATCAGTGTGGCTAGACATCCGATTGCTTCATGCCGTGATCGAAACCCAATCGATTTGACATCAGTCAGAGAACCTCACCCCTAAGCTTTCTACCCTAGAAAGGCAAATTTATAATGCATTATATACGTGATCTATAAACGCCATAGGACTCAATTCTCACGAAAAGTGATGCATTTAAAGCAGTAGCAACCGTTAAAAATTCCCTTTTCCTCATAGTTCTCAACTGGCGAATGAGAGCATATTATTCTGTTTTATACATTTTTCTGTTATATATATATATATATATATATATATAATGACAATCAAGATGTTACCATTCCACACTACTTCAAATATAAGATTAACAAAGAAACCTCCATCAATACTGGAGAGAGCGATAACAGCTACTGTAGTTGAGAAACGTGTTTCTTAAAAAATGTTTTAAGGAAAAGATTTTATAAATTTCAATCGAAAGGAGTACTGGCTGCTCAGTCAATGAATGCTCAATATTTCCTTGTAGGGAAACGGCTAATAGTATAGTTATCAACATTACCATACGAGAAAAGCATTCTTTTCTACATCGACTGCGTCAGTGGACTGATCAACCAATAGCAGACCTTGTCTTCTGGAGTTTAATTCTGTAAACAAAGTTGTCTGATAGATCTTGTGCCTCCACATCGTCCTATCGATTGTTTCAGTTTCACAGTAATTAAGATTGGATTCAGGGGAGATTAGGTTTCTTTCCAGGGAGCCTCTGTATCTCTCTTCAGTGAAAATATTTGTAAAAAAAAAAACTCTACATTCTTGGCTGGCGTTGTAAATCCTCGCATTACAGTAAGCGAGATGACTTCTCTTGCGAGAAAATTTTTTATGACAACTATTTTGCATCTAAGCGAACATTGGCTCATAAAATTAAGATGACAAGAGTTTTTACGCGTGTGTTTTTTATATAACGAAGTAGTGAATGTATTACTATTTGATTCTACGAGGGCATCTACTAATGGATGTTTCTCTCTTTTTTTTAATAAGTAAATCTAAGAACGGATTTTTTTTTTCAGATATAGTTCTATGATCCAAATAGGACCAACATTATGAATTTACCGGAACTGCGTTTCTGATGAAAAGAAATTTATGAATAATAATTAGCTCGGACGTACAACTACATGTCTATAAAAAAAATACTTACTTTGCATTAATGAGAATTGATCCAAACAAAACTGAAAATACAAAATTTCTGTCTTTGTCTGTTTTTTTCTTAATCTCTGATGAAGCTTTAATAAAAGTGAAATATGTCAGATTGATAAACGTTTCCTATTTGTCCCTTATCTTATCCTGTCAGATTCCAACCCATTTTCGATCTACATTTGATCATTAACTCATATATATATATATATATATATATGTATATATATATGGAAATAAAAACGGCAAGACGAGCTTTACCATTCATGATTAAAAAAAAAAAAAGTTAACCAGCCGACCGGTTTCGCCGTCACTCAACAGAACTGGAATCGAGGGAAGACTAAATATTACAATATAAAATATAAAACATGAGAAGCATGTGATGAAATAAAAGCAGAACAATCAGTTGGAAATAATATCAAGCCCTAACAGACATCCCCTCTGTTTACAGAGGGGGGGGGCTAAAATACATAAATGGTTTCCAGTGCCTTCAGATGTAACAAAGAATGAGCATGACAGCCCCCTAAGAAAATAATTATATATATATATATATATATATATATATAACGTCATCATAATACCTAGTCTTTCCTCTTTCTACATATATACTTACAAGCACATATTAAGCATTTTATGCACCAATATTATCGTATAACTGAATTCACAATCATGCATCCTTAAGCTCTGATCGTATTTGCAAAGTGTACGCACGTGAGTATATGTTTCAATACAAATGTACCAGAATTGTCTTGTTTCATGTGGTCTCTATGTCTACAGTCTTTCTAAACGTCAGTTGCAAATGTTAATATTTCGTTGGTCTTTTTATCTTTTTCCTGTTTTCTTTTTAAACTGACTCATCCATCAAACATTGGGGCGCGCACAGGAAGTCAACACTGTGAATGTGCACGTGGAGGGGGGTGGTGGTGGTAAGAACAAGAAGAAGGTCAGATGAAGAGGCAAAGGCAAGACTGATTGGACTGGGAAGTCTCTCTGGTAATTTTTAATCGCGCGGGGTTTGTGTGTGATTTTACTTGGCGGCCGGGAGCGTTCGTGGGGAGAATACAGGCTGTCAGAAGATCTTTTTGGTAAGGAGTCGACGAATTGGTCTTGTCAGTTTACGAGGAGAAATGTAGTTGACATTAACGAAAAGAAGGGCACCTGTCTCCACCAGACGCCGTTTCCGCTGAAGATGCACCAGTGCCTTTTAGCAGTCGCCGAAGCACTTGGTAAGGGAAATGGCATTGTGGATACTATGGTAAATTAAGACGATATTCGATACGAAGAGATACTGCGGCATCAGATGATTTCAACATTAGAATCTTGAGAAAAATATGATCTATTTTTGTACAGATACGCACAAGCATATATTCATGTCTATCTCTCTCTTTCTCACTATTAAACTATATTTTTCCTTTTTCTATCCATCTATATATCTTCGTTTCTCCATATATATATATGGTGTGTGTGTATATAAAGTGTGGACATAGAATTGACTGTCACCATGAAATGTTGATTCCTATGTCTATGACATCTATATCTATAAATGCCGTCTCCGATGTGGAGCTGGTTTTCCTATAAAGGTAGCTAATTTAAACAATATCTACACACACACACACACACACACACACACACACACACACACACATATATATATATAATTAAACATAAAGAGATAGGTTTATCTGGCTCTTTAGTTTTAATTAGGTTTGTTCTACTTAGCGTATTGAGCACTTTACTTAGTTATTTTACTTATTCGTATCGGTGTTTTTCTTTGGACTCTGAACTTGCTAGACGATTGTCTTCGGCTGACGATATTCAGTCACCCCCCCCACGAGGGCGTCATGTGGCACAAGGCCTTTTTAACGTGGGATCTCTGAGCCCGTGGGCTCGGCCAAAAATATGCCCATTGAACCCGTATAAACGGGTTCAGGGTCTTCGGCTGACGTACATATTCTCTGTCCTCTCTTTTTATGTACCTTTTTTTTCCCTTGGGTATTGGTCTGTTTATTTACATATTACAGAGTACCCAAGGTTTTCCGGACGAGTATAATTTCTTATATTTATAAGATTATTATATATATATATATATATATATATATATATATATATATATATATATACACACACCCATGTGTGTGTCTGTGTACCATGTTAAGATTTATAACAGAATACTGTAGGTGGAGAAAAACAAACAGTAATAACGTTTAAAGTTCACAAAGCGTATTTTTAAAATAATCTATAGCAATCTATGCTAATTAATCCAACCATAATCCAGATAGGGAGCTTTTTTTTTAGTAAGGTAATCTTGAAAACGATGTGCACGGAAATCAGAAGTTAACCAGAAATGGAGAAATATCGATGCGGCCATAAACTGCTCCGATAATATAGAAGAAAACTTGCTATTTGATATCAAGGAGTTCTACTTCTCTATCTCAGAAAGTTTGCTTGATAATGCTACAGATTTAGCTCAAAAAAATTTAAAAGCAAGTGAAGAGAAGAGAATTATAGCCTACTGTCAAAAATCCCGGCTCTTTCATAAAAATGAGATATGAACAAAAGATGATAGACTTTAACGTGGAAATTAGTTGCTATGACGACGCAGAGGTTTCTGAATTAGTAGGATTTTTTATGATGGAAGCTATCACAACTACAATAAGGATACTTTAGGTCTCTATAGAAATGACGGGGTTATGATAGTTAAGAGTAAAAGTAAATATTTAGACTCGTTTTTCAAACAATACAAACTCAAAAAAGAAGTAGAATCTGATAGAGGTGGACTACTTGAATGAGGGTTTGAACCTATTTACGGAAGAATATAAACCATGTAGAAAACCAGTGAACATGCCACTATACATAAGCATTGATTCTCACCATCCTGCGGTCGTTACTAAACACTTGTATAAATCGATAGTCAATAGATTATCTACTAACTCTAAAAATGATGATATCTTTAAGGGAGCTAAATGCATATACCAAGAAGCCTAAAAATTGGACAAAAAAAAAAAAAACGAACTCAAACTTAGTACACAACAACAAAATGAAAAGAACTGGAGTAGAAATCTAATATGACGATATTCAGTCACCCCCCCCACGAGGGTGTCATGTGGCACAAGGCCTTTTTAACGTGACTCAACCCGCCATATGGTAAATCAGTAAAAAATACAATATACGAAGAATTTTTTAAATTAATTAGAAACCACTTCGCTACTTTGGAAAAGATGAGGAAGCTATTTAATAAAAATAATATTAAGGTCAGTTACTGCCGTGGAACAAAATATAAAAATGATAATTGATAACTATAACAGAAAGTTGATCAAAAGCCGTGAATGTGAACAAAAATAAACCAAGATGTAATTGTAGAAAAAGTGCATGTCCTATGGAAAGTAATTGCTTGGTTGAATATATCCTTTATTAGGCAAAAACAGAGGTAAAAGAATAATGTTAAGGCGGAGAAAATATATATAGTGGCTACTGTAAATGAATGGAACAAAAGATATCATAAGTTCAGTTTCAAACACAATAAACATGGCAATGTGACGGTACTGTTCGCACATTACTTGAGTGTTAAAATGGATTTACGTAAGTCCACCAATATTATTGGGGAATTCTTAAAGAAAGCAGGACATGTAAAAATATTAGAGTTAGGTGTAGGCTGTGACTTGAAGAGAAATTTGTAATATTAAATTCGAGCAGCGTTAATAGGATGCTAAATAAAAAAAATCAGAACTAATTAGTAGATGTAGGCATAATATAAAATACCTATTGTGTCATCTGCCACCTGGCTATTTCCCACCACGTCACCATGGCTAGTTAGGCCCACCTTGTCCTTTGTTAGGATTGGACGTTGTAAAGAGTTTTCCTCTGTCTAGGCAATTTGGGGATTGAGCTATATGGCAGAAGTCAATCATAGTTGTATCCCAATGGACTAGTTATAGACGAATAAGCTCCTCCTGTTCGTTGCCAGAGTTAAGCTATAGTTGAATTAATTGGAATGAAAAACGAGGGTGGTGATTTATTTGTAGCTTTAATCAACAATAACTCAACTGTCAACAAACAGGGTGGAGCTTATTATTTTATAACTGGTCTATTGTGTAGATCCCTGTTAGCCTTTTGGTATTTAATTATTTTTTCTTACCGTGTCAGTTTTTTCTCGTCTAAGGTGTTATATCCTCTGGCAAGCTGTCTGTTGGTCACGCCAACATAGTTGTTTTTTCTTTAATATATATATATATATATAACTCCTTAGAAATTACTTTGTTTCGGATGCAATAAATAAAGTTAGCAGATACGTGCTTCGTATGATCTTAACGACAGAAACGCTTTTCTTCTTCAGGATAATTGAGCTTTGGTTTTACGTGAATATATATATATATATATTGTCATCCACAGACAGACTGTTTCGCTGTATCACAGCTCATCAGTGTGGCTAGACATCCGATTGCCTCAAGCCGGAATAGATACTCGACTGATTTTGCATTGTCGGGGAATTTATCCCTAAGCTATAGTAGACGGGAAGATGAATTTTTGCATATTTATTCTTTTGAATAAACACACTAGTGACCTAGAGAGCTCAATTCATGGAAGAGCTTTGCATTATCAGCAGTAGTAGTCACTATTTATAAATTCACGTTTTCTCTTAATTTCGGGGCGTATATATATATATATATATATATATATATATATATATATATATATATATATATAATGTGTGTTCAGATGTTTTTAGTCAGACGACATGGCAACGTAATCTCAACTGAGAATCAAAATATAACATTGCACTTCTTTTAAACATTGAATACTTTTGTAACGGAATAAATTACTTAATGCATATCAACTTACTGAATGTGGATATGTGTGTTTGCGCGTGTGTAAAATTGAGGGTCAGCCATTATCTGTTGTACATATCCTCACAATATGCAATGCTTATTCCATTACAAGATTCCCATGCAGTAACCCACTACCTTGAGTGGCACACTGGCATTGTATTGGATGAAAAATAGTAAAAGAATTAAAAAAAATACCATTTACACAGATAAGGATTTATAGAAATGTTGGAATTTAAATGCACTATGATTCGGATATCTTTTTCACTGCTTCATTTTAAAATTAGTCCACGAAATATTTTGCATTCTTCATTGCGAATAGAATTATGATTTGAGTGATCTGAATTTCAGCTCAATGTTAACAAAACGAAAAAAAGAATTAACCCTACCTTAAAAAAGCAAAAACTATAATGATTTGCTGTGGTTTTAAAATTTTCATAGGCTTTATTATTTTTTTTTATTATATTTAACATGGTACTCAAGTTTCAAATTGCTTAGAAACAATCCGGACAGTATTGAAAATATAGCGATCAGATTATAATTTATGTTGTAACCTTTCTTGTTTGGCCTTGCGTTGAATAGATTGTGAAATGCATGGCAAAATGTTAGTTTTAAAACACATACATATAATTCTATTTTCTAAGGAATCAATAGTTTTTTTTTTATCTGACATTATTTTATACTATACATCATGTTTTGAATAGTAGAAGACACACACACACACACATATATATACGCACGCATCTCTCTCTCTCTCTCTCTATATATATATATATATATATATATATATATATATATACTGGACTCTCGTTTTCGATGTATGAGAGTCAAGCATCTCAGTTCTCTATGAATTTATTTAAGTTAAAACATTTTAGCGCTATTATCCTAAATCTCGCTACGATGTATCGTTTTGTTTTACGCCAGTTATATCAGACAAGCAAATAACAACCAAGGCCCTCAAATCGGATCATTATATGTTCCTGAAGCCCTTTGTAAGATCAATTCTGTTTTTATCTTTTAATGTACAGTGTAACTCGGATATAAGAGAGATTTTCTCTGGTCCCAAATTAGAGCCTGTGTTAATGTATATAAAATAGACCAAACTCGGATATAAGAGAAACCCGGATATAAGATACTTC
Source organism: Acanthosepion pharaonis (assembly GCA_903632075.3). Classification (NCBI taxonomy): domain Eukaryota; kingdom Metazoa; phylum Mollusca; class Cephalopoda; order Sepiida; family Sepiidae; genus Acanthosepion; species Acanthosepion pharaonis. The sequence goes on along the minus strand of CAHIKZ030004617.1, from coordinate 59,570 downwards.
TTCTCCGGTCAACTCTCTTATATCCCGGTTACACTGTATCTGAGACTAGCGGGTATACTGAGAAGTTTTAACTTTACGCTCAGCTGAGTTATCATATACTGTACGTTTGTACGTAGATACCGGACTCTCCCATCGTTTTCGACCGATGAGGGTCCAGCAGTTCTGTTCTAAGAAACAATAGCCAGACTACCTGCATATATCATTTGATTATAGTGGTGAAGGCTTATGCAGAACCAACTACACATTTTGGAAGGGCCGAATACTGAGAACTGGGGCCACAAGGTCCCCAAACGACCCTCCACATTGAATTCAGACCGTTCGCCACATAAGGCTATATAGGACACAGTCTGTCCAGCTATTTATCCATAGTGGGTGTGGGGGATAAGAGATGGATTCATACGTATTAGCACGTCAGTTAATGTAATGAACTCGACTGGAATTCGAAATCGGCTCTCCAATTCCTCAATCTGTCTATTACTCCACCGTGTCTCTCTCTTTCATATATATATATATATATAATATATATATATATATATATATATATATATATATATATATATATATTAATGCATGTTTCATTAAATAATATAGACAAGTTTTTTATTTTTTTTTATTTTAAGTAAGTTCCTTTCATTCTTTCGTCCGTGTGTTGTTTGATATATTAAAATTGTCATCTTTGATAATGGCTTATGTAAGCCGAAAGCTTAGATTGGATTTAAGGATGTATCAATATGGTGTTTTCCTTTCGTCTTTCAATGATAATATGATTAAGCTTATCAGACAATATGAAAGGAACTTACTTAAAATAAATAGACATAACTTGTCTATATTATTTAATGAAACATGCAATAATGAAAAATTGCTGCCCAAATATACACAATATATACATTATATATATATATATATATATATTTATTTATTTATTTAAAAAAAGTCTCCTTGCGAGGGGTGGTTAATTAATTTGAACCTTTTAAAATCTTTATTCTACAATCTACATTCAACATCATCACTTGATAAGACACCAGAGGTGTTGAAACAAAATGGCCATTTTTGTAGTGATTTTATAAAATATTTCTTATAATTTTAAAATAAATAATTATATACGATCTATTCTGTATTGGGCACTCTTTTAAGAATAGTAATTGTTGGTTATTGGAATTTATTCCGTATACATCAATCATATACTTGGATATATATATATATATATATATATATATATATATATATAATGGAAAAACTTAACACCTCACGAAACCAAGATTTATTTCGACCAACATGCCTCAACAAACCGAAATATAAATGGTAGCATTTATATCTTCGGTCTGATGAGACTTACTGGTCTAAATAAGTCATGATTTATTACGTTTTTTCGTGATCTGTTAAGCTTTCCCTTGATGTATATCACATTGCTCTGTATTCTATACATTGAGCTCTCTACGGATCTATCTTTTTAATATTTTATATTAAAAAAATACTTGGATTATCCTTTCCACTTATGGATCTAATATTCTCTCTCTCTCTCTCTCTATATATATATATAACACGCCTCCCCAGTCTTTTGAACAGGAGTAGAAGTATATTCCTTGTTTCATATGGATTTTCTCCTTTACTCTAATCTTTTAATTCACTTTCACTCAGTGACACCTTGCTTATTTGTGTGAAGTGATATATATATATATATATATATATAAGTAAAGTCAATACAGTAATCTATTGTGTTATCTGAAATTTTCAGCGCGTTTTGAAATCTTGTGAAATTGCAGTGTTATATAGTAAAGCGATTCTCTTAAAAGTTCTTGGTTCGATCAACTTCCTAAAATGGGTTCAAATAATCAGACATGAGGATATTATTCTTGGAATCACTTCATAGTTGAGGCGAGAACAACTTTTCACTTCCTACTTACCTAATGTTAGTCCAACTATGCAAGTTGTATATTAACTCAGAAAGTTACAAACTGAAAGCAAGTACATTTATTTTCTAAATGTATGAAAAGCACAGATAATTCGGAACAAAAGATAAAATTTGCTAGCCTTTAAAAGTAAATATATCACGTTCATTTGAACAAGTCTAACGTAAACTTCAGTGCCAGTCCTTAGATTCAAAGATAGAAATCCATTGACGAATTCATTTACACGCTCAAGCTTTTCGTGTCTTTTGACAAGTCCGCATTAAAATCTAGAATGTACATTCACCTTTCAATTCCTTTGGCACGGCTTTACAAAGAATCTGATTTCTGCTTGTAAATCCTTTTTCGCCTTTTAATGTAATAAATTGGCCGTCAACCACCGAAGATGCTGAACTTGGATTTAATCAGAAACCTAGATTAAGGCATTATTTGCATTGATTTTTTTCGTTTGCTAACCAGCATTTGAAGAGAGGCTATTGCGTAGAATCTCACCATGCGAATCCATCCCCTTCTAATAAAATTGCCATTTCTTTTAATGCTCCAGACCGGCTGTCCGGAGGTGTTGAGCGCGTCATTGAGCCACGGAATGTGGATTTCATCTCTTTCTGACACAACGAAAAAGCCACATTAATTGATGGTTGAATGAGACAGCAGTCGTCTTAATCCTGTTCATTAAATTCTGGTTATGTGCGGAATTAACAATTTCGAGGCGTAGTTCTGCGTCGAGTGTTAACAGAGATCATCGACAGAAATGTGTAATTGACTTATTGTACAATAAAAGGAAAACCTAGTCTTAATATTTAACACTTGAATATTTTTTCTGACGAGTGATTACCGCAACAGCATCTTGATATGAATAATGATACTCGATAGTAATGCTTTTTTTTCTTTTTACTAAATTTGTCCATTACAATAGTCGAGAGTCATTTAAGGTAGACAGTTACAGTAAGAATCGGAATGGTGAACGAGGTATGATTGGAAGAGAATGTGACAAAAATAGAGAATTATGAGGATAAGGAGGATAGAAAATGATTGGTTCTCGATTTCGAAAAGGTCAGGATTAAAGTGTTCTGGCAAGCACACATGCAGGAGTTTGTTCCGAAATGTGTCAGTTCTTATAGAAGTCAAATGATTTACCTTCTAACATGACTGCCTACTTGTCTCCTTGTAGAGGCAGGCTACATCATTTCTATCTCATTTATAGGAGAGTACCTAATACAGCGGGTGGGTTAGTCTACTTTACTAGAATGGACCTGCCCAACACATTCGCATGAGTGGATTCAATTCACCAATATATATGTCCATCAAATCACTCAGTGAAAAAACAAAAACAAGACACACACACAACAAACTACTACTACTACTAAACTGGAAGTGACTACACCAGTCTACTTGTGTGTCAGACCACTTTCAACCTAACCAATATTCTACAGTTCTTAGGGGAAAAAAGCTCTCTAAGAGGATCCTCCTTCTTACATTTGGAACATGGAGGAAATGAGGATTATTCGACACCGTCGAAGTAACATGACGTGTTCACGTAGTAAAATCCCGAACTAGAGAATGGAACCCTTCTGAACATTTGCCATTGAAATAAACGATAGGATAGCAACAGGCTTGCAAAGTTGAATCTGTGAAAAAGTGTTTGTCGAGTAAAAAAAAAAAAATGACATCCCCTCCACAAGATCAAGTAAACGATTTTGAACTCTATCAATCCTGGAGAGTAAGGATTTGGATTAGCTGCTCCAGCCCACACTTGGCTGCATTACTCTATTTAGGACGTAATGTAAATTCTGTTGCGAATTCGTATATCAACTTCAGTCTGAATATGTAAATATGTAGAAGTTAGTTTCGATATAGATCTAAATGTGTTACTTCACAAACGCACACAGGTCTCATTGAAGGCGTAACAATCATTTAATGTTGTTAGATATTAAATATCTAGAATAACGATTTGACAGCACATCTTCAATAAGCCACAAATAGACGACGACCAAAAAGAATTTTACGCAGCACACGCTCATTTTTCTTTTCTACGTATCAAGGGAATTAACATGGGACCTCTGATTCTAACACAGGAAATGAAAAAATCACGCCTTGCTTGTAGCACTATCAACTAAACACCGCAAGTCAGAGATAGGATTATGTGAACATTGTTCGAAAAACATTTGTTCGAATTGTACATTTTCTGAATGAAAATTAATGGAAAGTAAAATTATACTAAATGTTAATTATTCGAAATGCAAAATCATTATTGCAATAAAAATGTAAAAATTCAAATACCAAATGCACAAATGATAATTATTCGAAATACAAATATCGTTTGAGTAAAAACAATTTAGTAAGAAAAAAATCTTATAACCTTAAGTTATATGATATTGCACGCAAATAGTCAACAACTGAAGAGGACTCGTTAAAAGATGTCACTAATTTTTTAAGTTTTCCATTTTCGTCGGGGTATTTCTTGGCGCTTTTGCAATATGAATTTCTTGCAAGTCCTGTTCTCTTTCAAGAGCATCTAGGAATTTTTCAATTGTAAGATGTAAATGAAATGCACTTGCTGTAAAAAAGCTTTATGCCATCATTCAAGGGCGTTATTAGTTCGAGGTAAATCAGAGCAAGACTACGTAGGTATTTCGAATAATTATCATACCGTAAACTTTAAACTTAATAACTCAAAGACGAAGGATTTGCACACGTATATTTATATGAAGTTTTTTTCCTTGTTTCGGTGTGAGGAACTCGCCCCCAAAGTTTGTATTTTTGATACACCTTATATATATATATATATATATATGTTTCTGAGATGAGGTATTATGTATACTATTTATATTATTCGGACTATTGCCCTCATCTTTGTCGGCATGTTTCTCACAACGTTTCGCCCGTTGTACGCTCCGGCCTTCTTCACTGACAGGACCCAAAGAGTGTGAGTTCAATACCTGGTTAAGGCAGTGGAGAACTTTCAGGGGAGAATTAACAGGAGATAACAGACATCCATTAGACATGGCACGTGGAACTAGAACAGTCTACCCCAGTGAGCGAAATAAAGGTTCAGTTCGACATTCCAACCACCTGAAGAAGGCTGGGGCGTACAACGGCCGAAACGTTGTGATAAACATGGCGACAAAGACGAGGACAATAGTCCGAATAATGTAAATATATATATATATATATATGTAAAAGGAAGTATTGGAATTTTTATTTATCAATCCTACAGATTTTTATCTCTTTACATGTTATTTTTAGCAGATACGTTTATTTTCGTAGAAGCACTGTTTTAAGCAGTATTTTTATTTTCTTCTATCAGCCTGAATACTCGAGAAATGCTTTATAATATACTTTGTTTTATATATTTTTATTTCTCGAACATTCATGCTGGGAGACATAAATTTACTGTTTAAAATAAATGGAACGTCTACTCAAATATGGGTATCCACAAAGACAACGTTTAAAATGATATATATCTATATCTAAAATGATATACATCTATATGTATCTATATGTATATACTCTCTATCACACACACACACACATATATATATATAATAGACAGAGAAAATCATGTTGTTTGAGAGAATGAATATTTATGGTAAACTGCCATTTATTATTTGACTCTTGTGGAATGTTTGTTCAGATTTGCTTTCTGGGAAGCAAACTGTGTCGCCTATTGCGGGACATTTAGGGTCATAATTTCAATTAGTCTATTATTGCCATAGTTCTGGGCCTCTTACTCTTACCAACTTTTACTTCCCCTCGACTTTCTTTTAATTATTTCAAGCCACTAAAACGCAAAGGGTTACTGCGAGTGAAAGAAAATGAGAAAATCTTATTGAGGAGAAAAGACAAAAAACAGGATTCAAAAAGACAGACGACTACGATTAACGGTGCATTTAAATTTTTGAATATCATAGATTACAAGAAAGCGAGAATTTGGAAGTGAAATCCACAAGGGAGAAGTGTAAGAAAAGAGACTTTTAGTATAGATCTTGTGGTCATAACTAGCATTTTAAACTGTAAAATGATGGCCAATCTTGTACTGCGCTAAAATTCTTGAAGTCGCGGTGGCAAAAATATAAGTAACCAGTAAGCATTAACTCCATTATAGAAATTGTTATTAGGTTGGTGCAAAAATAATGACGTAATAATGTCGTTTTTTATGTATTTTTAACGTCAAAAAACGACATTATTACGTCATTATTTTTGCACCAACCTAATATTTACTCTGTTTATCTTCGTCTGGCATAATATCACAAGATTTATATACAATGATCAATTATTAAATCAGAGATATGTAACTACGGTGAATTCCAGGCATATCAATGAATTAACCTTACATTTTTGCTAAACTTTATAACTCAATAATGACCCCCCCCTTATGTTATATTACATTTATATAAACATTTAAATGTTACCCTTAGTAGTTTTTTCTATATTAAGGTATTAAATAGGTTAGTATTCGTAAATTACTGGAATTGGCTTAAAATTATTTTACTTGTGATATTGTCTGATAAAAGTTTTTAATTTCAAATAAATATATAAAGGTAAGATAAATGTTTAAAATTTATTTTGTATTCTAATTTATAATGTAAGGTTGGTATAGTTAAGTAGTTTTTTCTTTGTATATGTTTTTTTTTCTTCTTAAAGTATTTTTTATTTACGTACTATGTTTAATTTTGTTTAAATATATGATTTCATTCAAAATGCCATACAGTTTGAAATGCTACATTGTATCTGTAATATGTTCCTATCGCGTCGCGCTATATTTCCGAGGGTGAATGGAGTCTCTCTGAGCCTTGGTTGGCAACTCATTTAGTGATGGTGTCACGATAAAAAAAACACCCTTGATAGCCCTAGCGAAGCATCAAGAATTCCGCTATTTGACAAGATTATGAACTACACCAATCAAAGTATTAGTGAGTTCAATCTCGGCTGAGGCCGCAAGATGATGATGCTATTTCCGTTCAATTTTGAATTCTCTATCTTAATGTGTCTTCATTGGCTAAAACTGGTATCAATAACTTCTCATATCTTATTTTCTTACCTTTCCTTTTCTTTTGTATCTGTAAAGTTTTTTTTATATACTCTTCTCCTTTTGCTTTCTTTTCCTTCTCTTGGCGTAGGGTTGATTTCTTACGCTCTTCTTTTCTTTCTTCTTCCCTTTTATTGATTTCTTATTTTCTTTCCTTTTTTACTTTAATTTGCCTTTTTCTTTTTTTTCCCTTTTATGTAATGAATAAATTTTTATATATTTGTTTTTTTTTTTTTGCCTTTTATGGAAAATGTACAAAAATGCGAAAAGAAGTTATGTTTCATAAATTGTGTTTTTAAATAAAATCGTTTAATAACACCATAGTTAACCACCTGATGATACGTATATAGACGTTGAAACAAATATGTATTTTGTCGTGGTAACATGTTCCAATGTAACAGTTTATTATATATATATATATATATATATATATATATATATATATATATATATATATATATATATGTGTGTGTGTATGTAATTATTTATTTAAAAAATTATAACATAAATATGTTATAAAATCACTACAAAAATAGCCATTTTGTTTCAACGCCTGTGGTGTCTTATCAAGTGATGATGTTGAATGTAGATTTTAGAATAAAGGTTCAAATTAATTAACCACCCCTCGTAATTTATTCCGTATACACCAATCATATACTTGGGTATATATATATATATATATATATAATGTGTGCGTGTGATGAGTCAAAATTTGTGCACCATAGTGATTAATGAAGAGGTCCGGTTGAGTGAACTTCATGATCACCGGACCTCACAGGCTTGGATTCTTTTCTGTGGGTCATTTGAAATCAGTTGTTTATCAGACGCATTCAAAAAATATTGAAAAACTTAAAGAAATGAATTAAATATCAATACAGTAAAATGACAAAGGTAACTCTCCGATGTGTTAATGAATCAGGCACGGAACTGAAATGCGTTTTCAAAAAGGGGGATATTTTGAACAGGACATATGACAGCTAAATAACCACTAATTAAAATGTTCCTGTGTAATTATACTTTTAATAAATTATCCCTATGGTTCACAACTTTTGCCTCACCATTATATATATATATATATATATATATAAACAAAAGACAAAATAAAAGGAAGAATGTAGAGCAGTGATTCGCAAACAGTGCGGTCCTCCTGATCGGTGCGGCGGAAGAGGATAGCTAGCGAGGCAGAATAATTGAAAGAAAGTTTTATAAACGGTTTCTAAAAATTCATATGCCAAAAATAAATACGATTTAAAAATTTAAAATATTATTATGGATTACTTTTAATAGCATGGCATGAGTATAAATAATTATAATTATCGACATATTTTATCATTGTGATATTTTTGCATTATATCAAGTATTAAAAATATATATAAACCAGGTCCGCAAAATAGAGGAGAGAGTTATCAATGATAATGTTAGAACTTTAAATTCACAGTTATCTCCCTTTAACACTCTCTCGTTTTTTTATTTTGTTTTTTTTTATTTTTAGATATACTTTTTTTCACATAAAATTTGGTGAGTCACGAGTAAATTTTCATTCCGAAAATGCGGACCAGAGAAAAATAAATTTGAGAACCACTGATGTAGAGCAAGGGAAAAATGCCTATTATTCAACTACATTGGATCAATACACTCTTCATGATTACATTTATTCCACTTTAAAAGAATCATCGACAAAAAGAAAGAGTGTGAGAATCACATATAGAACAAAAGAAAGGCAAAAGGAAAAGTAGCGAGCAAGAGCAAAGCGTGTTTTCTCATGTTATTGTTTGATTAATTTCAGGACTAGTTCCCGAGAGAAAAACTGATTTAGCCCCCTTCTTTTTTGATCAAACAAAGGGAAACAAAACAAAAACCTCTCTACTGATAGGATCGGTAACTATCCGAAAAAGAAAATCAACAATTTTCTCCCCAAAATATCGTTATTCAAAACATGAAAACTAGTTAGAAATCTATTTGCGTCTGATTTTCTGACATAAGGAATTATCATCATCAGGCATTAATCTTCTTTTTTTTAATCGTTTTCACTCCAAGCAAGGCAGTAAAGCCACAGAGATGCAAGCGGTTACTAGATGTGGAATAGTTAGAAACAGGAATATTTCTAAGGAGCAAGAATATAGGACGAGTAATAAGGAGGAGAGCAGATAGCGATTGACATTGCATTTAAATTTCTGCATATTAAAGTTGGCTAGAAAGCGAGAAGTGCGGAAAAAGAAACTGTTAGCATAAAATGTATGCTTATATCTGACCGGTTGAACTGTAAATTGATGAGACCGCATCGTCAGATTAGTACTGAGTTTAAATTCGAAGAGCGATATTTATTCTGTTTAATACAGAAATGTGGCACAAAGCCAAAAAGGGGATTGGGGGAAGGACGGTCTTCTTCTGTCTTAACTATAACTTAGCTAGCCACAAACACTGACCCAATCGTACGAACAATATTCCTTACACCAAAACAACACATTCATTCGTACCTTTCTTACTACAACCACCATAATACCTCTTTGTCTCTATGAAAATACTAACTAGTCCCCATATTTACAATTCCTTGTCTGTGGGGGGGGGAGAATGGAATAAAACAACAATTCTAAAAGTTAACCCCAATGAGTATTTACAATATGCATACAAAAAGCTATTTACAAGAAACTAAAGAAAATCAGAATAGTAATACCCCCCCCCCCCACAATTACTAAATGTGACAGTAACATCACTTCAATGGCCGAAATCAATGCGGGACTATAATAGTATAAAACATTCATTCATCCCAATCACTCACACTGACATGCACTCATTCAGACACAACAACAAATACGAAAAAAGCACTCACGCGAAAACGAAAGGCGCCCCGCATCCACCAGCGAACTGACATCACTGACCACCTAACGAGGGAGGGGATGGGGAATTAATCTTAAAGAAAAGTAGGGACAGAAATAAAAGGGGGCCAATGAGCATACATACCCTAGCTAAGTTAACTGAAAAAGGAAACTAAATCATCAAAAAGAAAACCTAAGCTAGCCTAGTTTCAGGATGGGTTGCACAAGTTCAACCCAGGAAGAGCAATATCCTGATGCCTAACCGTTTAAATTCGAAGAGCTCATCCGAACTATCACTATGGGAGTATTTATAGAAAAGGCAAAAGGAGGCAACCTTATTTGGATTATTGTAACTAATCGTGGTTGGTATCGTTACAATGTTACGACCATTGTAACCATTCAGCCTTCATAGGATGCCTGCTGTATTCGGTAACCTTCTGAGAATTACAAACCAAATCCTTTATTAAATCAAGGTTGGTAGATCGTTTTCATTCTTTTGTGAATTAAATAAAATGTTAACTTTGATATTTCTAGATGTTTTGTGAATGTAGCAGATACCTGAAAACGCCTGAGGACACAATGGCATAAACGTAATATTGATCAATTGTCCTATCTAATTACATAGACTGTAACACGAAAGATAAAATAAAATAAAATAAAATATGCACAGGGGTAATTATTATATACTGCTGATTAATTTTGTCCTATCTAATTACATACAACGTGACACGAAATATATTAATTAAAAAAATACACAACAGTATTTATTATATACTGTTGATAAATTTTGTCCTATCTAATTACATAAGCTCTGACATGAAATATATAAATAAAAAATACACAAGGTTAATTATTATATACTGCTTGATTATATTTTACATAGAACTTAACACGAAATTCATAAATGGATAAATAAATACACAATGTTAATTATTATATAGTGTTCATGTTGGTTATTATTATTATTATTGTTGTTTTTGTATTACTAGTTGAAAGTATCTTATTACAATACTTTCGGACTATGCACTCGTCATCATAATATTTATTTCATCATATTATTCTTATTATTCTCATTACACAGTACTTATTATTCACAGTATAGATTGATACATTATTACAATTATTTTATTATTATACACTAATTAATTTTATCTACTCTCCTTATCTTGGTTATTATAGTCATAACCTTTCGGCTGTTTTTCCATTTAACCTTCATCGGTCATATTTCATTTAACGTTACCTTCTGGGAAGTTACAACCGAAACATTTATTCACTCCAAGAGTAGACTGTTTTCATTTTGATATTCATATTAAGTCATATAACTTAATAAAATATCAGTTAATTTTTCCTTAAGTTTTACAGCCGAACTAGTGTATCTGACATTACACTGCTCGACTCAGAAATTGCACTCAGGATAAACAGGTAGTTATACGTAACGATTGTGTCTATATTCGAACAGTGACACAACATAATTTCGTTTGATACTCTTACGTTTGTACTTTCTTCTTTTTCATAAACTGTGAATTAACCTATCGTGATGTTAAGCGTATTAGAATTATGTTAAAACTGAATTAATTAATAGATTTATCTTTCTTCCCTTATCCGTAATGCAACAGATGGTTTTATTCTATTACATATTTTTTTAAATTTAAATTTAAAAAAGAACGTAATGAATTACAAAAGAACTAGAGAATGATGATTAGAATTAAGGCAAGAAAATTACCTGCAAATATCTATAGGCGAAAGAAAAGCAACGTGGGAAATTTCTTAAATGGCTATTTTGATTAGTGCTATAACAAGAAGCTTTGGTTGGATAACGAAGATAGGAACGAGAAAGTGGAGATATTCTCTTTAACTACAACATAAAATACATTATAATCGATAAATTATAATAAAGAAGTAATTACAGTGGTCATCACTTATCCGCGGTTTCGTTATCCACTACCGGTAGTCAATCCCTGAGATAAAAAAAAAAATCATAATTTTTACCAAAAGGCAAGAATAATGCTCCTGACAAAACGGATATAACAGAAACCAGTCGTATAGCGTTTTCGTTTCGGCGAAAAAGTGCGAAGTTCTCAATAAGTAATGAACAAAATCGTTTGCTGAGGTTGCTAAGATCTAAGGTAAGAACTAAATATGCCATCAGAAAAAAAGTAATGTACTTCCTTTCCAGCGGTTTCTTGTAGAATACGCGAGGACGGTGTATTTATTTTGTAAACAAATACAAAATTGTGGCCCGAGGCCGAAGGGAAAATGGGGAAAAGCTGGTCTTTACTGACTATCTTAGTCCTAGTTAACCACAATCCCGTCCTATTCATTCAATACAATATACTCAATCACACAAGAACTTGTCTATCACCTCTCAATCCTACATGTACCACAATATCACATATTCACAAGGGACGACATTATACACTTTTTACATCATGGGATGTTTTGTACACCCCATGATGTAAAAATGTATAATGTTCGTAAAGCCACTCTTACAAAAATAAATAAAAATTTCATGAAACATGAAATGATGGGAGAGAGAAAGGACCTGAAAACAAAACTAAAAAATGAAACAAAAACAAACTAAAACAAACCAGATGTTACTATGACCCGTACACCCCACAGAATAATAAGAGAGGCCACTGTATTCTGCCATTCGATAGAATCAAGCAGCGCACTCACTAATGGACTGGGGAAAGGAGAAATTAAACGTTGGGGAGTGCGCGAGGGCGGAGAAGCACCTGCCTTGCTTGTATTGTTTTTATTTACATGTTGTTTTGCATAAATGGTCACATGTCACATTTCACCTATGTTAAATAGGCTAATTTTTTGCTGTAGGTGGTTCTTTCTTCTTACCTGTGTCACGTTGTTCTCAATTACTGATCGACATTTGATCTAACTTATATACATACCATAGATCCAATTCAATCTACCCTTAGTTCTTTGACTATCAGACTTTAGTACTGAGGTTTCCAAACCAAGATCGCAACACCGGCAATCTGTTGCAAAACGATTTCTACCAAATCCGGATAAATGAGGTAGTCTCTCTCTCTCTCCCTCCCCTCCGTTGTTCGTTTGGGAGTAATTTTTTCTTGCATTTCCTTTCTTTTACTAAGGTCACCACACACACACTCATAGCTTTATTTTCCGAGGGAATTCGCTATAATACAGGGTGTATCAAAAATACTTTACCAAATTTACGGTCGGGTTCTTCACACCAAAACAAAGACAAAACTTCAAATAAAGTCTATGAAAGATAGATAGATAGAGGAGAACCGGTTCCACGGCGCGCGTGTTCTTCCAAATTCACTTCTTTGGATATTTATCTGTGGGGACACCTAAATCAATTGGTTTATACAGCAGACATTAATAATGCAGAGACGTTTCATTAACGTTTCATGGGGCCTGAAAAAAAACATTCGACACGTGTGGAAGTATTTTAAATGTCCGCCAGTCAATGATCCGACGGATGCATGCTAAGGACATTTTGAACATCAGTATTGAATTGCTGTGTTGATGTAAAATGATGGCCTTTTGGACATATATTTATATACATTTTACTTTGTTTTTGTATCTGGAACCGCCCCCAAAGTTTGTAAAAGTATTTTTGAATTGTATCTTGTTAAGATTTAAGAGCGTCTACCGTAAACGTTAAACTTAATGAGTGAAAAAGTAAGGTTTTTGGGGCATATGTTTATATGGCCTTTTGTTCTTGTTTTGGTGTGAGGAACACGCTCCCCAAAGTTTGTAAAAGTATTTTCTGATACGCCCTGTTTTCATCTGATAACGTTTATTATAGTACATTGTTATTATTGTTCTATATTTTTATTATAGTTGTTAATCTGTAATTCGGTCTAAGTTATAAGTTTTACCATAGGTGTATATGCAATCATAGGAAAAATGTAATTAGTGTTTGGTACTATATGTAGATCAATTAATAACAACTTGGGTTTTCGAATAGATCTCCGCGGATAAAGAGACAAAATAATATTCAAAATTCCCAGCTTTTATTTGAGTTCGAACGCTGACCACTAGCGCGAGCAAAAAAAAAAATCAAATATTTTCGTTATGAGACAAGCTGAAAATGGGAAGAATAAAAATAAAATAAACATCTGATCAGAAATTCTTTTTTGGAGCATTCCTCTCACCACCACTTTTCAATTTCACCCACTTCGTCAGTCTGTCTATTATCCGTCAACCCGGTAGTGACTTTGGTCATCAAGTCTAAGAATAATGCTTGATTAAATGCAAAAGTAATTGAAATACAAATATCCCGTGGACAAAGCTGACGTCAACGGAATTTTCATATCAAAGACAAAACTAATCACCTCGCTGTCCTTTGTCGACGCCTTAAAATTGTATAATAGGAAATTGACACCACAAGTTCTTCATTCGTCAGCAAGAAAGGTAAGCGTTAATATTAACAGTAATCTCCATCGGTAATAGAAATATAAGTCATCATGGGTTTTCTTTTTTATGCCTGTTATACGTAATCCTTTTTATATTGAATTTTCACACCATTAATATCTACCGACTTTCGCTGAAGAACAAACAGCAGCAGATCTGTTCAACACTCCGCCATTTTCGTGAGTATTTCTGATAATTTCATTCGTCCTATTCTTTGAATAGTTTCCGCTCTCGAGTGTGGGTACAATTCTTCCTGTCTGTGTATGTTTGTTTTTTTTACAAAGGTTTTTCTAGCAATTCCAAGCGCTCAATAATCCTAGCGGCAGTCATAAATTACACATAGTTCACTTCTCTAGAGAAGGCATTTTTATACATAACTAGTATTTTAACGTCTTTGTAAATTCATGACACTGTCTGCTCCAAGAACGAGATTCTGTCAGATTGTTTTGTCTTTGTTTCCAATGACTGTATCAGAAACATTTGCTCCATTTGGATATTTAAGTCGCCCAAACCATAATTTTATTTTTCTATTTTCTAGAATTGTTTTTGGTTTGTTATACTCATATATATATATATATATATATATATATATATATATATATATATATATATATATATATATATATATAGTTTATGAAAGACTAGGTAATCGGTATGGGTAAACCTAACGAGGATAAAATCCAGAGCAAATAATTTAAATAAAAACAGACCACTTTAAGGTTCCATGTAATAAATTATTTCACCGCAGTCCTCTGTTAAAGTGCTCTGTTTTTATTTAAATTATATAGTTTCTACTTATCCTCATAGATGTCAACGTATTTTCTTTCATTCTAATCTGATCTAGAGAAGCCAAAGGGAGCAGACACTCTGGTTGAAACGCGTCGTTTATATATTTTACACTTAGTCTCAGTAACTTCTCTTTTGTCTTGGATATTATTATACATTCTACATATATATATATATATATTCCACTTGGCGCTACTCTATTTATCAGTGAATCGCTACCGCGTTCGTTTTCAAAATATTTATATTTACTAATAAAGCGCATTGGAATAGTGAAAGATGTCTCCCAGAAAGTAAGCAAAGTATTAAAACATAGGAAAATATCGTCAGAAAGAAAGAAAAAGTTATAAACCTCAATTTGGCAGTGAATACTGGAGAATTTCTTCACAAATAAACAAGAGACTGGAATCACTAGATATGTGTCTGAATTTCTGGGATAGTTCTCATTATTTGCATTGTGACTAACGTGCCTAGTGTATTCAAGCGTTGGTTTGTAAATTCTTCGGCATAGCAATTGTGAGTTCAATTACTGCGCTGGTTAGTCCAGACAGATTCAGTAGAAACAGGTTGAGCAATAACTGAGCAGAACTAAAATTGGCAAGATGTCACATCGCAAGACATGGAGAGCAGACGGAGAACAATCTACCTACGTTGAATAAATAAAGGGTTCAGTTCGAAATTCCTTGACGTTTATCTAGATCAAAAGTCACCAGAAGAAGGTCGACGATCATGACGGCAAAACTAATCCAAATATAATTAATAGAGATGTGGTTTTAGAAATGGATTCTGAGAATATCATTAGCTGAACATGTGAGCAATGATGAAGTTTTAGGGAAAATACGAACTAAAAGTATATTATATTTACAAATAAAAAGACATAGCTGAAATTTTTGGATGTATAAGGAAAGAGGGCTTGGAGAATTTAACACTACTGGGACATGTTGAAGGCAAAAGTTTCAGAGGGAAACATACCGTAACTAACCTAAAGAGGGTGTTATTGAATGGCAGAGTGGAGACAAAAAAGGAGGGCAATAGGTCAATAATTGCTTAGGGCTTCAAAGGTCTTGAATTTGTGGAGGGCTATGTTCGCTTATGGCTTGAAAGGACACAACGCGGTGACAATAATCACGGAGCAAATTATTTGAAAAATAATAAGTATTTCTTAGCAAATAAGCAACGTGCCAAGGGAAAAAAAATTGAAGGAAATAATTTAATCGTGTCGGCACTTGTATTTCGTACACAAGATTGCATTGTTTCACGTTTTTTCCTCAGATTTCTAATTCTATTCATCTTTTCAGAAGGCTTTTCGAAATTATTCCATGCGCTCGCCACAATGATTGGTACAAGCACCTTCACTTTTCATGCATTTTTCATTTTTCATTTGGCGTGCGCAAAACGTTTCTGGCGGTTTTAATTAAAGAAAAAAAATTCTTTTTGTATCAAATACAAGTGCTCGTGGACATTTTTCAAATTATAAACATTTTTCAACTCATAAAATAAGCGTGCCTGTTCAAGTAAATGTTCAAAAATCAATTTAAATAAAGCGGAAGAAAATACTTTTAACGTTATCGTTCTAACGACTAATTCTAATTATTAAATACATTTAGCATCCGTAAATTTTGGACATCTGCGTGAGGGTATGTGGTTTTGGGGACTTTATTCAAACGTTCATCTTCTCATGAGGATTTGAGTTTTCGTTTTTTCTTCTCGGGAAAGGCAGTTATATACCTTATTGTGTTTCTTTTGTCCCTCGCCTCTGCATCCTGAGTTCAGCTGGATCGACCTCTTTTATATAGTGGAACAGCCTGAAATCATTTAAGGTCCGATTCTGCAACTGATGTCTATAAAGATACTTTCAAGGCCAAAACGGCCATACACCTGGCTCTTTTGACGATCTGGTGAGACGCCGAGTGCAAAGCCTTTGATATTTGTTCGGGTGAAATATTTGGGGTCACCACAGATCAACTCCTGAGAACAAAGAGTTCTAATTGACTTCTTATAAAGTCGATTATGACTTCTGATATTTTTTTGCCGTGAATTACATACTAAGTAATGGTACTATAGAAAAATGTTTTTGAAATAAGCATACCATACCAAACAAGCACTAGGCAGATAGAAAAATAGAAAGAAAAAAATTGTGTCGACATTTTTTGGCATATTCACTTCTTGTTTACAACTATCTAGAATTAATTTTCTTTCTTTAAACTACAGTTTTAAACTTTTTATATGAATTGCTGGTAGATTATTGTCAGATGGAAAATATAAAATTTTGGAAGTCTAGAATGTCTTTAAAAGTTGTCGGCATAGAAAAGAGAATCAAAATTTAGATTTTAGCTAAGGCCACATAAATGCTCGTGGGGAAGACATGAATCCATTTTTTTTTTAAAACATCATTTAAAAAGTTAAGACGCAACAGGTCAGTGAGTGTTAGAACATGAAAAAAACTATTAAAGACAGAACAAGAAAAGAAGAAGAATTAAGAAAATAAAAGGTAACTGTTGACATTGCATTTAATTTTTTGAAACTCTGACATGCCATGATGTTTGATTGAAGAAAAAGCGGATAAGTGAGCAAGCCACTGTCCCATAATTACTGTGCATTCCCAGGCAGTAAAAATAATAATACAGTAAAAAAAAAATGTTATCCCTATAGATCAGTGGTTCTCAAACTTTTTTTACCCATGGACCCCTTTCCCCTTCTTTTTATCTTGGTGGACCCCTTCATAGCTATTGGACATAAGAACAATTTTCTATTCTTCACTAATATAAATTTGTGTTTTGCCTGTGGACCCCCGGAAATATTACATGGACCCCTAGGGTCCATGTGGACCCCGGTTGAGAACCACTGCTATAGATAAACAGAATAGTTCAATCAAAAAATCATTTTAATGAAAGTTTAAAGAAATATATTTGTTTTCTCAAGAAATTTATAAAATGCGAAAATGTATGCATAAAATGAATTTAAGCTTTCCATATGTTAAAAATACCTTAATAGAGATATCAATTTACTATGTAATAAATTATTTTCATCGATGATGAATATTCTTGTATATTTTTATTTTCACTTGTCAAGGTTTCCAACCGCTTGCTAGTCATCTACGTGTTAAATCATCTAGTCTTTGCAAGACAGATTAATCCCTAATATTACTATAATTTAATCTAGATCAATTAATCTTCAGGTTTCAAAATGATAGAACTGGGAACTTTTGATTGCACTAATTTTTCGAAAATTTTACTTTCAGTGTAAACTTTTAGTTTTCTCAAACTGCAGCATCCCTTATTTGACATATTTTATTATAATAAATGTTACTGCTTAAGTATTTATAATTGTTACTTGTAATATTACTAGTAGTAATAGATTGCCGTCAAAATATTGGCTTTATTACTGCATCGGTAGCCAATTTTTCCTACTTCCACATGGCCATCGGCATATGTAATTTTCCTTATTACAATTATGGTGAATGCTATCAGAATTGTATTAATGGCATCATAATCTTTAATGTGAGCAGTAATTGAGTCAGAAACAGTATTTGAATCTGTGAATTTATTTCTCATCAATTCTTTATCAACCCAGGCCAGAGTGTCTCCCTCTATATCATTCTATCATTTCTATCTCTATCGTTTTTAATCTTTCTCATCTCACCATTCTCTTTCTTCTCCATCTCTTCATCTGCAGAAATAAATCCAAAGACTTGCAGATATTGTTAACTCTATGAAAGTTTGCAGGGGACAAGTTGGAATAGTTCCATGCAATAAAGTTGAGCCGAAAGGGAAATGTATTAGTCGACAGTAGCTTGTATGGTGCCTACACGCCAACTTACATCTGGGTCTCTTTAAGCTTCCATAGATTTATTTTACTGAGACGTTGCTTCATTTAGATTTCACAAATTCACGCTATTAAGATATTTCATTGATTAAGATATTTAGTTGTCGTATTAATATTAAAGTTCTTGTACATTAAGAAGGCATTTTAGCCTTTTAGTTGATCTTGTCTCTATACGTTGATGAAATGCTGCGAAGGATAATCTTCATGTTGGGATATGTCTCCTGTTCTTGCTTATCTATTTCTGAAATTGATACCACGCTTCTCTTTCATCTGAATTACTTAAGATACGAAGCCTATTACAAATGTCTTGACGTGGGTTCTTCGTTAGACAGATTAAGTACAGTGAGTACGAACTAAATGAACCGAACTAGTGACGATCGTGAGATCGGCTCATTAAGAGAGATTAAAAGACATGAACTAGCAGTTAATCTCGTTAATCTAGACATTTCTTTTTCTGTCTGAATTTCTGGAATGAGGAGTTATTATTTACACTATTTAATTTCGGACTATTGTCCTCATCTTGCTTATTGTCGCAACGTTTCGGACGTTTGACTCTCCGGCTTTCATCATGCGAGAAACGATGACGGTTGAGGAGCACAACGGCCAAAAAGCTGTGATAATGACAGCCAAGAAGAGGACAGTAGCCCGGATGTAAAAATTTAAATAGAAACTCTTTATAGCACTAGAATACATTTTATCATATTGCTCTTGTCTTTTATCGCCGCTATTAGATTAACGTTCTACGATCGTTAAGTTAACAGCCCGGATAGAAAATAAAAAATAAACCTCCGGCTACTTTTGTACATTCTATTTCTTACGAGTTTACCGTGACATCACCTTATCTATTAGGCTACAAAAGCCAACCACGAGAAGTTATTTAAATTTATCACTATAGCTATATATTTTATTTCTCTGAGCGCCATATGCCGTAATATTGTTTATTATTTTACACGAGTAATACAGGATGTAACAACGTTCTGATTTGATGGTTGAAACATTCTCGGTTATTTTTTTTTATCTGTCTTAATATATTAATTTTGATTATTAATTTAAATTTTATTTTTGATGCGTTTTTTATCTCTTCTACCAGATCGCCATCTTTTTATTTTGTTTCCTATTTGTACTGTTTAGCGTACTTCGACTTCAACAATCGTAGAGACACAATAAAAAGTAACATGCATGATCTGAGAGAAATAACGGGTAAAATTAATAATTACTGATAATATTTAATCTAATCAATCCAATAAAGTTAAGACCACTAGGTACAATGTAACAAAGCAAATTAGATGAAAGAAAAGTTCGTTTAAATTCATAATTGGCAATATTAAGAAATCCGAAATCTATTAAGTTGAAAAGAAAGTCCTGTTGTATCAGAAGATAGAAACAAAAACAAATACTTTATTCTTAATTGGTATATTTTATCAAGGTAATATTCCTCTTATTATTAATTAAATAAATAATCCCTTCTATTGTTGTTCCTTAGAGCGTATAATTCTTCACGTTAGATTTCGACACAACGAAACACTCAGTTTTAACCTGTCCACACATATAAAACTTCTTGCTCTCTAAAAATGTTGCAATGATCTGAAAAGATGATAGTCAGATGGAGCAAAATTAGGAGAGTAAGGAGGATGAGGCAAAACTTCCAATATTAGTTTTATAATCTTTTCCTGAATAGTCTTGCATTATCGTTTGAGGGCAAACACCTTTGTGATTAACAAATGGTGGGCGTTTTTTGTGGAATGCTTCCAGTTGACGACACTGCTTCTCTGCATTAATTGTTTCGTTTTGGTATAGAACTTCATAATAGACAACATCATTCATATCTCATCAAAATAGAGCATAACATTTTGTCGGGTGTAGTCCTGGCATAAGGATGAATAATCACTTTGCAATGGATGCTAATTATTGTAGTATTCGTTGGATATGGTTATAGAGAACCCAGCTTACATCATTGGTGATGTTACCTAAAAAAGATTCGGTAGCAAGTCTATCCTTTTTGTGACGATCATGGCGATTCTTTCATTATGCTGAGAAGCAGTTAGCTGATGGCCAAGTTTAGACATTTTTTCGAGATCACGAAGGTGTTTCATGATTAAAATGTGACTATTTTTTAACTATTTTGCTAATTCGCCGCGTGCATTTTGCTTAGAATCTACCTTCTCTATAATTCGAAAAACTCAATACTGCCAGAACGTGGTCTTACAGATCATGTGGACTCTTTTAAGAGAAAAACATCTTGATCAAAATTAAGAAAATCATCATTGGCATGACCAAACACTTAAATTTTATTTTCGATAAACTGATTGAATGTTTATTTTGGCTACCTTTGCTATCAATTTATCTGACAAATGAAAACATTAGAACGTAAAAATTGATTGGTTGATTTTGTTTAGCGGCATAATGACGCAGTCTAAATCTTTTGAACATAATTTCATTGCTTCAACTAAATATTTATTATAAATAGGCATAATTATATTTATATATATATAAATATATTATTATTATATATTATAAATAGGTATAATTATATTTATATATATATAAATATATTATTATTATATATTATAAATAGGTATAATTATATTTATATATATATAAATATATTATTATTATATATTATAAATAGGTATAATTATATTTATATATATATAAATATATTATTATTATATATTATAAATAGGTATAATTATATTTATATATATAAATATATATATATATATATATATATATATATTTAATATATTATATATTATAAATAGGTATAATTATAATATATATATAAATATATTATTATATATATTTATTATTTATATATATTTATATATATATATATATAATTATATATAAATATAATTATATATTTATTTATTATATATATATATATATATATTTATATATAAATATATTATAAATATATATTTTAAATATATAAAATATATATTATATTTTATTTAATAAATAGGTATAATAGGTTATTTTACTATAAAGAGATATTGTTGGTAATTTTACTATAAATAGGTATTGTTTGTAAATTTATTATAAATATGTATTGTTGTTGTTTTTTTTATATAAAAATGTATCTTTATACTTTCATAATACTTAGTTTTTTGGTTTGGGTTTTCACTCTTTGTCCATAGATGGGACCCTAACAAGTGCTACCAACTCGGCTCTGGGTTGAACTAGGAACAACAGCACGTTCCACGTTACTTAAAACCTCGGGGTCAGAGTCCTTGCTGCCGGATGTATTTACATTATAATTGATGGTCATTTTACAGTCAGTACTGAAAACCTACATCTACAATTATTGTCAAAAATGCCACAGTAATTTCTTTCTAACTTATTATATCTAATACCACCATTCTGGTATTCGCAAAATAAAAAAAAAATGTTTTATATATAATATATATGTATAACTCTAAATCTCTAGTGTCAAGGGTTAAAATATAAACCTTATTTTTTAATCTTTTTGATTGCAGCATTCACACGCAATTTTGAACACAGTATTCAAGAAGTAAAATTTTGCCGACTTTAACTTCATGTGATAGTGAACTTTTTGCGAATGAAGTTTCCCTCACTTTTGCCAGGAATATTGGGCAATGCTTAATTTTGGAGCTAAATTGGTAATTCATATGATAACGGTTTCTTGCATGACATAAAGTTGTATTTTGATTATATCCTTTTCAAATTGGTTATCGTTATGATATACTATACTTTCCATCCTAATACGACCGTTCATAAACTGATATTAATTTATTATGATCACCTGATAGAATAACTGTATCGCTGTAAAGACTAAAATATACGAATACATCTAAGAATACGAGACGACATCTTTCATAGATAAAATTAGTGTTTATTCACTTCTGGACTTTGTCAGTTATTATCAGTCTGAATTTTCGAACATTGATCTTCCTGCGAGGAGGTAAAAAAAACTCTGATTTTTCCTTCTCGAGTAGGGTGTTTATTTTCTATCATCCGGTTAACCCGCGTGTGCACATCCAAAACTCAGCTGGGTCAATCCCTTGTTTACATGAACCGGGGAAAACACTGATATCCTTTTATCCTATAACTGGTACTTCCAGGCCAGCCCTCTGATGTATCTGAATTCGATGATACTATAGTGTGACACCGAGAGCAAAGTATTTTTGTATCTCTTAGCGTGGGTCCAGTATATAAATATAGGGATAACCATCGATCATCTTCCCTTAGAACAAATATTCACTATTAAATTTAATTCAGTCTTCTCGCATTTACTGACGTGAATTATAGGCTAGAGCATAAAATGTCTTTTTTCCATTTTATTATCAACTTACATGAGATTATCTGTTTCTTTTAGTATAAACGGTATTTTTTAAAGAAATATCTGACTTCGATATGACAACTTTAAAAGAAATTAGTAAAAATAAGGAGATGAATTATCGTTTTATAACTTATATATTCCTAATATGGAAAAAAGTTTACATATTTAAGCAGAAAGGGGTCAAGTGTAATTTGCCAACATATTTAAGGGAGTGAAACAATGCAGATAATTCTGCATTTTTTCTTTTTTCCTTTTTAGTTAAATCCCAAACTAGTAGCTCTATAAGTGATTAAAGCTACATCTTTATTTCAAACGCTTGCAACTTTAAGTTCCGGTTTCATCTTTTTTTCTTCTTCTTGCAGCCATATATGTGTCATTGTTATTATTTTTACTGATGGTATTTATATATCCAAAGTATCTTTTGTCTGGTTTGTTTACAAAATTGTTTGTCTTAACAGGTGCAGATGAAGAGTCCTAGGATCTTATGCGAATATCGATTCAGTCCAGGGCTACCGTTGATGTTGATGTGTCCATTTTGCAATGATTGCATTCCTGTAATTAGAGATGATGGCAGGCTTTGTGTTGATTGAAAAGAGCAAACGAGAAAAAAAAAACGGATTAGAACCTCCATTTTAGCTTTAATTTTGATTATTGGTAATAATTTATCTTTTTTAAAATAAACGACAGAGATTGTTGAGGTGAATGTCATAGGAAACGTTTTCTGAAAACGGACACACAAGAAGCATATGAATACAAAAATGTACTTCTAAAAACACACAATGTTGTTTTTTTTTAATTTTAGGGAATGGCGAAATCTATCTATCTATAGAAAGACATGGAGATATCTATCTGTAGCAAGACATGAAGATATCTAACTGTAGCAAGACATGGAGATACCTATCTGTAGCAAGACATGGAGATACCTATCTTATAGAACGATATCTACATATCTATAGAAAAAGATATGAATATATCTATCAATGTATCTATTGGGATATATGAAGGTATCTATGTATCTCTAGAAAGATAGATATCTCTGTATATATTCATCACACACACATTTGCGTGTGTGTATTCATTTGCCAATTAAAACTTTTACGTCATCTCTTTAACCTTGACATGTTTTTATACATCGAACAACGTAGAAAGTGATGTGTTCTCTTCAATTTGCAGGCATCATAATGCTGAGTTTTATCGACGAATTCTTTCGCAGTTCCAAAACTTAACTGTTGGCTTCATATCCTTTCAAATATTTTTACTCTTTCGAACTTTCTCTCTTTGCCTTTTCTGTTTCTATTGATCACTTTAATTATCAGCCCGTCTTATTTGTCCGATTCTCTCAATCCAGTGCTTTTCAGGCAAAACACCATCGTCCCCGTCTTCCGCTCCATTGGAACCGAGTGCATCTTTCAAAGACGTCAAAGAAAATATTATGAACATTTTTATCTAGTTTATCACAGATAGGTTAATAAGTTATATAATGCCTTATTAATTAAAATATTTTAATTAACAAGAAAATAATAAGCAAGAAAAATCAGATAATTAATATTTAAATACATTAAAATCAATAGAATACAGATTTGATATTTAATACGAGTGTGTAACGAAAGTATATTGTTATTTTGCATCTATTTATCCCAAAGCTGATATACATGTACACACACACACACACACATATATATATATATATATATATATATATATATATATATATACGCAGAGGCTTACAGAGGGTGAAACTGAGAGATAAAACTGGGTATAGGCGGGGATTGAGGAAAGGATAAAAGATGGCGCTTGAAGAGGCGGTTAAATTTTTGAAGACTGTAATTTTCAGGGTAGAAAGTAAACGGTAGTTCCACATGCGAGAAAAAACTGTTGGAGTAGAAGTGGTAGTTCAAATTTAACTATTTCGATAGTAAAAGGGTGGGACCTAGATGCCAATCTAGTAGCACGCTTAAATTCATTCTCGTCACACACACGCACGCACACACACATACACATATTTAATAGCATACCTCCCCAACACACCCACATTATACGACATACACAAACACAACATACGATCAAATCCAATGAGTCCGGAATCCACATTGAATCCTACAAATTAGCTAGAGCCATTCACTATTGCCAAACTCTTAACTCCATTCATAGGAACTATCATCACATAACCAAACACCCTGGTAACTTAATCGAGAGAATACGAAACTAAATGTGGAAAACATATGGCGAGTTTTGACATCAAATCATTATACACCAACATACCCATCACAAAAATGCGTATTAAGAAACCACCTCAGAAAGTCCAAAGAAAAGCTTCCTCTACCCGTCCACAAAAATATTAAAATATGTAAACTAGTCATTAGCCACTGCTTCTTCTCTTTCAACAATATTTTCTACATGAAAAAATTCGGTTTACCTATGAGGCCACCTATCAGTGACGTTCTCGCTTGCCTTTATGCAAGATTCTTAGAATCCGGTTCATTTAGACACATCATACAAAACAGCTCTATTTACATAAGACATATAGATGACGTCTTCTTATTATATTCCCAAGATACAAACCCATTAGGCACAATAATGAAATTCAATAAGGTTGAACCTACTATTGAATTCACATACTAATTTGAAATAAACAATTCTCTACCTCTCCTCAACATCTTATTAGTATAGTATTAGCAATAATGTGAAATTTGATTTTAAAGTTTATCGTAAACCCACAAAAAAACGATCTAATCAACTTCTATTTCTACCACAACAAAAAAATAAAATCTGGACGAATCACAGAATTTTACCTCAGAACCCTTAGGCTATTTAGCCAATAATATCTAAATGAAGAAGAGAAATATATTGAGAAAACTTCCAAACTTCTCCACTACCCACATCATTTTATTCTTAACGTTAAAAAACGAGCTTACGAAATCCACAAAGCCAAAATCAAACACCACCAATGACATTTCTAATAAAAATTACACAAAATTCATAATCCTACCCTCTAACACACTTTCTACTAAACTCTGAAATAAATTAGTCATCTCTAATACTTGGAACGTTACCACCACCTCCAAGAGAATCGGAGATATAATTGAGAATAAAAATAAATTCAAATGCCGGAATTTGTCAAATAAAGTGTTTACAATGTAAAAACATTTATGTTGGAGAACCATCATGTGATCTAAAAGCCCACATCTACGAACACAAGGAAACGATCTAACTCTCTCGTTTTGCATCGAAACGACGCTGGACATAAATTTGATTTCACTAATGTCAACCTAATTAAATAAAACACACAGTTCTTTATGAGAAAACACATTGATAATTTAATAATAACATTATTACCAACTATAAATACAGGCCTAACATTAAATTGCATCGCCATCTTTCTTTAAATCCATTCTTAAAAAATCTAACATATCTATCTAATACAAACAATACATACTTACAGAGATCAGCCATAAATTAGAATCAAGTGACACACCGCTGCGCTCGCTGACCGCACAATGGTGAGACATCAGAACTCCCACTAGACACACACATGCACAATTACGAATACACATTACCATAGGATTCCCACTGAGACATACAGAAATCTTCACAAACTTATATACACATAGAATTATCTACGGTTTTAATTCACGTGTGTCACCAGTGACAACAAACCCAAACAAAATTAAAAATACCACTGTATCTGTCTTTTTGCCTGTTTTCTCTCACTCTCTGACGAAACTTTGATAAAAGTGAAACATGTTAGATTGATATTAGTTTCCGATTTGTTCTTTATTTTATCATATGTTCGAATTCCAGACGGGTTCATTCACTTACGCGCACAGATATCCTTAAGAAATGCATGATTGCATCTATTCTTTCTCGCCCCATCTATGGGTCGAATAGCAGAACAAACTGGGTCTTATAGCCTTGATTGGCAACCAGTCTACCGCAAAAAAGGTACCCTACTGCGGTACCCTAGTCAGTCATTAATTGAAAGCGCATATTGCGTATGGTATTTAATTGATTTATTTTACAGGTAGATAGATATATGCAAATAATGATAGATTCCAAGTCTCACAAACATGTTATATCTCTGGTCTCTTGGAATATAATGAAAATATTTCTGACAGAAATGCATTACAAAAAACACATTCATTTACATACAAAGACGAAAACTCTATGAGTTTGGTATTTACCAGTGAAACATAAGCGGCTATAGAATGGGGTTCACTACATATTCTCAGAACGGATTTTGTTAAGAAGACTAAATATTAAACCACGAAAAACGCTTTAAATTAATACTTCATTGTTTGTTTTTTTATATTCATTATTCATTCCCTTCAAACATTGGTTCATGAGAATGTTAAAATGGCAGCATAACAGTCAAAATGATCTACAGAAGCAGAAAAAAGACAGATAATGACAGTGGCGAATAATAAATTGTGGAGAAGTGACATAACAGAATAATGACAACTATATTTTTTCTGCGACCAGATATTGATAAAGTATAGTTCCGACGTTAAGCCTATTAGCTGGAATTAAGACTTCGTGGTTAGATTTGATGGCAAGAAAGCTTTTGAATAGTTACTGAGGGAAATACGTGTTTTACTTTGACAAACAGAATTTGCCCCGTGACCTTTTGAATTTTTTTGTTTGAACGATCACGTTCTGTTAATACCAAAGTTATTGTGGTTGTCATAAATTATATTATTTTTTTTATTTGCTTTTTGCTGGAATATTGTCATGACTAGTAAAACGTCTTGAATATTCCCTTTTCAGAGCCTCATTTTAACCCACGCATGCGCCGACGCTGACTGAATGAAGTGGATTGTAAGGTTTTATCCTAATAGTAAAATATCAAATGGTCATTGATTGCTGTTACATTATTGTTATTTACTAAAGTTATCGTAGTACGACACAAAGACAAATGCATGACAATGCAGTAGGAAGATTATATTGAGGCAATAATCTCTAATGTTATTTTAGTAATGTCGGATATGAATACGAGACTAAATTTTTAATGCGTAAAATAATTGTTTATTAATTTCTGGTCTCCGTCAAATTAACGCTGATTGAATCGAAATTCCGTGGTTTCTAGTTGTTTACCGGACGTTTGATCGCAACTGTACGAGTGATTCTGCCGTTCACATTGTTGGTCATTTTAATGAAAATTTATTCAGTGACTTTTAATTAAGTAAGAATATGATCAGCACAAATCTGAGAATACGTCCCATCGGAATGACGATGCATACTCTTATTTTCGTATTACCAAAGACGATGTACGTTCCTATTTGTATAGTGCTAATCACGGTAGTTGTTTTCTCTTTGAATTCACCCTATTGTTTATGTATTTTTTCAATGTTCCGGATTTTCCTGCTTTTCTTTATATAATTTTTTTTTTATTTTTAGGTTTTTGTGAATTTTTTGTGTATTTAAAAGTTTCTGCTCTTCAATTATTTCACTATATTTGTTTTTAGTAATATTGTGTTTAATTTGTCCTCGGCCTTTTTAAGGTCTATATAGAGTTTTAATTCATCTTTTGAAATTTTAGTTTTCAGTGAGATTTCGCCTCAAATTTGTAGTGTTAGTTTCTATCATGATCGTGTAGATTAAATTAGCTGCATTTGGACAGCAAATTTTCATATATAACAGCATGGTCAAATACCAACAAGATGTTGCAAATTTAAAACTCTCTCTCTAATCTCTCTCTCTCTCTCTATATATATATATATAACATTATGAAATGGGCAAAGTCCGAAAATTATTTTAAGACATTTTTATGTTTATACATTCTTTTTATAGATACAAATATTTAAGTAAATGCTCTGTTTATAATAAACAGTATTAAACAACATTTACCGGCCTGAATATCCGAGAAATTTTCAAAGAAAATATTCGACCTCCGACAGGATTCGAACCTGTATCCTATACGCAACCGTCATTTAGCTTGACGTGCCTTAACTGATTTGGCTACAGAGGAGCGTTCGATTAGCAATGTCGAATTTACTGTATTTGAACTTCAACCTTCTATGAATCTCTCACGTAAATGAGGATCGAACTCACTACTCAGTCGTAACTGTTCTAGCGAGACAAGCTTGCTAACCATTACACCACCTGGACGTGCCCGTACACTTGGCGTATATATATGTTGTATAAAATTGACTGTATTTATTGGAGAAGAGTACTCAATTTCGGCAATAGCTATTGTGTAGATATAGAGAGTGTAATCGTAGCATCGCATAATGTCTACGAGTATCACGACTCAATCACGTAACACCTGAAACTTTAATCACGCTGTGTTTGCGTCCTCTCTCTCTCTCTCTAATAATATATATATATATATATATATATATATATATATATATATATATATATATATATATATATAATTATGTATAATGCTTATCTCTGTAAGTAACTAACTAACGTTGTAGAATACAAGCATTTCAGGAACCGATTCTCATTTCTTTTGCACCCCAAACTATAAGGAATTTTTATTTCTTCTTTTTTACACACCGAGGGTATTTAGAAATGTGTTTGGCGAAGTTGTGTAAACAGATCACGCAAATCCTTATAATCTTATCATGAATATTGAATCGCATCATCACGCACACTCACACAAAAAAGTGTGTGTATGTATATATATATATATATATATATATATATATATATAAAATGTATGTGTGTGTGACAGACAGTAATAAATTGCAATAATATTCTTATTTTATTATTATTTATTTTGTTAAAGTCTTATTGTGCCAGTTTCTAAATTCAATTTCATCCTAGGTACGTATAGGCAAAATATAGTATATATAATTTGTGAGGCAAGCTTGGTAACCGTTACTACACAGCGAGACACCTTTCCCAGACGGGCGCTGTTAAAAAAATAAATAAATCCAGTTATTTGACGTAAACAAGTTGACAAAAAAACAAAACAAAAAAAAAAACAAATACAAAAACAAAACAAACAAATGGAAACTAAAAGCATGAAAAAGAGCAGAAAACATAGTAACGCTTTTGCTCCGTTTTACTGCAATACGCGCCCAGCCCCCGCAATTAAACACTCATGTTTTCGACACACAAATATCACTTTATTGAAATTGTTTTCGAGATTGTCAACACAAATGGATCCAAATGCTTACGCCTTTTTCCTTGCTTTTGATTAACATCCACATAGTTTCAGAGAAAACCACTGCTCTCACACACACGCTCGTGCACACGTACATGCACTCACACGTACATATCTCCGTGTATAAGCAGGCACATATGCAGATACATACAGAGAGGGACGCACGTACGTACATAGTCACACGAAAGTGCGCATACATATCCAGATAAAGTACGCACACATGAATAAATGCATATATGCGCACATATATCATTGGACGCACACACCATAAACACACGCGCACATACAGACACATACATGCACACATATATAGTGATTTTCTAAGCGTAGCTTTGATGTGGCACAAAGCTGAAAATATGGGGCACCCAGTGAGGATCGAACTCACTACTAACTCGTAATTGTTCTAGCGAGACAAGCTTGCGACCAATTACACCGCCTCGAGGTGCTCCATGCACATATACACACACATACACATATATATATATGTATGTATGTGTGTGTGTGTGCGTGCATATATATATGTGTGTGTGTGCGTGCATATATATATGTGTGTGTGTGTGTGCATGTATGTGTGTGTGTGTGTGCATATATGTGTGTGTGTGTGTGCATATATATGTGTGTGTGTGTGTGTGCATATATATATGTGTGTGTGTGCATATATATATTTATATGTGTGTGTGTATGTGCGCGCACGGGTGAATATATGCACACAAGCATGCAGTTATACACTTTCCGTCGTAAACATACATAGGCATAAACATACACATACCTGCACGCACATATGCATATACATATACGCACATATACACACACCTCTCACACACAGACGCGTACATACATCAAATATACACGCATACATAGATATATGGACCTCTGCACACATACCCCCACGCACTTACGCACACACATAAATACAAATACGTACACTTACGCACACATACATACAAACACATACGCACGCATAAACGCTCATTCATTAAGAAACTTGATGATCCGCGTAGTGTATTCCTGCCTCCACCTTGTTCCCTTTGAGATAAGTTTTTTTTTTCCCAGCAGACAACAGGGACTCAATCTGCACTAATGACGATTTTCAATTCCATGATTACGAGGAGAGAATTGATTTTTTTTTTTTTTTTTTTTTTTTTTTGGTAATTAGAAAACTCGAAATAAAAATAAATACCCAACAATTGGAACCAGTTTACCATCTCCCCTCCCCCAACGCTTCAGCTGCCTGTCAATTCATGCTCTTCGCATCCAAGACTCTTTTAGTCAAACGTCTCAGTACAAATGGATTGTTAATTGTAACTGAATGGCGGAAGTAAAATACAAGGTACATTGAAGAAATATAGGACTAGAAGAAATCAATGTTTGAGGAGATTTTATGTTTTTAGAGAAAAATCCTCGTGATAAGAGTTATTACAATCACTGTCAGTAGCGAAAGTACAGACTTTTACAGTGAACCTTTCCTGCCCTGGCCGTCATAACTTAGCAATAAGCATTCTAGCATTCAGTACAGCCCAATAAAATACGATACTCTCAGGATGTCATATATGAATCAATAAAGCGACGTTCATCTAAATATAAATTCGATCTGACACTCATTCACCTGAGCGTATCTTCAGAAATCAATAGTTCGTCAACTGTGAATTCTGGTAAATAAATAAATAAAATTATCCAAGTGGATAGATACGAATATAATTTAAAAAAAAATGAAATATTTGAATTGACTTATACTTAAAAGTAAAATGAATAATATTAATTAAAAGTCTTTTTTTAAAGAAAAATATTCGAGCAAATCGATAATTGCAACCTTTTACAATAGTCTTGAAGACTGAGTGTAACAATAGTAATCAGAATTCTGGGTCTCGTGGGAAAAGGTATGCACAATTTTAGTAACAGTGTCCCAAGTAATATCAACATACAGGTTTCCTGGAAGATCGTCCTACTAGGGACATTCCATATAATAAGAAAAGTGCTATCAATTAAATGGAAATTGTCCTATAGAGCCTAAGGACCATAGTTTGGACAAGGCTCTACAGAATACAAAACAGGAAATATACTACTCAAACAGCTTCTCCCCGCAAACCACTGGCCTATGGACCTGTTTGAATATAGTCAACTTTGTAATCTTGCTCTCCTACACAAATAAGCTACCTCTTAACGTAAACCTCTAACTCGAGTACCCACCGGAGCTTGTGCAGGGTGAATCTTACTGTAAAAAATTGATTTCCTAATATACATATATATATATATATATTGAACTATAAAAAATATTAAAAAATTAAAATCTTCAGACACACTGGATTAATATTCTTTCGTTTTTATTATTATTATTTCATTTAGATTCCGCAACTAGTTTCGACCAATATGGCCATCATCAGGTGAAGAAATATTTCTGCTTGCTGGTAGCAGTGAACTACAGAAATGAATGTCTTGATGGAGAAAATGAACTTTTGTCTGTAGTTTTCATTTATTTATTTTTTTTTTCTATCTTTTTAACATGAATCTTTTAACATTCCTTGTGTTGGTCAAACAGTCTCTTTTAAGTTGTTATTTGAGATAAGAGCTGGATGGATCTATGCTTCTCTGAATTCCCCTGGTCAGTTTGACAGTTCTATTGGTCCTGGTCCTATATATATATATATATATAGGAGATACAATCTCCTAAATTACATGAGAAATCATAAACAGCATTATTTTTTTTTTTTACATAGAATGAATTTTGAGGTACTGAATTATTGTTAAGAATTAGACAGGATGTTTGAAATTTTTTATAATAAATGATACTGTAATGTATTTATTGGGAATACTAACTATTATATACTTGCAATATTTTTATATTTGTAAAACTTTTTCGTCTTGTTTCTAATGACGATACATTTGGTTACTATGCAATAATTTAATGGCTTCTTTATTTTTGTTTAGATCAAGATGATCGTTTATGATATTTTTAAAATTTCTTTAAAGCCATTTTTTTATAACATGCTTTCGGAAATTATTGTCTATAAATGTTTTATGTTCCTTAATTCTCTATAAAAACAATGTGTCCAAACAGGACATAATTTTATTACGGTTAATCATGTTTTCTTTATAACATCTATTTTTATAACTCACCCCAGATTAAAAACATTGCTCAAAGCTGAAAGCATAAAAGATAGGAATTAATGTAAAAGAAAAAAATTAAACACACAACACACACACACACACACACACACATATATATATATATATATATATATATATATATATATAGCTGTACACAGATGTACAATAACTAAATATACATAGAAAAAATGAATTAATCGAAATAAATTCCATTTATCCATTTTAATGGGTGAAAACAATTATTCGTACAATACAAAAAGAATACATAATATTCATTGAATACTTTGTAGAATAGCCATTATTCACTTCTACAGCAACCAACCGCTTCTTGTAGTTCTCAAGTAATGGTTTGCAAAATTTAGTCGGCATTTTGTTCCATTCTTCTTCACGTATGGTCTTCATATACAGGATGTTTGTTGCTCTTGATTGGATATTAATTTTTAAATAAGGCCACATATTCTCGATTGGTATTAAATCTGTGGACGGACTTGGCCATTTCAGGCTATTTACAGCAAGCCATTTCTTCGCAGATTTTGAAGTATGCTTAAAATCATTATCTTGTTGGAAGATTCAATCAAGAGGAAGTTCAAGATTTTCAACCAGAATCATTAAATTTACTTCGAAAATATTTTGATATGTTGCTACATTCATTCTATCATCTATAACTGATATGTTGCCAGTACCTTTTGCAGAAAAGCATCCTTAAACCATAATGCTGCCACCACCAATTTTGAAACTGTGTTTTGTTTGAAGACAGAGCAATCTTTCCTCCATAGATGATTTCTAGAATTACGCCCAAAACAACTCAGTTTTAGTTTCCTTTGTCGATAATACTCTTTCCCAATACAAATTCTCCTTATTCTTATATTCACGGACGAATTTCAACATGGCATCTCTGTGTCTTTTCAATTGCAGTGGAGTTTTCCAAGGGGTACGTGACTTTAGGCGGTTCCTATGAATTCCATTGCTTATTGTCCGTTTAGTGCCACAGATTACTGATGAAAGCATATCATCCTGTAACTCTAAACGAGTAACCATTGGATTTTGTTTAATTTGACGTAATAATTTCCTTGAAGATCTTGAAGAAATCTTCTGTGGAGCACCTGTTCTTCTTTGGTTTTCAACAGTTTTTAGTTTTTTTTTTTACCTTTTTCTTTTTTTAATAATGTGGTGTATTAGAATATTAAAGCAATTTAATTTTTTTAAATTTGAAATTTGCATTGTACGAGTACTTTTCCCGCCCATTAAAATGGATAAATGGAATTTATTTCTATTAAATCAAAATTTTTCTTTCCTTGCATATTTAATTATGCAACTGTGTACAGTTAATTATCTGAAAAGTATGTTTATTCATTAGTTGGAAATACAATAAATTAAAAATTTGGATGTATACGAATATTTGTTTTCCCGCATTATATATATATATATATATATATATATATATATATATATATATATATATATAATTATTTATTTAAAAAAATATGATTCCAATTCGCGACATAAGAGGTCTCATGTTTCAAAACAAGAGCGGAAAACTTCAATATAATTATTTGAATTAAATTGAGTTAAAGTAAGCTCTGTTCCATCTTCAAGCGAAATTTAATTTGGAATAACGTATTTCTGAAATTTACGTGTTTTAATAATTGAAATCAAAATTTCCATGGTAACAGCTAGGGCGAATTGTTTAAATTGGGTAGGCGTGTGTTGGGTGTTAATAATAAGTATTAGTATAGAGTTACTTTCATAGATGTCAAGTCAGGGAAAGGTGGGGGTGTCTAAATTTGAAACGGAAGATGTATTAACCCTAGTCTGGTTGGTGTGTATGGAGATTTATTTATTTTTTTATTTTATTTTTTTATGAAAGGGATTTGTGCATATAAAAAAACTGCCGTAACGTTTGTTTTTTGACGACTTCATAAAGGGTTATCTTTTTTGTAGGGTATTTAAACTATTTATTTGGGCTATGGATTATGAAAGTTATTATATTGTATGCTTGTTCTTAGCTAATTATTCAAACCATGAATCTGATGATTGGGCTATGGATTATGAAAGTTATTATATTGTATGCTTGTTTTTAGCTAATTATTCAAACCATGAATCTGATGATGTCGACAAAAAACCGTTAACTCATGTCTATTGTTTAATAGATTATTATTATTTAGAAGCTTAATAATGTGCAATTTCTCATGGAGGCACAAAGGGCATGGGTCATCCCAAGTTTTACATGTTCTAGCCCTGTTTATGCTCTACTTCTGTATCGAGCACTATTTTTTAAAAATAATAACTAAAATACTAAGGGACTTTGGATCATTTACCTAACTAGTTCCTTCCTATTTTCTATATATTTTCACATATATATATATATATATATAATTATTTAAAAATATGATTCCAGCGCTACATAAGAGTTCTCATGTTTCAGAACAAGAGCCGAAAACTTCAATTTAATTCAAATAATTATACTGAAGTTTTCAATTTTTGAAACATGAGAACTCTTATGTAGCGTTGGAATCATATTTTTAAATAATTAATATTTTATGCTCTACTTTTGTATCGAGCACTATTTTTAAAAATAATAACAAAATACTAAAAGAACTTTGGATTATTTACCTAACGAGTTCTTTCCTATTTTCTATATATTTTTACACACACACACACACATATATATATATATATATATATATATATATAATTACAAACAGATTTTATTTAACAGTGTTCCAATGTTCATGTATTTCTTTGACATTCGAGTACTTTGAACTGTCGCTGCAGTCGTTATCAACAATTGCGTGTTATTACTCTGTTCATAAAAAACGTGTTTCTCAAATTCACGCGTTTTTAAGTTTGCTGGAATTCATTTGACGTCAGTTAACAGTGACTTTTATCTACAACAATCAGACTTAGACTGAATTTGTGCGTGCTTTTTTATGTACACTTCACTATACTCAGATATATTCAGATATTTATATTTACCAAACCATTACTGTCTCGAAGGAATAGTAAATTCTTACAACCTAAAATATTTTCCTGTTTTAACTATCCTCCAAAGGCTTGATAAACAGTAAAAAAAAAAACAAAAAAAAAACAAAAAAAAACAAAAACGAATCGCTGAATCAATTCCGCGTGCTGTAATATTTAGCAAGTTTGTCTCACTAGATTAATTACGACTGAATAGTGATTTCAATTTTTCGGCCTTTTGTGCCAAATCTAAACAACGCTTAGTGAATCGCTTTTGTATAGATTTTGATTCACTGATCTTAATTGTCATAATAGTTTTAATTGTTAACTCATTACTTTCTCAAAATATTAATATGGCTACAAGCTACTATTAGTTGCGGAAATCGATTTCTTTTTAATCATTTTACGCCAAGAAAATCAAAACTACTGAGACACAAGGGGTTACTGAGTGTAAAATAAGAAAAGAGAAAAACGTTATTAAGGAGCGAGAACAATGAAAGAAGAGGAATCATGAGGACAATAAAAGTTTTGAAGTTCAAAGTTGAATGGAAAGCATGTAGTCGGAAGTGAGTTCCACAAG
Source organism: Acanthosepion pharaonis (assembly GCA_903632075.3). Taxonomy (NCBI): domain Eukaryota; kingdom Metazoa; phylum Mollusca; class Cephalopoda; order Sepiida; family Sepiidae; genus Acanthosepion; species Acanthosepion pharaonis. Next base: position 22,746 of record CAHIKZ030004617.1, on the reverse strand, counting down.
CGAGAGTGAAGAAACTGAAGGCAAGAAGAAATTAAATGAGTTTTATGCTTTTCTGGCGAAATGGATTTTGAAATAGCCGGAAGGACACGAGAAACAAAGGTTATCATGACAGATGAACAAATAAACTCATCAATGTATTAAAATAATACAACCATTTTGGAAGCAATTCATATATGCTTATTTGCAGTAAGGGGTGTTGCAAGCGGTTATCATTTTAATTGTGAAATAAGGCCGTAAATCTTTGGTGTTCATGTTTACAAGTAGAGAAGAAATGTCGCTAGACCTTTCTGTTTGTTTTAGTAAGGACTGTTCGATACTTTCTTAAATATAGCCTACATGTTCCATTAATATCTTCGACATCTTTTAACGTGTACACAGTAACCGAACTTTCTCTTTCCTCTGTGTTGCAGTTGCAAGATGAAAGGAATCCTTTGATTCTGGATAAAATTCGGCAAATCTTGTTTCAAGTCTTATCTTCTAAATAACTATCTTTGCTGACGGGTAGGATGCATTGCGTTCAGTAACTTCAAAATACTGGATATTGCATCTGTTAACTACCAAATACAGATACTACAAAATAGAGGAAAATCAACCTACGATTAAACGTATTTTCAAAATGGGTAATTGTGCTAAACTCACAATACGTTGATAGCAGTTCGATCTTTACTAAGCTTTCATCCATGGTATTTTGAATCATAAATGACCTTGGCAAAATAATGTCGAAGTCGAGCATATAATTACCAGCTAAATTTTAATCTGAGTCGATCTACATGATTAATATTTACTAGATTTATTGATTTATTTATTATTTTTTTACGGTTTATCAACCTTTTGAAAGCTATTTACAGCCAGAAAATATTTTTAGAATGAAAATTTTTCGGACATAATAATGATTTACTGATACAATTTCTAATGAATCCGTAGCAGGGGAAGAAATGGATTTATAACGTTAACAAAGGTATTTGCGTGTAAGTGAATATAACGACTGGAATTGGAACTTTGCACTCCAATTTTCAATTCCATGCCGTTATCCACTTCACCACCTGCACATCCAAGCTTACAGTACCTGGCATTTGCAAGTAGTCACCCATCTTGTCTAACTTCGGTGATTGTACGAGAACCAGTATTTCAACATGATATGGACGTAAGCCAGATATTCACAAGAAACCTTTCGAAATTGTGATCCGTAACAGGAATGAGTGTAGTGATAAAAATGCCCTAAATCCAGCATAAAAATTCCCAGTATGGAATTAATAAATATTTCAAATATCCCTGTATATAGATCAGTTACAAGAAATTTAGTTTAATTATGATTAATTAATTAAGACATAAAAATACAAGAGGAAACATAAGACTATAAAAATTGGTGTTAACATGTTTCACTTCAATCTTAACAAAACTCGATCGTCGATAATAAAATAGAGGCAAGTACCAATTAAAACAAAACAAAATACATAGGTTACTAATATACTAACAATAATATATTTAAATAAAAAATCATATTAAGACCAAGCAACCACTCCTTCTGTATACACAGGGAAGGCTTCCTAGTCTTAATGAAAATTGTTTCAAGCATTAAATTGGGCAAACGATGTACAAAACACAGAAAACAACTTCTCCCGGTACATCGCTGCACATTGACGATTATTTCTCAAGTGCTCTGCAATTGCAAATCCAGGCGCAATAGACCGTTGTATCTGAATCTGCACTTTGTAAAAAGAAGCAATGGTTTTAATGATATGCATTTAAATATATTGTTACTATATTACTAATGTGTGTATTTTGCTTACTTTTTTTTATCGGTACGTACGTTTATTTTATTATCGTCGATCGAGTTTTAATAATAGAGGAGCGTATAGCATTTAGAAAGGTTGTTGTTTTTCTGTATTTTATGTGGGTGTATATTCATATGTAAACAATTAATGAAGAAGAATAAAAACCTTTGGTTTCTGCTACGGACTGTTTATTTTGCATTTTTTATGGTAACCCGCAGTGAAACAAAGTTCTCTGCGTTTTTAGGTATGCCCGTTTGCTTTTTTTGGTTGTACAGGAAACATCGTGGTTCTACATCTTGAAGCAAAAGGGAGATAAAGAGAATGACGCAAGAAATGTTTGCTTCTTTATAGATTTCAACTTCGCCACCTATCGGCGTTTGACAAAACTAAGTGCGGTAATATTTCCGATTCTTTTACTCTTAGCCTCATGGGAAAATGGAGTTCTTCTTCTTTATTATTATTATTATTATTATTATTTATCTATTTAATTTTATTTATTTATTTAATTTTATTTATTTATGAATTTATTTAATTTTCACACAAGTGAACCGGTGACCTCCAAAGGGTTTTTTGGTTTACTTTTTTTCTAACTCTTTAATGTCTTAATTTAAATATGTCCGATTTTCAATACCTTAATATGCTACACATCCGAGATATTAACCTGGAAAAATAGGCATGTTTTAAATAGATTTGGAAGCTCTACACTCTGATATGGATGTTATACATAGCGTCCCACCTGTTCAGAAAATATCTAAACTATTATCTATATACAACCGTTTTCTCCGATCCATGGTTAAAAATGGCTTCAAAAGAATTAATTCCTTAGGCCTTAAGCAAGACAATCCTTTATCACAGACACAACCTACAATATCACAAAAAACTTCATAAATAAATTAAAAAAAAACTAAATCGTTTGAAAACTTTCTAAGAGAAAATAATTATATAAACACGCTGTTAACATTTTACACACACACACACACACACACACACACACACACACACAAAAAGATTAGGACGGAAACTTTCATCAAGACTTAAAAGTGCTATAACGGTGGACCTAAGAAGCCTATCCTACTGAAAAACTGTTTCAATAGAAAGATTTTATAATTTCGATTTTAATGTCACAATTTCCATCATCTATCAAAACACTGCCCCACTTCAATTCGTATCACATAAAAAAAGGTTAAAATATGAAATTTCATTTCTAAGCAACATTTTAAGGTCCATTATTAAGAGAAAGGGTTTACTTACTATTAAAATGATTCAACTAAAATATCAGCTGTCGAAAATAACGAGTCTTACCAGGAAAGTGATAATCGACTTTAATCGTAATTAACAAAAGAGGCGTCAGTGATATACAAATTGCAATTGACATTGTCTGACCCTACTTTTAATTTGCAAATTCGCGCAACAATTTCAAGAAAAAAATGACAAAAGGTTACCGTTGAAATTGTTTAACGTGCAGCGGAAATGTGAATGGTAATTATCCTTGTTATGTGAAAATATGCACTTAAAAAATAGTCGCAAAGAATGCTGTAAAATTGTGTATGCTTCGCAATCCAGTACATGGAGCTGTTAAGCATCGCTATTGTCGGTAAAAAAAAATTGACGATTCAAATGGAGGTGTTCATTAAAGAAAATAATTTGTCGACAAACAGATAACAAATATTATAACTTTATCAATTTTAATACTATTCTACACCCAAGACAGGGCTCAAGAGCCACTCAAGGCAGAAGATTACTGAAGTTGTCGAAAGGGCGTTACAGGAATTAAGCGCGTGTTATGAGGATATATAGGATAGATAAGGGTGAACCCTAGACATGAAAAAGTTAAGGTAGGAGTCATCGAGGAAACATTCTTCCGGAAGTCTGTTCCACAGTTCTGGGAAGAAGCTGAGTGGAACTTTTTCGTTCTTACCAACATAATATGACGGTAATGAGGATGATTCGACTCTGGGTATGTTGCATAGTGTGTGGTAGCCGTGAAAGACTGGTGGAAGAAAAGAATATAGATCGTCTGCATATCTACCATGAAAATAGCTAAGGAGAAAAGAGAGGCTGACAATTATTCATCACTGAGAAAGGGTTGCAGAGTGGAAAATAATTCATCATTCACAAGGCCACGTAAGCGCTTTTGAGCATGATCAAGGCTGGAAAGTGAGGGTGCTTACCATATCACTACAATATTAACTTGTTCAAGTCTACGGTCAACAATTGTCTATCCTAAATAGTCTCATTGTAGTATCGTATTCAAATTATATAGACAAGTATAAATAGAGAACAACTGGCGAACATAGTGTGCATTCAGGTCACGGTCACGGAGAACTGTACTACGACTATTACTAAGCAAAGAGATATGCAAAACATAACAATGGCGTCACCGATAGGATCGTTAAATTCGCTGGATGACGCAGAACACATAGAAACACGGATAAGTTTTGCTGCATTTGCAAGAATGAAAAAATGAAGAGACCGAGATCACCATTAAAGAGAAAACAAGAAAAACAAGAGGATGGACAACACAATACGAAAATAAATAGGGACAGTAAAAGAATTAAACAAAGGTATACGACCTCTCCGATTCAGGGAGGTGTAGCATCGTATACAAATTAGACAAGTATAAATAGAGAACAACTGCTGAAGGCAGGGTGGCTATGCCTAGCAAACCCGGTTACTATTCAGGACACGGAGAACTGTACTACGACTACTACTACTACGCAGAGAGATATGCAAAACATAACACTCATAATCTAAATTTTTCATGTCCATATAACAATTCCATTCAGTAACCCTCTATCTCGAGTGGTTATTGGGCTTTGTGAACAATAGAGTGAAAAAATACTTACATCAGTGGAACACCCCGAGAATAATGTTTCCTATTATGTTTTTCCATAGTCATTAAGTTGATATTAAAAGATTAGATGCTAAATATTCCCTCCAATAATATGGAATTTTTGTCTCACTACAGATAACCCCGAGTCAATTTGATTTGAAAGGGTCCAGTTTGCAGAGGTGCGTTACTGAATTCCCATGAGAGGATACAATGCTCCTGTGAACACACACGGCTTTAATAGTAAGGTTTACGGAACCAAATTGTAGATATGTGTACATTTTGGCGGTAGGTAATACGTGTCAGTAACATTACTGTGAAAATTTCATCTACGGTTCGTCACTGACGAAAATATACTGATAAATGTGGTGACTATTATTTAAAAATAGTATTCTGTAATTGAGAATTTCCTTCTATCCAATGGCGTCTTTTTACTCCCTGTATTTTTGTAGTTTCAATGGAAATAAAGGAGAAGCCATACTTTCGCAGCTCAATGATTAAATACCTTGACGCAGTGGAATGATTTGCGTGTTCATATAACCAAAAGAGCTATGCTTCCGGGAGTTTCTCCGAGTAGAGTCAACCTATCCTAGCATTCCAATGAGTAGGATCCAGATGAAACCTTAGTCACCTCAAAGGGC
>CAHIKZ030004617.1:0-15000 GCA_903632075.3 Acanthosepion pharaonis | reverse complement strand
CTCTCTACGTTTTCACTGTTCACCTCATATCGATCACTTTCTCTATACTAGCCTCATTTAGCGTTCTTTATTTATCTATGATTTCTTCCTTTCACTTTTCCTCGCATTCTTTCTTCTCCTTTCTCTTCTTCCTTTCTTTTTTTTCTTTTCGTTCATATTATTTAACCCACTCCTTTTTCTATCTGTTTCCCTCCCGCTTACAATGCTGATTCCCTTCGTCTCTAGCACAATAATTTCTCTTCTCTTGATTTCTCTCCCTCTATCATCATCATCATTAACCATATTAGAATTATAAACGTCATTGTTGCATCTGTGGAACCTGTTTACCCATCTTAAAGGCCTTCAGCTACCCAACGGCCCCAGTTATCAACAATCGAAACTCGGGGCCCAAACATGTCAGTTGATTGAATTCTTTATTGCTTTCAGCTAAAGTTTTTCTTCATCAAGTAAGCAAACATACGCATAGAGCGGTTGCAAATAGAAAATATTCCAGCTTAGGTACTACTCAGAATCATGTGTTCAGGTTGGCCTATGTATTTTTAAATTCGATATACAGGGTTTCCATAAATCTCTTTACAATTTAAAAAATTATTACAAAAGCAAATGAACAGACAAATATGTGGAAATTGTTGCAAAATGAGTAGATATTGTAGTTTTAAAAACTAATTTAATAAAGCTCTATATGGGAGCCATTAATTGCACGAAACACATCAAGACGGCACTCGATTTCTTGTCATGTTCGCTGTAGCATAGTCTGATCAATAGTAGCAATAGCATAAGTGATCTTTTGCTTTACATCAGTGATATCCCGTATCTTTGTTCGATACACGATGTCTTTAACATGACCCTATAGAAAGAAGTCCTGTGGAGAGATATCTGGTGAACAAGATTACCATGAAATTGGGCCAGCCCTCCCAATCCACCGGTCTGGAAATATTTGATTGAGGAACCTACGAACATGCAGTCCACCTTGTAGTGGTGCACCATGTTGTTGGAAAATTTTGATTGGTTGAAGGTCATCTAGTTATGGTGCCACACTAACTGCCTTTGCAATATATTTTTGTAGTTTTAAAAATAGCCTGAGCAATAGTAGCAATAGCATCAGTGATCTTTTTGCGTTAGATCAGTGATACCCCGTATCTTTGATCGATACACGATATAGAAAGAAAGTCCACCCTTAAAAGTGATCTTGGATGAGATTCAAAGTACTTGGGAAAATAACAGTAATAACAAAACCTACGGCGTCTTTCTTACTCGGTTTTATAACAGCACTAAGAAATTGATCCGTGAAGGATTAAAATAGACATAATATCTAGATTATTCAACCAAACATGTTTGAATGAATATATACTGCATATATATATATATATATAAAAGTGAACATTGAAGTCAACACTTGGAGGCCTGGCGATTGCGTCTAACATGAAACAGCCTGTCGCCTCTAAGTGTTGACTTCAATGTTCACTTTTATATTACACACACTCTATCTGATAGTGAGCACTTTATCCCATAAATATAGCACACCTTAAGAGTATATTTCTTCATATATATATATATATATATATATATATATATATATCTGTGTGTGTGAGTTTCACTGAAACGTAAACAAAGTAATTGAAACAATTAAATTGAATGGACTTCCGTGACCTAATGGTAAAGGCAATGTCGCTAAAAAGAAATAGAACAACGTTTGGATCCCTGTGCAGAGCAATATTTTCTTTAATATAGACTTTCGATTATCATGTCTGTAAGACTTTTTCATTTTAAAAAGCCAAGGATATTTACCGAAACCTATGAATGCTCAAGCATATATATATATATATATATAGAGAGAGAGAGAGAGAGAACAATGATTGATAGGTCCTGTCAAATAATTTCTAAATATCTCTCTAGTAACCACGAAAAATATTCTGTCTGCAAAATATTCTATGTTTAATAGCAGCTTATATTTCTATATTTGTATTTTTGTTTTGTATGGAGAACCATACAAGTTACTTATCCAAATCATATGCATAAAAGGTTAAGTCATTATTCAGATTCTTTTTCCTGGGTCAGCGGAGCATTTGTTTCCATATTAAACTCCATACTAATTTTATTCATACTATTTTTGACAAACACGATAGATGATGCTGCCTTTGTCTTGTAACATTAATCAAGTTTTCCGCCATCAGGCTTCTCTGACTATATAAAAAAGGATCATTTCTTTTCCTCATGTGGTTGAGTTTCTCTATAAAGCTATATAAGAAAGCTGCAGAATATTTTTTTTTATTTGTTTTTATCCTATCAAGGTGTCGAATGTGTGCGTTTGATAACAAACGACCTGTTATGCCAGCAAGCAATCGTTTGAGAAAAACGAAAAGAAACAAGCATTTCTACGATTTCGAGATTACAGTATCTGGGAGATTTTAAATTGAATCTTATCTCTGTTATCTTTCTAAATTAAAAAAAAAAACGTCTTCAAGTTTTGGAAACCATTTTTATTTTATTAATTGAAAACGGGAATTCATCAATAACTTTATCAACGGCGCTTTAATCTGATAGTTTATTATATAACGTCCGAGCGATGTAAAAGCATTTGCACCACTGAATTACATTCACAATGAAAGAGGTTATGTCGAAAATCATTTTTGTGTGAAACAAGTAACTTTTTATCCATCATTAAATTACATAGTTGTTAATTTGTTTATGTCGACAAATACGAGATCATTAAGTCACAGTTTTCTGAATTTCGATCTGAAAGTTTCACTGTATAATATTCTATGTGCATGATCCCTGGAGAAACTTCATGTTGTGTGGAAAAATATAAATTGTTGTTTAACATCAATATTTTTTACATTTTAAGTTACTAACTTATTGATTTACCTGAGTAGTTTCAGCATTTAAGCCGAAGAGACGTAACACCGAACCCATTAGTTGACAAGAATGATTGTTTTTCTTTTCATTAGTTTATCAGATTTGTGTAGCACATATGGGTGAATGTTTTTCGCTCTCTTGTGTGATTGCTTTACCGGTAAAAATAATACAGAGAAAATTACAAGGGTAGAATTTGATAAGCATTTCTGACGTCACCCTTTCAAAGCGACAGACGTATTTATCAGCATTATACGTACCTGTTATATTGCGTAAATATTTTTCCCCTCCCGTACATGTGATGCAATAAAAAGAGACTAGTAAGAAATGATCTGTTAAGTGTATTTCTACAGAAAGTTTTTATAGTTTCCATTGGCAATGCAATGTTGCATGGGAATGTTTTTATGCTTTCAAAAACTGTTTTGCATTGTCGGTTTGTTTTGTCATCTTCCCTCAGGCTGATATTATCTTGTGATTTTTGCTCGAAGAGACTCGTTAGTTTACTGACCTTAGTTTCATTATAGTTTTTCTCTTTTATTAGTAGGGTTAAAATATCATGTCGGTGACTGTCTATTATAAGTTTTTATTTTTGTAGTCTGAGTAAAGATTTTCTGTCATTGAATAGTCATGCAAGTAGGTTACATTTTTACTTCCACTGCATAGCTACATCTTCGCATATATACTTATTCAAATACAGAATACATTCAATAATATATATTTAAATATATTATATCTTTATTATGTTAATATTAGCCGTTTCTTTGAGCGAGCAGCCAGAGTTACTTCCGGTTAAAATTTATATATTCTTTCTATTAAAACAATGTCTCAGGAAAACAGGTTATTTAAGTCCACAAGCTTATTATTGCTCTTTCTATTACTGTTGGAAGTTAACTTCCTATAACCTTTTATTTGAAGTATAGTATATTTTAGTTGTTGCTTTTGTTGAAAGTCGTCAAGTGATGTGGTTTCTGTTATTTGGTCCATTTTTCTGGTTTTTATAGCGCCAGTTCACTATGTTCGGATGAAGTGGATCTTAGCTAAGACCTACATGCTTCATTTGTTAGAAGCCATTTTAATCATTGATTGAAGAAAGCAGTTTTTACGCAGATTACAGTTTGTAAATTTCTGAACAAGTTGGGGGTTATGGGTGATATCCATATGAAAGTCTGGATCTGACGAAGCTATTTAAGAACATGACTCGAGATTTTAAGGTATCAAAGATAATTATAGTGGACTATGTGTCTCAGACGTTTATCAAACTTGAGAAATTTCGGAGTTCCTATTCTAGCCGGCACATGCCGATGGTCATATTCTTCGTTCTCCATATCAGCCGGTCTTTCGTCTCGCACCAGGGCGGTTATTCTACCCTAAGATCTAACGAAATAGAAGCTGCACGTTTGTCTTACCTTTTCCATTTCTAATTCATATCCTAGCTATAGCACCAAAATATATTTTAATCAGAAGAAGTGTCTTACAGTATTTAAGATTATATTACATTTCTTTCCGGTGCTTCGCCAATTTTTGTCCGTCATTGTGTGTGTGTGTGTGTGTGCGGCCTCGGATCTGTCGTCCGAAACGTGGACATTACATTCTGTTCTTCAATGTCTCAGAGACTGCCCTTTTCCTCGACGTTGATCTTTATATATTCATCTGCATCTTTCCCCCGCGCCAACTAGCGGAAGCTTAACTCATCAGGTGAATCTGCATCCACCATAGACTTCCAATTAACAATATAAAGTTGCTATAATAATTCTATACATACAAATTATAAAAAAGTTATTTGCATACCCCACAGCGTGTCTGCAACGTTACAAGTTGAAAATAAGTTACCTTATAAAATTACATTAACATAAAATGGATTATAAAATCCAGAAAGATAGTAGAACGTACATTGATCATATAATTTGTGATTTAAAAAAATAAGAAAAGAAAGTTTATAATTTCTGTACATATTGTTAAGTGAAGAAAATGTATTCTGATGTCATTTGAGGAGTGCAGATTTTTTTCCGCTACAGCGCTTCGCAAAGTTAACATAACTTTGTGACAACGTTGGGGATGAGCAGCGGTCACTTTGGCGTCAGAAAAATAGTTGAATGCAACATTATAATAATTTTGCCAAAACAGCCATATAACCCCAACCAAAATATAAACTGTCTGCAACGTTGCAAGAACGTTTCATGTTAGTTGGGCTCAGTCTAACTCTACATATGTTTCCTTTGAAGATCTGGTATGTGAGTGCAAATTTTCTTTTGTCATGGTATGGGTGTGAGACACATACTATAAAACTTATCCTGGTAAAAGACGAAAACGTGGGAGAAATGCTTCACTAATCTCTCAGTTTTGTAGGATCTGCTTATTATGACAATTAACATTGGTAGCGCTTGCTTACTATGAAAATTGATATTATTAGAACGTGCTTACTATGAAAATTGATATTGTTAGAACGTGCTTACTGTGAAAATTAACATTGGCAGAACGTGCTTAGTATGAAAATTAACATTGGCAGAACGTGCTTCCTATGAAAGTTAACATTGGTAGGACCTACTTACTATGAAAATTAACATTCGAAATTATGGCTTTTTATTTGAATTTGCACTCTTTGCTATTGAGAAATTCTAACCCAAACAGCTACAATACAGACAGTAATATAGTTATTATAATTTAATATTATAATAATATTTAATACAGATAATTAAATTAGTTTTAAATTAGTCTGAATATTAGATATAAGTTAATGTTGAATAGTTTTACACACGTCTGTGCTCTTTTTCGTTTATTGCAATGAATCAGAGTATATGAATTTTCAACACTATTGGATCCAGGGATTGAACTCAAATCATTATAGAGAGAAAAAACGTATAACAAGCAAGACGAGCATGCGTATGACAATGATATTTCATCATTTAAAAAATTAAAGTTGCAAATTTGTCAGGCAGACTGTTCTCAGTCTTTGCGAACTGGCATGATATTCCTAATAATTGTGACAAGCCAACAGCATTGTCTCTTTGCAGAGGCGTCTTTCGGTGTTTCTTAAATATTGCTTTATATATTTTTCTCTCATGCGGAGAAACAGAAAACGAAGTGTAAAAGCAAAAAACAAACAAACCCTGCAACAAAATGCAAACCGATCATAGGAAAACAGGCCAAAATATTGTAATTAAGTATTCATAACACTTCGCACTTCTTGTTCGGCAATTGCTGAAAAACAAATGTGTGTAATCAAACGAGGGTGGGTTTCTCAGTGCTCACACTTGCCTGATCGATATATATATATATATATATAATATATATATAATATATATATCGATTTTATTGGTAATTATGTTCTTTGTGTGGTTTGGATGTCGGGATATGCATGGTTACATGCACAAATGTGCATCAATTATTTTTATGGTTGAGTGTAAGTATCATCTCTCTCTCTCTCTCTCTCTCTCTATATATATATATATATATATATATATATATATATAATGTATGGTTTGTGTGTAGGTATACAAAAGAATAATCCTCTGCACGATTTATTGTAATACATTTTGTAGGTTCGCGTGTGTATGCTTGTCTGCTTATGCATATAAGACGAGTGCCCATCTATCTATCTATCTAATAATGGTTGACAGCCCGTTTCACTATATGCCTGTTGGTAATAGGTTTCCTGGTATACCTGGCTAGCAAACGCCGGTTCAGTCCCATTTGTGGTGTGTGTACTGCAACTATGCCTAGCGGATCGTAGTTACAGTTTCTTGGAGAGAGCGCATCATCTGCTATAATCAGTAACTGAACAAGAACAGTACTCTTAAGCCTTCGACCATGGATGTACTTCTGAATAGTTTCGCCTATTCGATTTCTTTAAGAAGGCTTAGATCAACACGTGGTATTGGTTTAAGGCACTTCCCAACACTGTTGAATGCTGGGACCGTCCACCCAGTCCGATGTTATCTAAAAGTTATTTTCATGACTAATCGATCATGGTTAGATGTGAAATTAGTTATTATGGTCAGAGCCACTTAGATAGATATCTATTCATCTATCTATCTATCTATCTATCTATCTATCTATCTATCTATCTATCTGTGCATCTGTCTATGCAGCTAGGTAGCTAAATGTGCATTTATCTATCTATCTATCTATCTATCTATCTATCTAGTTGTGGGCACCTTGGGGCGGTGTAATAGCAAGCTTGTCTCGAAAGACCAATTACAATTGAGTAGTGAGTTCGATCCTCACTCGGTGCCCAATACTTTTGGCCTTGTGCCACATGTGATCTACGCTTGGAAGATCACTATATCTAGATAGCTGTGTATCTATCTATCTATCTATGTAATTTTCTTTCTTTTCTAGCCTGTAGAACTCCCTTCTGATTTCTTGCTTCCCTGTCAACTACAATCTTCAAAGATTTAAATTCAACGTCAATCGGCATCTTCTGTCTTCCTGAATCCTTTACCTTTATTGTTCCTTTTCACATTTCTATTTATGTCTTTTTTAATCCCTTTAAGCCCCATCATCCTAATAATATTATCGCCTTGCTTTGCAGGGAATTTTATATATATATATATATATGTGTGTGTGTATATGTGTGTGTGTGTGTGTGATTGTGGAGGTAAGTAATTTCGAATATATAAGCATATGACCAATTATGCAGTTTAGCATTTGACTATACACACAGGCATTGAAGCTTTGCAGATGTAAAAATAGCAGGTTCCATTAAGTTTATTGTGTTATAGACAGAAAATGAAGGTGATTCCGAAAAATAAGTGCACACTAACGCTTGCAATGAAAAATGCAGATCCAGTGGCATGATGCAGGTTTTCCATTCGCAGATAATGGTAAGTGGGGGGAATGGGCTGAGGCTGTTTCTTAAATCAGCGCCATCTGCTGGTAGAAAAAGTAAAACTTGGGAAGCATGTCATGGATAACGTTAATGAAATAAAAAATGCTTAAAATTGCCCGTGGATTTAGCGCCATCTGCCAGAAAAATAACGTCTAAGTTGGGGAAGGAAGGAAGGAAGGAAGGAAGGAAGGAAGGAAGGAAGGAAGGAAGGAAGGAAGGAAGGAAGGAAGGAAGGAAGGAAGGAAGGAAGGAAGGAAGGAAGGAAGGAAGGAAGGAAGGAAGGAAGGAAGGAAGGAAGGAAGGAAGGAAGGAAGGAAGGAAGGAAGGAAGGAAGAAGGAAGAAGAAGGAAGGAAGGAAGGAAGAAGGAAGGAAGGAAGGAAGGAAGGAAGGAAGGAAGGAAGGAAGGAAGGAAGGAAGGAAGGAAGGAAGGAAGGAAGGAAGGAAGGAAGGAAGGAAGGAAGGAAGGAAGGAAGGAAGGAAGGAAGGAAGGAAGGAAGAAGGAAGGAAGGAAGGAAGGAAGAAAGTAAGGAAGGAAGGAAAGAAGGAAATAAGGAAGGAAGGAAAGAAGGAAGGAAGGAAAGAAGGAAGGAAGGAAGGAAGGAAGGAAGGAAGGAAGGAAGGAAGGAAGGAAGGAAGGAAGGAAGGAAGAAAATAAGGAAGGAAGGAAGGAAGGAAGGAAGGAAGGAAGGAAGGAAGGAAGGAAGGAAGGAAGGAAGGAAGGAAGGAAGGAAGGAAGAAAGGAAGGAAGGAAGGAAGGAGGAAGAAGGAAGGAAGAAATGGGAAGGAAGGAAGGAAGGAAGGAAGAAGGAAGGAAAGGAAGGAAGGAAGGAAGGAAGGAAGGAAGGAAGGAAGGAAGGAAGGAAGGAAGGAAGGAAGGAAAGGAAGGAAGGAAGGAAGGAAGGAAGGAAGGAAGGAAGGAAGGAAGGAAGGAAGGAAGGAAGGAAGGAAGGAAGGAAGGAAGGAAGGAAGGAAGGAAAGGAAGGAAGGAAGGAAGGAAGGAAGGAAGGAAGGAAGAAGGAAGGAAAAGGAAGGGAAAGCAAGCTAAAAAAAAAAAAAAAAAAAGAAACAAACAAAAGAACGAACGAATTAAAGAAAGAAAATAGAGGAGAAAAGAATTGAAAAGAAAAGAGAAAAAAAAAGGTGAATGGAAGGAAGAAAGGAAAGAGAGAAATAAAGGAAGAAAAGAGGAAGAAAGGACAAAAGAAATAAAAAAAAATGAGTAAGGTAAAGAAATTAAGAAAATAACAAACTAAAAGACAGTGACTGAACCGTACTTGGTAAAAAAGAAAATGATGATATGAAAAGAAAAAGTGTTTAATTAGCATATAATATCCTCTCTGAAGCACAGGAAGTAGTTCTAATAAATATGAACCTGGTTAATTAAGGAATAACTTAGAACAAAGCAATTTTCTTTTTCTTCACTGTTCATTTATTTGCTTCGTTTTAATTTCCTTCCATGTTCCGGTACCAATTCCGCCCAGTAAAAGCCATGCTCCCTTGTCACATACAACAGCTCCAGTTTAGCCTTAAATGATCGTCACATTATTTCACAAACAGGTGGCGACAATTGTAATAACTGCTGCCTCATTATCTAAGTGATCACAGCACAGTCAGCAACTAATGTTAATATAACTGACGTAATTGGTCCTGTTTGTGATTACGATCGGGCCAAATTGCCTTTCGAAAAAAACGGAGAGGAGACATTTGGAGGATTATTCGTAAATTAAATAAACAGAATGATGGGAATAAGAATATAGATATGCATACATATGCATATATACAATTATATATATACAATTATATACATAATTATATACGTATGTATATTTACACACACATATATTATGTATACACATAAGTATATTTGCATATATATACATAAATATATCTACATATATATAAGTATATTTACATACATACATACATACATATATATATAAGTATATTTGCAGATATATAGAGTTTATCAAAATACTTTTACAAACTTTGGTGGCGGCTTCCTTAAATCAAAAGGACAAAAGTCCATATAGACATATGCCCGCAAATTCTTTATTTTTGAGTTAAGTTTAAAGAAGGTTTACGGTAGATGATGCTATTTTGTCATGTAGACTAGGTTGCAGTTGTCATTCGTGTACATTTGTGGCTAGTCTTTCTTCAACATTTAATGTGTGTAGAAGTGATTTAACTGAGAAGTGTTACGTTTAACAATGTCAGGATAGTCATATCGTGAACAGCTAGAAATGATTTTAACATAGGGCTGGTTGGAAGATATGTGTATATATAGTGGTTTATCATTGAGTCTTCTGTATAGTTGATATGCTCTTTTTCTTAGGATGAAGGTGACCTCTCGAAAACTTACTTCGTTTAGTTTTTTTTTTTTTTCTGTTTGATGAATTTTATATTTTTAAAAAAATCTTTGATATAAAAGAATTCTACCCTTCTATAATAGAACACATGCTAGATAAGGCTATCTTCTTAGCCCAAGAACAAAATAAAAACACTTTCGAAAATCAGTACTATAAGACGCATGGATAAAGAAATAAAGGGACCTGTGAACTCATAGGTTAAGGACACTGGAAACAAAAAAACTACCCACACAAAACGCCCTTTACAAATAATAAACACGCGAACAGCACAATACTTTCTAGACATATCTTGAGGATTAAAAACAACAAACTAATCACACCAAAAATATCATGGAAAATGAGGAAAAGAATATCAGCCTACAACAATCAATCCAAAAACTGTAAACTCTGCCTAAAGGAAAAATAGCCATGGTTATATTCCCAGAGCAAAACAAACTACTAAATAAACGAACGGAACTCATTTTAAAATGCAGACACGAAAACAAAGTTTTACTACGCTACTTAAAAATGGAAAACTGAAAACGAACAAGAAAAATGAAAATAAGTAAAGAAAATCAAATAAACAAAATACAAGTAAAGTTAATTAACACAAATAAACTAAGTAAAGAATAAAAAAATTAACAAACCACGCCCACCAAAATAACCGTTCGAATAATACAACAGACTACCCGCAATGCATCACTGACTTCTATATATAAAAAGTCTAGCGTACATGCATACACAGCGTACATGGCCTGACGATTGCGTTAAGCATGAAACAATCAGTCACCTCTGGATGTTGACTTCAATTTCCACTTTTATATTTACATACACTCTATCCCTGATATTGAGCACTTTAACCCATAAATATAGCATACCTTAAAACACACACTTTCTCTCTCTCTCTCTCTCTATCTATCTATCTATCTATCTATCTATCTATCTACATGGCATATTCTTTTGATAATGTTACCCTATGCGTATATATTGTGTTATCATAATTTTTAAAACATAGCGTTTGGTTATTTGTAGCATTTGCAATTATTTTTCCCGAATTTGTTGGTTTGTCGGATCAACTGATATGTTTTGTTGAGTTAGTTTACTATCAACGCACAATATATATATATTTGAACATTGAAGTCAACTCAGTCTCTGAGTGTTGAATTCAATGTCCACTTTTATATTTATATTTACATACGCTCTATCTCTGATATTGAGCACTTTATGCCATAAATATAGCACACCTTAAATCTATATTTCTTCATATATATATATATATATATATATATATATGATAAAATATAGTTTGAAAGTATACTATATTTATGGGTTAAAGTGCTTAATATCAGGCATAGAACGTATGTATATAAAGAAAAACATGAGAGTAGCTACGCAGACAGAGGTAAAGTTATAGTCATTTGATAAGGTACGAATAATGATTTTATGAATAAAAGAAAAAGAATTTTGTGGAAAAAGAAAATCATAATTGAACAAAAAAGATTCAATACAAAATGAACAAATGATTTAATGTATGTAAAAGATACAGCAAAGAAAATAATAAGTAAAACTAGCGAGACAGACGAAGAAGCATGAAAGGAAAAATGAAAAAAACAAAACCCCAAAAAACAAATGAAAATAAATAAGTTCTGAAAGTGCAACAGTTGGCTAAAATAAGAAAGAATTGCGAATGATCAGAAAATATCATGACACATTGAAGAATTGAAAAATACGTTTTAAATATCAGATCAAAAGAAAAGTTAAAAGTGCTCAAGTGAGTTCAGACTAAAGAACGGAATGCTGGGATTGTTGTTAACGAAAAAGTCGAGTTTGTTATTTGATCACTTTATTCTATTTTTTTTCTGACCGATGAATCTACATATTGGCGTTTCTGTACTTTCGACGTTTAATGTGTTCTCATTGGCATTGTTTACACACTGACCTCTTCAGGACAAACAGCCTTATTTTTCCTCGAGTAAACATTTCATACTTACAAAATACACACCCAACATTTTCTACAATTTGTACGACTTAATGCATTGCTGTTATATACAAAATAGGTTACGGTGCATTAATGTCAGTATCTGGTACCTTATATGTAAGAAGTTGATATAGCATTGGTGAAATAAATAAGTAAATTATTTAATTATATTTTATCCACACGTTTGTGATATCAATGTTAATGTTTGTTTTATAACATGTTTACATACATGTTTAAAGAACAATTTCTACACCAATATCTATATCTATAAAACAGAAGATATCTGTGTGTGTGTCTCTGTGTGTGTATGCCATTTATGTACGTCCACATTTCTCAACCAATTTCGATGAAATTGTACACACGTTACAAATTTACCAAATTAGGTCAAGTCTATCATTTCAATCTTCAGGCCTTCGGGTTTGGCAAAAAAATCGATAAAACTGAAGGTGGGTACGACTTTGCACAAAAAACAAGGCAAAGTTACACGCGAACATAAGTTTTACTGGATGATCTGATGTTCTTTGCACTTAATAAAAACATAGCTCATGTTACGAGGTTTATGTAGAGTGCTTGATAGTTTTCTTGCGACATTGGCTTCACTCAAAAAATTCAAACAGCTGAAAAATATATGGTTTTTCGTATTACTTAAAATAAAAACTTAAATAACTTCCTCATTTTTCATCCGATTTTCTTCAACCATGTCGCAAAATATTTGCCATCATGCAAGAAATAAGATAGTGTGGTTTTAGTTCTGCTCGATTCACCGCGTATAACGAAAAACCACGATAAACTGTACAAAACGTCAGTTTTTCGGACATAACTCCTTAATTTTACATTCGATGCTTTCCAATTTGCCATGAAAATTACTTATGGCACACAAGTTGTCTTACGTGAATGTTGGGTTTAAATTATTTCATTTAAGTGGATGAAATCTGCGGAAAACTTGGTTCAAAATTGGCTTTTGCTGTTTAGCCAATAGTTTGTTTTCATATGATTCCATCCTGAATTGACATTCGAACAAATTTTGATGCAAAGATTATTTGAGAAGGATTACTGAAGCGTTAACAGTGAAAAAAAATCCCGAAGAACCTCTTATTGATCACAGCTTTAGAGTAAACGTGCGAAGAAGGGGGCGTTCGTACGTTTGCACTTGCAGTTGAATAAAGTTGTTTGTGAACAATGCCATACTATTTGAAAGTTAGAAAATTTACTGAATATTTAAAACATTGAAACAATTTTACTCCGAGTAGCGACCACACAAGAAGGTTTTATCGATGGAATTCCTTTATTAAGAACAATCGAACGCTTGCGAAGGACATTCCGTAAAAAAAGATTCGGAGGGCAGTAGCTTGGTATGCTAAAAGAACTAAAATTTAAGACATTTTTAAGGAAATGGATAAAATTCGACATATTTTTTTTTTATTTATTTGTTGAAACGTTATTTTTATCCTGTTAGAAAAATTTGGGTTTTGTTTGATCTTGAGGTCGTACCAGAGGGCGCATATCTTTCTAACAAGATTTCTCGAATATTCAGGACGGTAGATGTAAATAAATAAATATACTGTTTAATAAATAAAATAAAAAAAACGAAACAAAGCATCCAACTCAAATATGAGTATCCAATAAAAATAACGTTTAAACCAATTAATTAATAATATGTCGGATTTAAAGCAGTTCATTATATATATATATATATATATATATATATATATATATATATATATTAGTTAAATAATATGGAATTGTCACTTTAAATTGTCAATTAAATCTTTCAAACTTCCGAATAAGTTTGAGAGATTTAATAAAAATATTGATTGTCGAACTTGTCCTTATTATTTAACAAAACATGTTTGAGAGCATTTTTGCTGCCGAAACACACCTATATATAGTGCTAATCGCTTAGTCTATGAACCAGCAATTCTCTGCATTTCCCAAGAATCAGTAAAAATGGAACTAGATGAGTTTCCCAACATTGAAGAGACTATCAAAGCCATAAAGCAGCTGAAGTGTGGCAAAGTAGCTGGAATCGATGAAATCTGGAAACATGGTGGCCCGGAATTGCATATGAATCTCCACGAGCTCTATTGCTGTTGCTGGGAGAAGGGAAAAATACCACAAAATCTCTGCGATGAAGTCATCATTGCCCTGTACAAGATAAAGGGGAAAATCTGCCTGCTCCAATTATCGATGGATTAAACTACTCTCCATCGCAGGAAAAATCCTTGCAAGGATTCTGCTGAACTGGTTGGTACCCACCATCGCTGAGGAGCACCTTCCAGAGAGTCAGTGCAACTTCAGAGACAAACAAAAACATAGCAGATATGGTGTTTGATCTCCGGCAACTGCAGGAGAAGTGTCGAAAGCCAAACAAGGGGCGGTATGTGGCATTCGTTGATCTAACATTCGACACAGTGAGCATAAGAGGAATGTGACAGATCATGGAGTGACTCGGCTGAACATGATCATCCAGCTGCATAAGGATCAACGTGGTCAAATCAGACAAGTGATCTCTCAGAGCCCTTTGCGATCATCAATGGTGTAAAGCATGGTTGCGTTCTGGCACCGACTCTCTTCACTATCTCTTCTTCAGCATGATGCTCGAATAATCCACAAAAGATCTCGATGATCGGGTTGCAATCTACATCCGATACCATCTCGATGGTGGCCTGTTGAATCTCGACGATTAAAAACCCACACGAAGAATCTGAAGCAACTTATCCGAGACCGTTGCTTTGCCGACGATGCTGCTCTTGTTGCCAACATAGAAGCTTTGCAGCTCACCACTTCCAGAAACTGTCCAACATTTTTTACAGAGGTACTCTACCAGCCTGCATCTCGGGATGAGTAAAGCATTCCCCATCATTATTGGCGAATCTAAGTTGAAGACTGTCCATCTGTTTACCTACCATGGATGTACCATCACGGTAGATGCTGGAATTGACAAGGAGATCTACAACAGATTAGCAAGGGCGAGCATTGCTTTTAGCATATATGA
>CAHIKZ030004616.1:0-26364 GCA_903632075.3 Acanthosepion pharaonis | reverse complement strand
CAGTAAAAGACATTCAATTTTCCATTTTTCTAGTTTTTTTTGTTAACATTTGATTTTCCATTTTTCTAGTTTTTTTCTTTGTTAACATTTCGGACCGGGATTTCTTACTAAATTATCAAATAAGTAGAATCATTGGGACAAAATGCCTTTCAGTAGGGAGGGAGGGGGAGGGAAAAATAAAAAATTTAAAAAACGAAGAAAAAAAAAAAAATTTGTACATAAGGGCATTATTTAGGATTTTCATTGAGTCAAAGAGGTATTTTGGTGGATGTAGTATGAAAGGTATGGATAAATGTGTTGTTTTGGTGAAAGGAATATTGTTCTGTATGATAGGGTCAGTGGTTGTGGCTAGCTAAGTTTTATGATAAGACAAGTGATGACCGTCTATTACCCAACCCCTTTTTGGCTTTGTGCCACATTTATTGTAATTTCAATAATAAATATTGTCGGAGAAGTTCTTGGCTGAGCTAGTTATAGACTACTCAGGCGATTTCTGTACCTACTTATCAACCGAATAAACCCTTTTTATTGTTACATGTTATTTGGCGTTTGTCTTTATTAACCCCAAATCAACATCATAACAGTGGCGACGAGAGATTCGTTCATCACGCTGAGGGGAGCATTTTTCAACTCTAGGTGGACTATATCATTTTTTTCTTCTCGCACTGAAAGAAATAAAAATACGTCGAACTTTGTTCTTCACGAAGAAATAGGATTTCAACGTGCCAAAAAGAAGTAAGACTTGTGCTTATTGTTTGGATATACGTACGTTTTTGACTGTTTTCGAAAAGTGTTTTGTGTAATCTATTACGAATAATGGGAGATTTGATTACATTAACGAAAACTCTAGTGCAAAGTCAAATTCAGCAACAAGAGCAACAAAGATTGGTAACAAGAGCAACAAAATTGTTTCGAACAACTACTGGATTTACAAGTTCAGCAGCGAAATGACACAAAGGCTTTATTTGAAGCAATTTTACTTAAGAATCCAGTAAATTCGTCATTCACGGCCGAAGGTATTGCTAATTCTATTATTGAGTTCAAATTTAACCCAGAGGAGGAATAACATTTCCTGCGTATTTCAGAAGATTTGAAACAATATTTGAAAAAAAAATGTGAAGGTTGGACTGATGAACAAAAGTGAGTTTACTTTTTACAAAAGTTGGGTACAGATGAAAATAATAAGTATACGGATTTTGTCCTTCCAAGAAAAACTAGTTTCATTTCTTTCGAAGAAACTGTTAATACTTTATCTAGTATTTTGGCGAGCGAGTTAGTTTTGTTTCATACTCGTTTCTCGTGTTTGAATATGGTAAAGCGTGACGATGAGGATATTGTTACGTATGCTGGAAATGTTAACAGAATGTGTGAACGTTTTATGTTACATGATCTTTCAATTGATCGATTTAAATGTTTGATATTCGTTCAAGGCTTGACTTCTAGCAAAGATAAGGACATAAGGTCTCGAATATTGGCAAAACTCGAACAAAATTCCGAGATTACTTTGTAGAAGGTTACGGAAGAATGTCAAAGAATTGGAAACTTAAAACATGACAATACGCAAATTGAAGAAAAAAGACATATCCTGTGTCCATGCTATTCGACCAAAAACAGGAATAGTTAATAAAACGTTAAAAAACCAACGTGCTTTGGATGCGGTGGTGGTCATTTTAAAAGTGAATGTTGTTTTCGCGACAAAAATTGCTATTCGTGTGGCAATAAAGGCCATATAAGTACTCATTGTAAAAGCAAAAGAAAAAAATTTAAGTCGAAAAAAGATGTGAATATTGTATTGTCACGTCAGGAGATTGAGGAGGGGGCAGAAAAGAAAATTCGTACAAGTAAAAAATTAATGGAAAAAAATGTTAAACTACAGCTAGATACTGGAAGTGATATTTCCATTATTAATACAGTAACATGGATTAAAATAGACAGACCTTTTGCTTAAAAAGACTGAAAAAGTGGCTCATGGATTTCTGGAAGAAAATTGCATTTTCAAGGTGAATTTTCTTGTAATATTTCATTTGTTGGTAAGACACTAAAGTCTAAAGTGTGTATGTGCTACAAAATGCTTCAAATTTGTTTGGAACAGATTGATTATACTGTTTAATTTATGGAACTCCCTATAAATTCTTTTTTGCAATAGAATTAATGTTTCTTCTCCGTGTAAAAAATCAGGTTACAGAAAATTTGTTGAAAGATCTGAAAATAAATTTCCACAAGTATTTTCAGAAGGTCTTGATGTTGCAAAAGGCGAAGACAAAATTTGAAGTGAAGGAAAATATAAAACCTATTTTCAAGCGAAAAAGAAATGTGCCATTTGGTGTTTTGGAACAGACTGACAAAATTGGAACGGCTTGAAAATTTAGGAGTTATTTCAATGCATTGAATTTTCAGAGTGGGCCTGCCCTGTTGTATATGTTAAGAAAAAGAATAAAAAATTCGGATTTGTGCCGATTTCTCTGCGGATCTAAATGATTGCTTAAAAAGACCACACATATCCTTTTGCCTTCACCAGAAGACATTTTCGCAAGTTTCAGTGGAGGAAAAAATTCTCTAAATTGGATTTATCGGATGCCTATCTCCAAGTGAAAGTGGACGAAGAATGTTCTAAATTGTTGACTATCAATACACACAAGGGTATACAAATTTAACTGTTTGCCGTTTGGTTTAAAAGTATCCCCTAGTATTTTTCAGCAAATTATGGACACTGCGCTGGCAGGGTTGGACTTCGCCATTGCATATCTTGATCTTTTGATAAAAAGTAAAGATCGAAATGAACATTTGGAACATATTAATAAGGTTTTTGAAAAAATTGAAGAATATGGATTCAAACTTGCAGCTGAAAAATGTGAATTTTTTATGAGTGAAATTAAGTTTTTGGTGCAGATAATAGACTCTGATGGAAGAAGACCAGATCCGGCGAGGGCAAAAGCGATCAAAAGCATGCCATCTCCCAAAAATGTAGTAACACTACAAGCGTTCTTAGGACTTGCTAACTATTATGGGATATATATTTCTAATTTGTGCAGCCTTACGGCTCCATTAAATAAATTGCTTAAAAAGGAGCAAAGTGGAATGGTCAGAAGTGTGTCAGAAGGCGTTTGACAAAAATAAAGAATATTTTGACATCAGAATTATTACTAACACATTATGACCCTAAACAGGAAATTATAGTGGCATCGGACGCAAGCGAGTACGGAATAGGTGCGGGTAATTTTGCATAAATTCAGAGACGGCAATACAAAGCCAGTGGTACATGCATCAAGGACATTATTACCCGCAGAAAAAGAAATACTCTCAAATTGAGAAAGAAAGCTTAGCTATCATCTATGCTTGTAAAAATTCCATAAGTACATACATGGAAGAAGGTTTATATTGCAGACCGACCATCGCCCGCTGCTTTCGATCTATGGTTCGAAGAAGGGTATACCTACTCATACGGCAAACCGTTTGCAAC
This sequence comes from Acanthosepion pharaonis, assembly GCA_903632075.3. Classification (NCBI taxonomy): domain Eukaryota; kingdom Metazoa; phylum Mollusca; class Cephalopoda; order Sepiida; family Sepiidae; genus Acanthosepion; species Acanthosepion pharaonis. Next base: position 22,904 of record CAHIKZ030004616.1, on the reverse strand, counting down.
GATGGGAAACCATTTTGATGAATTATAATTTCAAAATGGAATTTTTATCGTCTAAAAAATTAAGCTATGCTGATGGTTTATCTAGACTGATCCCAACGTCTTCGGAACCGCTAGAAGATACGGTGATAGCGTCGTTACAAGCAGAAAAGGAATTGGTGGAAGTAATGTATAACACAGTAAAAGAATTACCGGTGACATTAGATGAAATAAAATTAAAATCAGATAATGACATTTTTATTAAAAAAATGAAAGAATTTGTAACTTCAGAAAAGTATAAAACTTCTTCACCAGCATATTCAATATGTGATGAAGTGCTGTTATATGCTGAAGGGTCGTGATACCGGTTTGTACTACAAAAGGCGGATTTTGAAGGAATTTCATCAGGGGCATCCTGGTATTGGACGTATGAAAGCCCTGATGAGGAGTTACGTTTATTGGCCAAATATGGACAAAGACATTGAACAAGTAGTTAAAACTTGTAGAGGGTGTCAAATGGCAGCGAAAGCACCGCCAGTAAAATACACACCATGGCCAAAAACAGATGTTCCATGGACCAGACTCCACATAGATTATGCTGGACCCATGAATGGTAATTTTTACTTGATAGTTGTTGATAGCTATTCCAAGTGGCCTGAGGTTTTTAAGTGCAAAAGACCAACAGCTTCTGTAACAAAAAGATTTTCTTACAGAACTGTTTGCACATTTGAGCACCAGAAAATTGTCACAACAATGGAACTCAATTAAGAGGAAGTGAATTTAAGACGTTTTGTAAGACTCTGGGAATTGACCATCATCACGACTTCACCGTACCATCCTAGGTCAAATGGACAGGCTGAACGGTTTGTTGATACGTTCAAGAGAGCCCTTAAAAAAAAATGGTACTAATACAGATGATGGTAATATACAGCAGTTTTTAAGTATATACAGAATAACACCAAATCCAAACGCAATATCAGGGATGTCTCCAGCTGAACTGATGTTTGCTAGAAAAATTAGATCGGTGTTCAATAGGCTGCTGCCAGAAAGAAAAAAAGAGTTACCAGAACAAAACGAATCAGGAAAATATGAAATATTTCAGGCCGGGAGATAAAGTTTTTTTTAAAATTACAAAATGGGAAGGAATTTTGGCAAGATGGAGTGGTAACGCAAAAATTGGTAAAATGTTGTACATGATAAGAAGTAAAAATGGACGCACAAAGACATTTAAACCAATTAAGGAGAAGAAACATGGAAGAAATAAGTACAAAAAACGAAGAACCAATGGAGGTATTATATGATTTATTTGATATACCGACTCCACCATTGCTCCTGAAAACAGTTGTCCAAAGAAGGACAAGCAAAAGAAAAGAATGAGGGTGGAAATGTTTAAGTCCAGATCCCAAAAGAAAAAAATATTAATTCCTCCGGAATTAATCTCAAGGGGAGGTGTTGTGTAGGAAACCTACCACCCCTCTTGAAGATGAACTTGTCTACAAACAAAGACGTTAAATAGCGGCATGTCAAAAGACAGAGAGACGGAAAGACAGAGAAGTTCTTGGCTGAGCTAGTTATAGACTACTCAGGCGATTTCTGTACCTACTTACCAACCGAATAAACCCTTTTATTGTTACGTGTTATTTGGCGTTTGTCTTTATTAACCCCAAATCAACATCATAACATCAACCAACAAATTAAAAATACATTTCTAAAGAAACAGTGGGTCAGGAAAATCTGGCAAATGATTGGATCAATGGTTGGAAGGAAGTCGTAAAACGAAGACTTGTTATATCTATCTTTCCTTCAAGAGGATGTCCCCAAGGTGAAGCAGCAACAACAATTAAAATTTTTTAGAGACGACGCTTAAGAAAGAACAACACAAAGAAAAGAGGAATCGCAATTCTGAAGCAGCCGAAAAACATCAAATTGCATTTAATGGAAGGAGTGTCAGCAGCATCACGATAAGCAATAACAACAAGAACAACAAAAGAAAAATGCAGCAGTAATTGTAAAAGAAAATTTTTAACTTTTTTTTTTTGAAATTATACATTGACGTGGGAGGAAATGTACAAACAGGTTCTCTCCTCTTTGAAAAAAAAAAAAAACAGGAAGACGACGATAAAAAAAATGAAAAGTCTCCAGCAAAGTTTGCCGAAGAAAAAATAACATGATTATGTCACAAATTTCAGTCACCTGAATAAACTCAAATGCAGTAGCAATAGGAACAGAAGCAAATTAAAATGCCTCCAACTCAAATTGAAAAATATTGAGAAAGGAAGACGACGTGGAAGAAAAATGATGGAAATTATGAAAATAAAGTGCTGGATATTTTAAATATATTTAAGGGTCTTGGTCTAATTTGGGTTTATACAGTGAATAAACTTTCTGAGTGGCCTGATTTGTTTCCAGAAAGATTTATATTGAAATGCCGTCCATGACCCTGATTTAGATATAGGAAGAGATTGAGTACTAACAACCTGTAATTGAAGCCATTTCAAACTTTATTGGCAAGTTTGATCTTTAAATAAGTATTACATAATGAGCACTCCTGGGAAGTAGTGTGGATTTGGAGCAAATAGGGGCATATCAGCGCAGAAAAGAGTGGTGCATCTTAACTACCACGACAGAGTCCTAGTTAAGAGAGTCAATGGCTGTCCAAGTTTCCATTCAATAGCTTAAACAGATCATTTTGCTTTGTCCAGGTTTGTGTAAACTTAGATAAAAAGTAAGATTAGGTTGGCTGACTACTGGAAATGAACTCATCATTAATTATGAGAGATTTTTTTTTTACAACTTTTTTAATGTTACAGCAGGAATCAGTGGGTCTGTGGTTTGGGAACAAGTGGTGGGTATATTGAAATGCAAAATTAGGTTTCATCGTTTGCTGCTGATTATAGACGTCGACTTAATCTAAAGTAGATTAGCAGCACAAACGGAATTTTGACGCCAAAGATGATCGGGGAATAAAATCTGGTGATAGTGGTGAAGTAGTCAGTTTTTTTGCTTATCAAGAAAGAAACTACCTGGTATTTAGGGCTAGGTTTTAAATTTCTTCTGAGGTGATTCCATATGGCTGCTGAATTGTAAGTTGAGAGGACATTTTGAAATGCGTCCAGTCACATACAGATAGGCGAACCATAACTACAAAAAAATATAGGTTAGGTTTTTTCGAGACTACTTTCCTTTTATCTGTTTATCAAGGTCCTAGCCCAGACTGAGCCCCTGCTCAGTTGACACCTATTTGACCGAACTTTTCCTGCCTCTTTGGCATGACTGGAAGTGGGTACTTGGAAAATCCCATGAGCGAATATCCTGATCTGATGTCCCTGAGGCTGGTTGGCTAAGACAAACTCAGATGAACTTATGAAATGTACTTGAGGTAGTTACTGTTCTTCGTTCCTCTGCTGGAAATTGAATTACAACAAATGAAGCAGAGGTCGATTACCTTGATGTATCAACAGATGGGGGATTAAGTTTCTACGCATGGACAAAAAGGTAGGGATAGGATATTCGGCCTTGATCGATGTTAAACACAGAGGTGAAGATTTTAGCTAAGATCGTAGCCACACGTTTGCAGACTGTCCTCTCTAGTGTAACTGACTCTGAACAGACTTGTGCTGTGAGGGGACTGGACTATTCAAGAAATCTTCATTTGGTATGTTTTATCATGAAGCAAGTCAACAGTGAAAATGCGCTGATCAATTTCAGCCCAAGGTATTTGATAGGATTGACCACTGATTTCTGGAGGCTGTTTTAGATCAAAATTTCGCAAATTATCTGATTTGCGTATGAGTCTCCTGGTGCAAAATCGAAAGTAAATGAAATAAAAATAGAAACCATTTGTATTTTCTCTCTTCATTCATCAGGACTGTCCACTTTCACTCCCATTTACATTCTTGCATTGGAACTTTCTCTTTACAAGATAAAGGCGAATCCAGTCCGTCACAGAATTTCTATACCTGGTGCTACCACATCAGCCAGATACTCTGCCTATATTGACAAGATTTCAGTTCTTGTGCTGCGGAGAGCAAAGATTGACGAAGTCGGCAAACAGATTAGAGGTTACGAGATGATGATAAGGGCCATGATCAACTGCGATAAGTCTGTTGGCTTGTGGTTGGTTACATGGAAGGGAGATTCTCTTTTCGGGCCTTTCCTCTGGACAGACGGGCCTGTAACGATATTTGCTGTCTGGTTCAGTCCCGATCTCCTTTTGGTAATGAATTGATGGGAGTGGTCTTGGAGGAATCTTTCCTTAAAGGAGAGAGCAGAAGTATATGCTTGTCACATCTACCAGATTCTCCTTTACCAACTCAAAATACTTCCACTCCTGTTTACCATACTAATGAAATTAGTAAGGGTATTGTTCACCGTGGGGCGGCAAGACTCCCAAGGTACACAATGAAATCTGTTACCTTCATCCTTCTGAAGACCGTCTGTATATACCTAGCATTGAGATTTGTCAGCATACGTTTTGTATCACTTTTTTATACCAAATGTCTTTGCAGTCAAATGGTGATGGCTAATTCTAGAAGAAAGACACCTGTAAGAATTTCCCATCCCTGAGAAGTGTGCATGTGTGTGGGGAGGACCCCCTCCCTGTTTACCCTGATGCGAGTGTTCCTTCTATCGTGAATGTTGGATTGATCTGAAGTTTCTCTTATAGGCAAGCAGGGGCTACTCCTACATCCAGGCATTGTCCCGTTACTTATTATTACACATGTTAGGAAGTCCGTTCAAGATGATCTGATACATAAGCTCAAATTTATACGGAAACAAATATACTGTCTCTCTAATAAATCTAATCCCAACAGGAATTTTTGGTTTTAATATTGCTTATTGCAAAAAATCTTGCTTATGTATACCTTTATTTATTATAACAATAATATAACAATTTAAAGGTATTTTAATTTTGGCAAGTACACTTACTGTGCTTTGAACTTCTTTGAAAAATGATTTAATTAATGGCCTTTAAAAATCTTCACTGCACATGTACGATCCTGTCATAACACATGAGTGTGCACCAGTTCAAAATCATTGGGCTAGATAGTGCCTTCTGTCTAATCAGTCCTTTGGTAGCAGAGTCGTACACAGCTATGTGCCATCTACCTACTACCTAAGAGAAAACTAGTTCCGACCAGGGTAATAAACACCAAATTATTGAGAAGCAGATTTGTATCTTCATTTCTTGCTTCTGATTTCATCTTCCATTTCCAGTCTTTGTACATATCTGCACTAATAGAAGTGAACACAAAATCCATAGTTCCCTACCATCTGTTCTATGTTCTGATTTATATTAATAGATTGTTGCAGAAATTTCAGGAAATTTCTTTCATATGTTTTTTCATCAAGCATCATTCTGTTATTTACAGAAGCTCACCAACAAAATCTAATCCTTTATTTTAATCAAATATTATAACTGTAGATATAAAAGTTAAAAAAAGAGAATCAAGTTTTTAGTATAACTTTTGCTCACCCTTAATTTTTCAATCTTCTTTGCTGATGTTATTACTTTCAATTAATAAATCATTTCATACTTTAGACGAACTTTCTTTCATATTTTGGTGAATGTAACCATTGTTGTCTCCTCCTCCAACTATTCTACTATAAAAATTATGGTTGAAACTCACATATCTGCAATGGTGAAATTGCACTGAATAAAGCTTCATCAAAAACTTAAAGGTACATCTATTTCTCTTTACAATTCAATTCAACTATCAATATTTATCTGAAGCCAAAATGTTAGGGTTTGTCTGGCTCAGATTCTACTGATATTTAGTACCTTTGAAAACTTCATTTGACATCTTTTTCAGCCCCCAGATTGAAAAAGCATACTCTATTATTTTACCATGTTCTCATGTGGATTTTCACAAAACTTTCTTCTTGCAAGGACTATGAAACTGCTGCTGACATTTTAGAAGAAATGTTGATGAAGAGAAAAATTTCATTATTGCTTGTCATCTATGTTATATTCTATTTCAATTAGATCTCTTTCTGATTCACTCTACACGTTGGCCAGATGTGAACACTAAGAAAACATTATCTTTCCTGTATAACCAATGTGGAAACTCTAAAGAAATGATAACATTACTTGATCAGCCACTGTTTTAGACTAGCCACACACTAGAAGTCTGTATCTAACATAATTTAAATCTGACCAAGAAAATTAATGCTTTATATTTATGAAAATGATTAAATTTATAAATAATCTTTTTCTGTCATGTGGTTTTATGCTTATTAGTTTTTAATGGTTTTATCAATAAATACCGTTTCGTCATTTCCTTTTTAGCTAGCTTATCCTGAAGATCCATTTAGGTGAAACCTAGGTAGGTTTTTCTGGCTCTTTAGGATTTATTTTTTTTTTTTTTTTGAATATATATATATATATATATATATATATATATATATATATATATATATATATATATATATATATATATATATATATATATATAAAAAAAATACTAAAGAACTTTGTATTATTTACCTAACCAGTTCTTTCCTATTTTCTATATATTTTCACATGTTTTTTAAGTCTTAGTGATATAGAAGTCTCAGAGAACAAAGCATTATGTTCCATTCATGAATTATGGTGCTATTAAGCCACAGATCTAATAATGCCAATAATGGGCAAATTTAAATGGGAGAATAAATCAAACTTCTTCCTGTTAAAAACAATGATTCTATAATTTATTTTTTATCAATAAATTTTTCCTTCTAAATGTTTTGAAAAGTAAGTTGAATATTAATTTTACTGCCCTTCATAAATAAACAATATATGTAACATTTTGTACTGTGAAATTAATAAAAAATGCTATTATCAAGAATTTTATCTCAAAGTTAGTTATAATTCAATAAATTTAACTTAATATATGACCATTCTTCTATTTTCTTAACAAGCAAAATGTTAACAAATAAATTAGATAATGTTACAGCTGCACTAACCTGTGTTAGTTTGGATTTTAAATTCTTACCTAATTCTCATCAACATTTAATTTTTGAAACATTACAATTTCCAAATCTGAATCATAAATTCTTAAGTCCTGGAGATTCCCAATACACACATTAGTCACTAAAAGTTGACAATTTCCCACATTCATACAAACCTTGGTGGAATTGGTCAATAGGCATTGTGACCAGAAATGAACAGTTTTTTTCAGTTTTTATATATTACACAGTTCAGACCACAAATATAAAAAATATAATATATATTTAATTTTTAAAAAGTTAAGCGGACTTCAATATGCTATTTAAATTCAAGGTGGATTAATCTCCCTAGGTAAGCCAAATTTAAATATGCTCATACCATGTGAATTCTCTTTTGAAGTATCATAATCTGGAGTGTGTAGGGGAGTAATAGCTCTGCATATATAATTATAATCACCCCACTTTAATATTTATCCATACAAAAATACTTGTAGAAAATGAGAAACAGAAAGACATGGAAACAATAGAATAAGTATTATTTTTATTATCTATTATGTTGTGTTAAAGACAAGAGAGACAGTAATACTTAGTAAATGGTATATAAACTTTCTTGTATGCTTTTTAATTATAATGTGGGTAGTGAGAGTTCAGATAATTTAGATGGAGAAAGAAAGAAGTCTGGTATTTTCTTACCTCAAAATTTAGTTATGAGTATTATGACAGGATAAATATAATAATTGTGACCTGAAAAGGAAGGGAGCCAAATTTTTGGTCATTCCTCATGCTCCCTTGTTTATCTGATAGAGTGTGTCCTGTGTTTATGTGTGTCATATGCCCCAGTCGACGAATGGGTTATAGGGCGACCATATGCCAACTAGGACATATATACACTCTCACCTGTGGAGAGAGTGGACAATTGGTAAACAACAAATATTTTAAGACCACTGTTCCATTGGGATAATCGAATAGTAATCTTTCCCAGGTCCGCTTCGTTTTCAACACAAATACTGATCCACAATACAAGGAGGAACGATAAGGCTTAGCACTTTGATACAATAATTTTAATATATACAAATATACATATATCAAAATATAAAAGAACAGATAAGTATGAGTTAAACTAGCCGACGACCAGATCTCGAACTTATTTGGGATATCAAATTCGCCGAACACCAAATGGATTCAACTGAACCCGAACATATAAAGTACAAGTATGAATTACTATGAATTGAATGCAGAAGCCAACGCACATACATAAAATAGATGGGATAGGAATTATTATTATTGTTTTACACGTGAAAAGGTGTTTGCGAAAAAAAGACATAATATACATGTGTGTGTGTGTGTGTGTATCTTTTATACTACGGGTCCAAAATGTGATTACTTATCTTTTGTATTCAGTTCTCTCTTTTTTTTCGTTTTATATATATATCAATGTCCTTTCTTTTTCTTTTCTCGGCACAAACACCATTTCATACACTGCCAGTCTCTAATAGAGGTATACACTTTCTTCCTCTCTTGTTTCGTCTTATTCTTTCCTTCCTTTTCTTCTGTAGATGGCTCGGTTTGCAACAGGGATGTACACTTTCCTCTTCTTTTTACAAGTTAGCTTATAACGGAGGTATATGCTTTCTTTACGCAGGTTGAATCATCAACATATATCTTTTCTAATATGTCTTCAAATTGGGATTTTCGAACACGTTATTTCCTTATATTCCGTGTCCGGAGTTGCCTGGATAGAACTGGATAAGTCATCACTATCGAATGCATCTTTATCTTTCCGTTCGTGAATCACTAGCGTCTCGGCTTCGGTCTTGCCTTTTCAAAGTCCAGATAACAACAACTGATCCTCGAGTGAATCTTTGACTGTCACGTGTCTTAGTTTTTGGCGCGAACTCTTCATTTCTTCATCCCTGTCTAGCTTCTGTCTAGACATTTTTCCGTTATAATTAATTGGGTCATCGACCTTTGACCTGCCTTCCCAAAATCGTAATCTTTATTTTGTTGCTAGGCAGAAATTAACCTTCATATGTGTACGTCTAGGCTATCTGCTTTTTAATGTCCGTCCCAATGTGTTGTAGAGGAGAATGTGCAGTTGAATCTCATTGTTTTAGAAAGGGTGAATTGTATTAATAATTATTAGGTTGGTGCAAAATAATGTCGGTTTTGACGTTAAAAAATACGTCAAAGACCGACATTATTTTGCACCAAACTAATATTATTGTTACAATTATTTATGATAGTATAATTCAACTTTATTTATTCATTTTTAATGGACAAAAATGTTTAATCAATAGCAATACATGAAAAATGTTCATCAGATTATGGTTTTTAATTTTGTTTTTAGATTTAAGAAATCACAAGGAATGAACATATTTTGTTTTGGCTTCCCAATAGGGATCAATTTACAGTGAATTTACATAGCAATTGGATCCCTTATTATATTTAATTAAATTTAATAAATTTTCTTTTATTTATAGTCTGGAATGTTAAATCTACAGAAATGTGAAGAAAATTTTGCAAAATACTAGTTTAGTTAATATTATTTCATTTCAATATCTCAAAATCTTTGAAGTGTTTAGTATTTACTAATTCCACCTACTGAATTTTTATGATAGATTCAAGGTAAGTTTCATTACTGCTTTCATTCCAATTCTAGATAATAGTTTCTGGTTTGGAAAGGCTTGGAACACGTCCTAGAGAATGTTGATTTTCTGTTCAAGATCATCCTTATTCCAACAAAGAATACCTATATCATTAGCTTAGCCCCCAACCCCTCATCATTAGTACATTGGCCTCAGATGGCTCCAGAGATTACATATGTTTTTTTTTTTTATTTATAGAATTTCATTGGGATAAGTCTTGCTAATCATTCATTTTTCTATCTTTTTTGATGATATTATTACTTTTAATTAATAAATCATACCAGCACTTTAAGGGAATTTCTTTCAGATTGTGGTGAAGGCAACCATTTTTATCTTTTCCTCCAATTATCCTACTTTAAAAGTAATGATCAGATCTTACATGTGGGCAGTGGTCAAATTACACTGAATAAAAATTCATCACAAACTTAAAGTATCTCTCAATATTTCTGAGATGAGGTATTGTAATTATTTACATTTATTTGAGTTCAACACCTGGCTACTGCAGTGATGAATAAAAACTTGAGAGTTGAGTTAAAGGGAGATAACTGAGATATCTGGAAGTGACACAGGTACATGAAACTAGAAATAATTGAATCTGGTGTATGAAATAAAGGGTTCAGTTTGAAATTTCAGTCACCTGAAGAAGGCCAGAGTGTCAATGACTGAAACGTCATAAATATGGCAATAAAGATGAGGACAAGATTCCGAACAATGTAAATATTGTAAACAAACTTAAAGGTTCATCTGCTTTCCTTTACAATTTATTCAGTTCAGCTTTATAAACAAGTATCTGAAGCCAAACTGTTAGACCTAGATGTACTACAGGCTCAGATACTACAAATATATGGAAAACTTTATTCAACAACTTTCTCACAGACCTAGAGATTTCCTTATCAACTAGAATATCAGGATCAAAAAAGCATAATCTATTATTTCACCATAATCCACATTTTTTGACAAATATTTCTTCTTATAATGATTATGAAACGACTGCTGATATTTTAGAAGAAATGTTTATTAAAAAAATCCATTTTGCTCATCACCCACTCACCACTAAATGCCACAACAACTGGGTGAAAATTTAAATCAGGCCCTGAAGACACTAAGCTGGAACTAAGGAATTGATAACAGACCTAGTCTGGGACAAATTTATGAGATACATTCATTAACAGAATATTGTCTCACCAAATAAAACAAAGACTGCTTGAAAGTAAAACTTTAGACATGACAACAGCTTATGGCCGGTCTCTCTTATTAGACATAGTCCAGAAAGAATCTGTATCTAACATGTAACATGAAATTGTCAGAGCTATACTAAGCCCATCTATTCATATCTCAGGATGCCTTCAGGTTCAACTTTCTTTTCAAAAGCACTTGTTTCTCCATGCCCTCTTTTTCACAACTCCCCTCTTGTTCATACAGTTTCAAAACACTTCTCTAAGTTATTTGAATTGAACAACCTGTTACTGCTGCCTCAGCATAAATATTATTTTTATGGACTCAATTCTCATTCCTGTTCATCATGTCCTGTATGAAATTTGATAAATAACAAGTGTAAGAAAAATGGTCATTCTTCAAATTGTATATCTATGTGCATGATACAACACTTCATAGGTACACCTTCAAAAATCTAGATGACCAGAATCTACTTGTCCTGTTCAAAATTGTCTACATGTCATTGTGAGTAATTAATTATTTTCCATTCTACAACCTTTTTCCCATACATGAAACATTGTGAGCCTCTCACTATTCTATCAATATTTTCATGACACATATTTTGATAAGCTACATTCCTTGGTCCCTCCAGCCCTGACCTTTGCAAATGGAATCTGCTATACTATGTATATAAGGATGAATCATCCACATTCTATTTGTATTCCATTAGTAAGAAGTAAGTTCCACTAAGGCAGATTCTCCCCAAGAATACTTAGCCACTACACTATATTGAGCAGATGATTAGTGAGAATGCTAAATATAAAACTTTAGCACACTGGACCTCAAAAGTGCATATCACTAAGTAGAAATGGACCTGAAAGACAAGCCATGTGGACAGTTGTATCAATTTTGACAAATTCTATTTGAGATCACAAATGGTGGGGCTAGCTTCAAAATAACAAATGAAAAACTGGAGGCACTTATATTTACATAGATAATGGTATCCAGCCTTGAAAAAAATTGATCACAATCCCAATCTTAAGCAGTTCATGGTTGCTGTTGAAAATTACAACCTTACACTAGACAATGATTTCTACAAGTTAAACACTATTAACCTACTAGGATAGGTCATAAGCAGAGGAACTATGGCCCCAGACACTAAACTGCTGAAGCCACTGTGGGAATTATGGATCCCCACCTCATGACAGAGCATAGGTATGTTTGCACATTTTTACCCCTGGGTCGCCTCATCCTCTGAGAAACATAAATATACCAGTTTTCCTTTAACTCTTCTTGCCATCAAAGTGTTTGTGGGTCTAAAAATGGGAATTTGCAAATTCTGTTATTGCAGCAGTAAATTCCACTCTTCCTCTAGAATTTCTCTGGCTGTGCTATTGTTTCTTTGCTGAGGCAATCCAGCTGCTCCATGACATTCTTCTCCAGAACATTTTCACAGTTGGAATGGTAACATTCAGTAATAGAAAAAGAGGCTTATACCATTTTGAAGACCCTATAGATATGATATCATTACTTGATCAGTTGCCACTTTAGAAAGCCAAATTCTATAGCTAAGATGACTAGCCAAATGAAAAAATAGACAGAGGGATGAATGAGCTTTCCTGCTTTCATTTGATGTTGTCTACCATCTTAGGAAGGAAAATGTTGTGGCTGATGTCCTCTCAAGGGTACATGGATCAGTAAAAATTTCCTGAAGCTTCATCATGAAAGTCATACAATTCTCTGAAAGACTTGACTTAGATTTCAAAAGACTGGTACCAAGCAAAATTGAAAATAAATATTTTCTGCCAGTGATCGACAAATACTTTAGGTTCCCATTAGTTCTTCCCTCCTCCTCATTAATGTTTTAGCTGAAACTGTTATACAATGTCTCAGCTGGTTATTCTCAATTTTCAGGGTACTAGCTTGGATTTACACTGATCAGGGAACAACCTATTTGTTAGCCCAGTTGAAGTAATTGAGAGGAATGTGACTGTGAGTCAAACTACACAGTATAATAAAAAAAGAAAATAAATATTATATTTGGAAATATGGAAGACTATACAACTAGTAGGGACAAGCCACATATGCACTATTACACATTGGTAAGAATTTTACTTTAAATTGTCTTGTATGCTATAATTACTCTATATATTTTATTGATTTATAATGTGACACAGCAAAATAAATAAACTTAAAATTAAGAAATAAATATCTGCCAAAATTAGCTTACAATCAAGACTAATAGTAATAAGAAATCAGTTTTAATTAAAAAACAAACCAGAAAAAACAATATTTTTAGAAATTATAATAGAAATTATTAAATTTACAAATACAGAATTTCTATTGGTTGATTTTTAAATTAAAGTCTCATTAATTCTGGTTTCTAATATTAAACTAAATGTCAAAAAAGAAGTTGGCCCTGCTTTTAATTATTTTTTGCTATCTTACATTCTTCATAGACATTAATTGCCATAATTGAAAAATAAAAAAAACAAAAGACAAGATGTTTTTTTTTTTTATTTTATGGTTGGAATTACCATGGATTCATCAAAACAAAAAAATTTAAACTAAAACAAATGGTTCTGATTAAATGAATAAAAACTTGTTTCTTTTCACTAAAAATTTACAACTGTCACATTAAGAATTGACCAAAAAAGAAAAAAAAAGATCTTTTTTAACTGAAAAGTCAGATGGTTAGAATTAGATACCTTTCAAAACTATAACACTATTAACATTTAACAAATTCTGAAATAAAACATACACATCATCTTTGTCTATTGACAATTTTAAGACCAAGAATGGTAGTCCATAATTATTTGGAGAATTTTAAAATTCAAATGGTAATGATAAAAAATTAATTACTTTTTTTCTAATTGAATTTTGTAAATAAAGGTTGTTATTTTATATTTGTTAAATATTTTTTTGTTTTTAATAAAAGTTATAATCACCAAAAAGAAAAATTTACTTTTTTTATAAAATTTTGCTCCAAATTATCAATAAAAAGAGAAAGGATAAGATTGAATATAAAAAAGCAGAAATAAAATAACGATTAAAGAAATAGCGGTGTTATTTATTTTAAAATAATTTGTTTTATTTTAATTTTTTCATTTATTTATTTTTATTTCATTATAATACTGGGTCGATACGCACTTCTTTTGCTTTTTATCAACAATGTAAAATCAAACCTGTTTTGTTTGACGATTATCAAAATTACAAAAACAATAAGATTAAGATGGAGCAAATCTAGTAAAAGATGTTTTTTAAGTGGTGACTAGTAAAAACAGAGTAAGGAAGACACAATTTCTTTTTTAGAAATTACAAAACAATTACATAATTGTAAACAGAGGAAAACAAAAGTCTAATTCATTTAATTTAAACATCAAGAACATTTTTTTTTTTTTTTTTTTAAATCTTTAAATTTAAAATAAAACAATATGGTGAAACAAAAAAAAACAAATTGTGTTAATTACAGTAAAATTATAATCACATTAAAGTAAATTTAAATCAAAAGATTGATGATGATGATGGATTGATTTTTTTCCGAAGCCCGGCAGGCCATTTTGAAAAACCCACATTGTTAAACGGAATAACCCGGCGTTATGTTCTGCACGAGGTTCACAACAATGATAAATTTCCATCTTGACTTAGGAGGAAACTTTTTTTTGTGAAATGTTCCTTTTTTTTGCAACACAATCACAGGTTCTGAAACATGTTTCTGTTAGAGTCAATAAAGTCCAAAATAAGTAATCTTTATCAAAATGAAACAAGAGATTAATTTGTTGTATAATGGAAATTAGCTTTCCATTCTGTTCATTATCACAAACCAATGTATAACTCTTTCGGTTCGACATAATGGGTTGTTATTTTTGAAAGAAAGTTGTTGATATTAAAATTTGCATGATAAAAACCAGTGAAAAACTAATTTCTTTAGCGAAAATAAAAAATGATATTATAAAACATTTTTATAAAAATTAATAAATGTCAAAAAGCAGAAGAGTTGAATCAAACTTTTCATTAAGAAGAACAAAGAGAAATTCTTTTTCAAGAAAAAGACGTTCTTCAGATAAATTGATATAACAAAATAAACCTTTTTCATTTTTTATTCTATATCATCCAGATTTATTTAATAACGTTTGCTCAAATTATGATCTCGACTTAGGTGAATACTTAAAATTAAACCAATAAAAATAACTAACAAAGTTTCAACACCTACTCAAATTATGGAAGAGAATTTCCGAATCAAAAGAAAGAAAAGTTATTTGTTTAACTTTGTTTAAATATAATTTGCAATACTCATCTGCTCGTAAAACAAGGGATTTTTTTTTTTACTGTTTTTAAAAAATAAATAGGTATTTGATAAACTGAAAAAATTTTGACCAAGTAACTTTCCATTAAAGATGGATGAAATTTTGACGACGAACCTAACTTCCAACATTAGAGTCCCTTGTAAAAAAATTTCCACTTACACTAAGAGTTCAGATTAAACCAAAAACAAACTGATTTAAATGAATTCTTGAACTTTTTAATAAATTTCTTTTTTTTAATTTTAATGGCCACTTTTAATTAAAAATCTTTTCTGATTAATTTTTTTCTTTCCATTCTTTCTTTCCTATAGCTTTGCTTTATCCATCATTTGACAATTTTTTAGTTTCTGAAGTGGTAGAGGAAGGATAAAGAGGAAAAGAATTGATGAAATCAAAAAGAAAAAAGGAGGGAAAAAAAATTTTTTTAGTTGGTAATGAGCCAAAACTTTTGAAGGAGTAAATATGAATTTTTCTTTTTTTATGCTCTTTTCTTATGTTTTAACATTACCTTTAAAACTAAAAAAAAATATTTTCCATCCAATATATATATATATATATAAAAAAAAAGTTTTTGTTCAAATCAAGACAAGTATATAAATAAATAATACTGTTAAACACAAATTTAAAAAAAAAAATTTTTTTGAAATCAGATAACCCAAATGGAAAGAAAGAAAAAAAACTGACTTTTTAAATAATCTTTTTAAAAAATTCTTTTGGATAGAGTTATAGAGTGACAAAAAATAAAGAAAAATGCAAAACTAATATGCAAAAACAAAAAAGTCAAATAAATGAAAAAAAAAAAAGCAAATATTTCTAAACTAACTTGAATTTACCAGTAAAAAAATTAAATCAATCAAAATTAACATTTTCAATTTTTTTATTGGCGCAATTGCATTCTCAAGTGGTTAAAAATAATAAAAAGGTTATTGATATTATTTTTTAATTTCTGAAAACCTGAATATATTTGTTAATATATGCTTCACTGAAAAAAGAAAGAGATAAAGAGTATTTACTGAATTCATGTTGACAACCATTCTTCCACTGGTCAGTGAACAAATGAACAGTGTTTCTGATTATTATAATGACTAGTGACCAAAGTAAACTCAGAGAATCTCTTTTCCTTTAAAAAAATAACCAATAGGAGTCATCCATGAAGTTTTATTCAAAAACAGGATGTAAACCCTTTTTGAGTCCATTTTAGGGTAAGAATTCAACATTTTAACTTTTGCTTATATCCATTTTTGACAAGTTTTAAATATAGAAATGGTATTAAATTGAATTTATTTTCCAATTTAACATATTAAAATATATAAGTAATTGTTCTAATGTCTGATATTAACCTAATTATTTGAACAGTCTTTTTTTAATTACTTAATGAAATTAAAATGATTAATTATAATTTTATGAATTAATTATAATTATATAAAAATATTCATAAAATTTTTAAAGTTTGTGTTCAGTCCAAACACTTTCAAGGTAATCTTAAAAAACAAACACATCATTATTTCTTAATGAAATGTGAGTGAGAACTGTAAACTTACTTCTCTGATATAAACACAAACAAAAACTGTTTAGATGCAAAATTAATACATGACTTTTCTCAATAAACTTAACCAATATAAATCAGTTCTTTCCAGTTGCCCATAAATCATTTTCTGTTTTAATACTGAATAATTCTTTTTCTAATGTAAATTTTTTCAAACAATTTTATATCAGATCCAGAAAAAAATTTCTTTTGATATCTGTTATGTGAAAAATTATTACTGTGCAATTGTATAAAATCAATGAATTTAATTTGCAAAATCAGCACTGCATTATTCAAATGTTGTAAATATAAAGACATTATTTTCATCTTAGAAGCCATTCTCAAAATGGGTGTCATGACATAATTGGTGAATGCATAGTGAAAAAAAAAATTCTTACATAAAATATAAATAAAAATAAATAACAAACCCCAAAAACAGTATCTGTTTATATTTCTCAATTTTAAGAAAGTTAATTATTTGACATCTTGCATATACATATATATATAATTTTATATATATATATATATATATATATATATATATATATAAGAGATAATTTGCATCAAATTTAATATTTTTGGCATACAGGATTATAAAGTTATTACAATATAACAATGATAGGCATAATAAATTTTCCAGTTTTTTGTCAATCATTCACTCAAAGTTATCTGAATAATGTCACTAAGATGCTTTTATTTAATTAGAGTGAAGGAGAATGAGAAGACTTTCCTAGGGAACTGAAACCCAATCCTAAACAGGAAAATGAGAGTTCTGAACTTGGCATCCTGTTGAAAAGATGGAGAAGGAGTTTGAACCAAGTGATAGGTTAATGTATCCATTCCTATAAGATTTGTGTTATTAACTGAAAGCCTTTGACAGGGTGAACATACAGGTTTTTCTCCACAATCTGAAAAGTTAAAATGTCTCCAGACACATTTTTGAATTGATCCAAAATTTCCTATCAAATCATGAAATGAAAGTCATCCTGAACGGCCACTCATCTAGATCTTTTTGTACTAACATGGATGACCTCCAGAGCTCCATCCTTGGTCCCTTTTGTTTTTAATTTTCTTTTAATGATATTCCTAATGACATCAGCTCTCAACTTGATATCTACACTGATGACATTACTATATCACTCCTGTCTTGATAGTAAGGCTGAACTGTTCAACAAGGTCAAAATGGCAGCAGACATGGTAAACAACCTCAAGTCCATTATTAACTGGGACAAAAATGGCTTGTTAATTTTAACATCTCCAAAATTTAATTAATTTTTCCATTAATCATCTGAGAGATCCTTTTACCTCCATTAGCATGGCTGATGCTAACCTCCAGGAAATTGTCTTATTTCTAATTTAGTTCAATTTCCCTTCATTCTTATTGAAGTGGTCAACTATTTTCACCTTTGTATTCTATTATCACAACTGCAAAGAGATGAAATAGCCATAGTTCTTAATCATATTTACAGTATTATGATTGATTTGCTTTGATATAGGAAGAAATGTCAATTGAAATATTGACTCTCCATGAAAAAAAATTTTCAAAGACATTCATTAGTAGTATAAGAATAAATAAAATGAATCCAATAAGACCTGAATGATTCATACAATGAGGAATTTGAAAGTATTAGGGCATAATAAATAAGCGACTCTCATCACATTGCTTCTCTTTCATTCTTTATTAAAAGCACATGTAAAGTATTTATATTTATATTTATACTAAGCCTACAGAGGACACCATCATAGTGTAGTATATACACTGATACCTTCAAACATTTGGTTTTCCAGTCTTCTTCTTCGTTTAGTGTTTTTAATGTCTAATTCTTGGAAATTCATCTTTATTTTTAATGTTTAATTCTTAGCAGTAATTCATTTCACAACGGTTATTATCAACCACTTTTCCATTTACACATGGTCAACTATGCCTAATTTCATTGTCTTATTCCTAATTACAGTGTTCTTCCATCATTAAATTTTCATATTTATTGATGATAATATTAATTTTATAAATAAGAAATTAAATGGCTGATTCTGTTCAACCCTGAGAATATCTCAGAAAATTAATTCTAAGTTTGTCCAAATGAAATTTATAAATTGTATTAAAATTCAATGGAATACACATGTCTAAAAAATGAAAAGATTTTCTATTCCTACATTTTGATATGTTTGATGTAAATGTGAAAAACGTATAAATATACTTGATATATATATATATATATATATATATAATAAACATTTTTTCAAACAGTATTTCGAAGGAGAAAAAGAGAGGAAGACAGATACTGTCATGAAGAAAAAGAATAATAATCTACTTTCAGCAAGAATTCTTTTTTGTTTTTAAACAAAGACTTGTTTGATATAAAATGAGAATAAAATATAAATATACTTACTTCCTACAAGAATGGGGAAATTAGTAGAACCAGTCTACAATTGGCAAGAAACCTTTTTGTTTGATGTTTTAATAAAGTGTTGTCTGATTGATATGTGAATAAGATATAAATATACTTAAAATAATTCAGATTTTCTCAAGCAGTCTTTATAAGGAAATAAGATAGACAAAAAAGAAATGAAGAAAGATACTGTCATGAATAAAAAAATAATAATAATCTACTTTCAGCAAAATTTCTTTTTGGTTTTAAGCAATGGTTTGTTTGATCTAAATGGGAATAAAATATAAATATACTTACTTCCTACAAGAAGTTGGAAAGTAGTAGCATCAGTTTCTGAACATTGTAATGATCCTTTATCGCCAATCTGAGTTGAATTGAAGTAAGTACAGAATATCCTTGTTTACAAAAAGCAGTAATTCGATTCTTGTAAGCTTCATCAATATTACATTTGGATGAATGACAATTTTCACAGTTAGCTATAATCTTTGCATTTAATTTCCATTTTTGCTGAAGGGTCATCACACTCAAGTGTAAATGGGTCTCTTACTTAATTAGTAATGTTTATTCTTAACAGTTATTTTTTGACTGCACTGAAATACAAAAAGAAAGCAATGATAAGAAAAAGAAAATATCAAGAAAAGATTTACAAGTCTGACAATCTCAGAATTTCACATCAAAAACTTTTTGAATTTATCCATTGTTGTCATTTTATTTTATTTTATGCTCTTTTTGAATAAGAATTAATATCTATATTTATATCTATTTAAAATAATCCTATTAATAAGGAGTATTTCAAAATATATGAATAAAACTTAATTTAGTTAAATAGGACTATTTTTAAAATACATGAATAAAAATTAATTTATGCCTTATTATCTGTTAGATATTAATACACACATCAATATATGAAACTAACCTATGTAGATATAGATGCTACTAACATAAAAAACTACCCCACACCACCACTAAAAAATACGTTGCTAGATTTTTATTTTACTCTTGATTGATGTCCTCTCAATATGGATGCCCGGAACCATTGCACTCACTGACCCCCATTTCTGCATGCTACTTTTTGGTTGTTTCTTATTCAGATCTTATTTTCTTTATCCTTTTACCAAGCCCTATCCAGTAAAAAAAAAACAAAAAAAACAAAAAAAAAAAAATCGCAATGAGAATTAAAAATTTCAGGCATGATGAACAATTACACTAATTAATTATGAGTATTTCAAAATACAGGAATACAACAAATCAATTCCTGCTTTATTACCAAATTTATTATAATTTGATTTAAGATGTCCATGTTGACTTGAAAAATGTGGATTCATGCATTGTTATCTTTTTCGTTTTATTTTATGCTCTCTTTTTGAATAAAAATAAATATCTGTATTTGCATCTGATTTGTACATTGTTTAGTGCACATCTATGTGTACAGCCATATGATGTAGATGGAATTAATTGAGAACATTCTGAAAATTACCAAAGTAGCTAAACATGATTTTTATTGCTAATGGAAACTAATTAATGTCTATCATATTTTATTTACATTTTGTAATAGTTTAGGAATGACAAATGTATTTTCATCCCTAATATTGCATTAATACATCTTTCGTACATTAGTGAAATGCAGACACAGGATATGTACATAACATTTGAGAGGAAATGCTTTATCAATGCATTTATATAAATTAGAATTAGACAAGATTTTGTTCATGTAACAAACTGAAGACATAAGAAAAGTGAAATAAGGGTCTTACTTGTGAACTGACATGGTTCTACATTATGTTAGTGATGTGGTTTTTGCCATGAATGATGTGAGAACTGCTAGAATAGATGTAAAAATTTTGTGTAAAGTAGAACTAACTGACAATGTTAACAAATTAAAGAATGTTTACAAATTTGATCAAAGACACTTTCCACAAAAACAAATTTATATACTATGAGAATATTTTTAAATTTTATAAAAACTGTTTCTTCCCAAATTTATATTACTATTTTTTTAAATATAACTTTAGAAAGTATAAAAAAATGACTTACCTAAAAACAAAATCAGAAAATAAAACAAATAGGATCAGTTTCGTCATCTGTAATGAAGAAATAAATATAAGTATAAAATACAATCAATATATAACATTCAGAAAGGTCTTCAAGGGATTTTTGGTAGAAGGAGAACAGAGAGCCAGTAAGGAGAATCAGGTAGATGTGCAAAATGCCTTCTTACCTCCTCTTCAAGGAAAGATTCCTTCAAATTTACACACACACTACTTCCTCAACATGTTGAACCTCAACCAGTTAGTGTTTGGCTGAAGGCTGGGCCAGAACCAGACACAAAAGTATGAACCATACGTCCAGCTGAAAGGGGCTGGGGAAAAAAACTCCACTCACTCGCAACCACAAACCCAGCAAACTTATCATGATTGATCTTGGCTCCTGCCACCATCTCATACCTGCAATTTTCTTTACTGACTTCATATATTTCGGTGACGTTTTTTATGAACACCGATATATTGTTGTCAACAAACGCGAATACCTGTATGGTAGTGTTGGTGAACCAAACCACGAGATTTCATGAAGAATGGTTTGACCTTAGACAAAATGCTGAGAAGTTCTAACAACAGCAAAAATGCACAATTTTCAGATGCAGTATCAATGACAGAAACCGACAATTACCAAAACTCCAGTTGCCCATAAATAAAATAACACCGTCTATTCAATTACTTTATAGGATCTCCCACAACACAACCAGCCTTACCTCTTTTGTAGGAAATGCCTCTTCTTATTTGGTAGCCAAATTCTACTTTCAGACAATATAACAAGTATTCATTGGTCAATCACCAATCTGGCTTAATGATTGGTCAGTTCAAATAATCAAACCACCTGCTGCCTTTGACCAATCTGTTTCCCGCTCGTATGCTGGGAATTACTCAGTGATTATATAAACCGAAAACGTGTGAACCTTTGGGTAATATTACCACGTTTCAAATGATGTAACCTTCACCAACTCCTGTCTTAGTCATTGCTGACCAGACGTTAAAGACAATTACCAACTTTTAGACAGTCAGACATCCACACCTAGAGATGCCCATCAACTCCACGCCAGTCTAAACTCTGATTTTTGCCGTTAAAATATTCACTGACTTCGGTAACCTTCAAGCACACTCTATCTCTCTCTAGAACATTTCTCAAACTTCACTTACTATACTTTTCAAGTATTTTCTCCACTACATAACAAGTATCAATAAACTAACAATCCATTTTTCTCAAAGCAGATAAGTCATAACTTTTGAACAACTTTGAATATTTGTATAAAATTGTATATAAATTGATGTTATTGTTATGCATTCAACTTTTGTTTTTTTTTTTTTTTTCCTTTATTTGCATGATTTGTTCCAAATATTTGTTCTAAATAATTGGTATGGATGGTGTTGTAGAACATGGCCTCAAAAATTCCTTCTGATCAATTTAAACCCAACCACCAATCTGTAACAATTTTAAAATTCTTATTAAGGGAAATGTTTATAAGACGGTGATTTGGCTTGAAAGAAAGAAGTCTTTAACGTTTCCTGCCAATACCTAATAAATAATGGACTATTCCGTTTTGATTGAGTAGAAAAACAAAAGTGAGTGAGTGTGTGATTGCTTGACACCGCTTCAGGGGAGGTAACTAAGTATGGTGTGTCGAGAGTTAAGAAATATTAAAACTATTAGTGCAAACTTTCTAATTGGTAGGAGTTGCATACCTTTAGTTGTGTGAGAATTTGATTGTTTGTTTACTAATACTTATTAAGTAGTGAGAAAAAATGTCACTTTTTAAAGTATCGTAAGTGATGTTTGGATAGTGTTCCTGAGGAAATAGTGGGCTTGTGGATTGTTGGGTCAGATATTTTTGCCCTTAAAGTCCTAGTTAGTCAGGTTTTTGACTTGCGTGGGTCAGTTTGGCATCTCTAGGAATGAAAGGTCTAATGAGTGTGTGTGTTGTGTTGCG
>CAHIKZ030004615.1:0-42701 GCA_903632075.3 Acanthosepion pharaonis | reverse complement strand
CATCGCCATGCATTCTGACAATGGTAGCACCATGGTTCTGCGCTTTTTATCAACCACTGTCGCCGGTTGCCAGGTGTCATTTTCCTGTAACACAGACACTTTACTCCCAACAATTAATTCTGGAAGATCCTTTGCATTTTTTTTGTAATATTGTTGCTGCTTTTTTGCTTTTGGCGCACAATCTTTTTCTCTGATCTCGTGATCTTTTGGGGTGTCTGTGTTTAACAAGGTTGGAAGTCTTGTCCTTTATCTTCCTATTGTATAGGATTTCTGCCGGGATGAGTAGATGGCTGTCTAGTGGGGTTGCTCTGAGAAGACATAGAAGGGCCATTTGACAATCCATTTTGATTGTTTGGCTTTTGTAAATGTTTTCTTTGGTTTTGGACCATGCGTTCTATAAACCCGTTTGATTGTGGGTTACCTGGGGCGCGATGTAATATGAGTGAACTCCCATTCTGTGGCAAAATTGAGGAATTCGTTGGATACGAAGTACCTGGCATTGTCCGTGTATAGCCTTTCCGGAATGCCATGGACAGCAAAGACTGCTTTGAAATATTCAATGCAACTAGTGCTAGTTATATTTTTCAGTGTCTTCACAAATGGCATTTTGCTATACTGGTCAGCTATCAGTAGGAATTGTTGACCCTTGAATTCAAAGATGTCTGCTCTAATGTGCACTGGAAACTTTCTTGGCGGTTGGACTACCGGTGTTGCATCTTCAACTAGATGTATCTTTTGAAGGCCTGGGAACTTCCCTATGCCTTGAAATCTATCAGACTACTCTTTACAAGATCGTCTATGCTTTGTACTTGGTTCAGTGTGTGCACTTTGGTTATGCTGCAGTTAACCGTTACAAGACCAAGTCGGATGCATGGTCTTAGACCCAATATTGTGGTGTCGCTATCGCATACAAAAAATTTTGCTCTGATACTTGTAGAGTCTTTGTGTCTTATTTTTAGTATGATCGATCCGTAGTGATTTATTTTCGTGCCATTTGCAGCCCAAAGTGTAGTTAACTCTTGTTTCAGATTTTCAGGGGTTAGCTCCCTTTGTCCCCTTTTTTGTTTGTAATTTTTTTTGTCGCCATTGTTTTTATATGGATACATTTTTTTGTATATTCTGACTGGTAGAATATTGCCATTCGCCCCTGTGTCGACCTTCATTCTTATGTGGCACCTTGCATTATTCGAAATATTCATAGAAATATGATTTAATTTTTTCTTACTCGGTTTACTAAACAGGTTGTTAATTTTTTTTTTTATTAACGGAAAATAATTGAGTTGGAAATAATTCACTAAGATTGTACTTGGACGATCCTAAGGGAAGAAGAAAAAAGAAAGAAAGAGAGTTGGATGATGCATGACCCAGTCAATGGTGGAGGTAGGAGTCAGAAAGATATCTTAGCCAGCATGTTGACCGAATTTTTTAAAGACAATTGGAAGAATAGAATTAGAAATAAAAAAAGGAGAGAGAGGGATTGGATGATGCATGACCCAGTCATAAGCGAAGAAAGTGTCAAGATATCTTGACCTGCGTGTGGCCGAATTTTTAAGGACAATGGGAAATTGTTATTTGAAATGAAAAATCATTAAGAGGAGAAAAGAACCAGGCTTGATGACAGTGTTTTGGCAATTGATAAGAAAATCGGTCAAAGCATCTAGCCTACTTTTGCGTGAAAAGACACCTTATCAAATTGGAGAAAGGGAAATTTTTTTTGAACAATAGAAATGAAATTTTTTTTTAATCAGAGAAAAAGTGTCTTTTGGGTTGAGGGAGTGACCGATGGAACGGTATACAGATTCTGACCTGTTAAAATTAGAACCCCACATTGACGAGTGAAAGATGTTTTCAATTCAGATAAAATTAAGATTTTCTGACTGCCGGGTCTGACAAAAAAAACAAGAGGTGAAAAAAAATTGTCCTCAGATCACAGATGGCGACAATATACTTTCCTGAAGTCACAACTAATTAGCGGCAGGCTGTGTTGACCAAAACCAAGTGAGAAAAAGCCAAGATTATCATTTTTCGTACGCGAAAAAAAGGCCAACTTAGATTTTTGTTTTTTTTAAAAACAAGAACGATGTAACCACGCCCGAAATGAGGAGAAAGGATGCTCGATCAATAACAATTGGTCGGAAACGGTCACGTGATCTGCAGAAAAGAAGATGTTGCAGCGCTAAGCAGGTTGACTGTTAACCCCGCAAACGGAAAAATAATATAAGATAATACGATCGAAGCAAGGACAACAAAAACGAGGATGTAAAAGTTTAAGCCAAATTTTATTAAATAAATTTGGCACGAATATATACAGATAATCGTTTGTAGTAGTTCGGTCGTGTAGTCTTGGAGGAGTGTTGTCAGGTCTCAAGGCGACAGCTTGGAGGTAGGCCGAATGGAACCAGCGATGTTCTGGGTCCAGTCGATCCCTGGATGTCTGTACTTGCAGAGAGAGGATCGACGCGCGGACGTGATAGGGCTGTGGTGTAGTCAGTTCGTCCTTGGTTGAGTGTCGCGCAGGATCGCAGCTTGGTAGTCCTAATAAAAAGGACGCAGCTAGGTTAGTCCTGAAAAGGACTATTGCATATTATGTAATCGAGGGCAGACTATTGCATATCATGTAACCGAGGATAGGCTAGTGCATATCATGTAGCCGAGGATAGGCTAGTGCATATCATGTAACCGAGGATAGGCTAGTGCATATCATGTAGCCGAGGATAGGCTAGTGCATATCATGTAACCGAGGATAGGCTAGTGCATATCATGTAGCCGAGGATAGGCTGCTGCTGATATCTGCTGGCTCTAGCTGCTGCTGCTGCTGATGAGGAGGAGGCCGGACTGCTCTGCTGGCTCTAGCTGCTGCTGCTGCTGATGAGGAGGAGGCCGGACTGCTCTGCTGGCTCTAGCTGCTGCTGCTGCTGATGAGGAGGAGGCCGGACTGCTCTGCTGGCTCTAGCTGCTGCTGATGTCTGCTGGCTCTAGCTGCTGCTGATGTCTGCTGGCTCTAGCTGCTGCTGATGTCTGCTGGCTCTAGCTGCTGCTGATGTCTGCTGGCTCTAGCTGCTGCTGATGTCTGCTGGCTCTAGCTGTTGCTGATGTCTGCTGGCTCTAGCTGCTGCTGCTTCGTGTCTCAGCGTAGGTGAGAGGGGGCTCGTCGCTCAACCCCGAGGCCAAAAAATCAGCCGAGAAGATTAATTTGGTGGAAAAAATCCGCTGTGTATATATAGGCTGAGGTCGGCAACGTAGCCTGTCAGCGATATATTTGGGGTGATGACTGAAAATTACCTTCTACTTTTTGGCTGTACACATGGATTCCATTCGGACACCATGTGTATATAAAATGTTTCTGGTAATTGTTTTTGGTTAGGAAAGTTAGTATTGGTAAATGTTTCGTTTTTTCTTAGTTTGTGTGAGACGTTGACTGAAAAACGCTTAGTCACCGGAAGTTAACGGCATTCGTTATGTTTTCCGCGGTGACGCTTTTAGATGTTTGAGTAGCCGGCAGTAACTTCCGGCCGGGTGCGATAAGGCCCCTTCCTAGAGGATTGATCGTGATCAATTCACAAAAAGAATGTAAGTCTTTAGTTTGGCAGGAAAATGAACTCTTCTGCCTGATTTTGTTCGTACGACTGGTGTTGTTGTTTCATCTTCCGTCGTTGTTGGTAAGTCTGGCTCGGGAGAAGTTTCCTCTAACCAAGCTGGTTTAAGTCGGTCGATGGAGACTGTATCTTTGTTTTTGCCGCGCATGATCGTGACAAATTTCTTAGAACGCTTCAGAACTTTGAAAGGGCCTTGGTAGCTAGGTGTGAGAGGTTTTTACGGCGTCGTTCCTAACAAAAACAAAATCGCAGGTATCCAAATTCTGTGGTAAGTAAGAGCTTGTGGTTTGTTTTCGTGGGGGAGTGTATGTAAGTTTGTCCATTTTGTGGCGCAGATCTTGCACGAAAGAACTTGGTGTGGATGTGCAAGAGTACTGCGGAAGGTGAAAATATTGCCCTGGTAAGGAGAGAGGCGTACCAAACACGAGCTCTGCTGTCGAACACCCTAAATCCGTTTTGAGGGTATTCCGCAAAGAGAGCATGGTCATGGGGAGGTTGTCGACCCAGTTGTGTATGTCGAGTTTGGTTGACAGGGACGTCTTTAGGGATCGGTGAAATCTCTCCACGAGGCCGTTTGCGCAAGGATGGTAAGCCGTCGTTTTAATGTGTCTGACACCCAAAAGTTGAGAGAATTCTCGGAAAAGCGAGGACTGAAATTGTGGTCCCCGATCTGTAGTGAGAACTTGTGGTACGCCAAAGTTAGTAATCCAGTTGGTGAGAATGGCTTTAGAAACTGTGGTAGCGGAAATGTCCTTAATCGGCACAGCGACTGGCCATCTCGAAAAACGGTCTATGATTGTTAGAAGGTATTGGTACCCCTGGCACATTGGTAGAGGCCGACGAGGTCAACGTGGATGTGGCTGAAACGTGCGTCGGGTGTGGCGAATGTTCCAACTGGTGATTTTGTGTGCCTCTGAATTTTGCATTTCTGACATTGTATGCAGGTTGAGACCCAATTCCTAATGTCTGAATTCATGTTGGGCCACACAAATCGATCGGCGATAAGCGACGGTTGCTCGCTTGCTCGGATGGGATAGATTGTGGAGATGGAGAAATACTTTTTTTTCTAAGAGATGGAGGAATGTACGGTCTCAGGTATCCAGTGCGGTGTCACAGAAAAGAGTTTTATCGCTGAACGGACACGGGAATTCCTGCAGTTTCAAAGAAGTCTCCTTAATGATGTCAGGTATCGTCGTATCGTCTTTTTTGTTTGTCGGCTATCAGCTCCTGGCTCCAAACGTCGTTATCCATGGTATTGACGTCTGTTCTGGACAATGTGTCTGCGACGGTGTTGTTCTTTCCTTGGACGTGTCTGATGTCCGTCGTAAACTGTGAGATGTAGTCGAGGTGACGTGTTTCACGGGATGTATACTTGTCTGCGCTGACATTCATCGCGTTGATCAGTGGTTTGTGATCCGTGAAGATAGTGAAATGTCTGCCTTCCAGAAGATGTCGAAAATGACGTATGGACAGGTAGATCGCCAGGAGTTCTCGTGAGAAGGTGCTGTATCTTCTCTGGGCTGCGGAGAGTTTAGCTGAGAAGAAGGCTATCGACTGTCTCTTCATGTTCACTTGCTGCTCCACTACTGCTCCTATTCCAACGTCGGAAGCGTCTGTTGTAAGGAAAATTCTTGTTTCCGGGTCGTTTTCGATGAATGAGAGTTTTATGAAGTTTATCAGCGCTGTCTTTGCCGTTTCGAAAGCCCGCAAGGTATCTCCCTCTAGGGTAATTTGTTTGTTCTTCCGCTCTATGATGTTTGTTAACGGGGAGAGAATTGTTGAGCAGTCGGGTATGAACCTGCGGTAAAATTTATCATACCGATAAATCGTCTGATTTGCTTTGTGGATGTCGGCGTAGGGAAGTTTTTTTATCGCGTCGACTTTCTCGGGTAATGGTGTGATACCGTCCTTGTCTATTTGATGGCCTAAGTTCACCTCAGATGCCCCGAAAGTGCATTTGTCCATGTTCAGCCGGAGTCCATAAAGTGCTATTCTTTGGAACACTTCGTTTAGATGTTTTTGTGTGTGTTCTCATCTATGCTGGCTACCAGTATGTCGTCGATGTAGGCATACGCGTACGTTAAGCCGCGCAGTACCTCATCTATGAAGCGTTGGAACGTTTGTGCAGCATTCCTCAGGCCAAAGGGCATCTTGAGGTATTCAAAGAGACCAAAGGGAGTGGTTACGGCTGTCTTTGGAATGTCCTCCGGAGCTATGGGGATCTGGTGGTAGGCCTTAGTTAGGTCTATCTTCGAAAAGACGCGAGTGCCCTGCAACCCTGAGGCGAAATCGTGAATATGCGGGACCGGATAGCGATCGGGTATGGTTGTAGCGTTTTAATCTTCTATAATCGACACATACCCCAAAGTCTGTGCTTCCCGGCTTAGGTACGAGATGTAGGGTGAGGCGTATGGGCTATCGGAGGGTCGTATAAATCCGTCCTGCAGCATGTTGTTAAACTCCTTTTGGGCGTATTCCAGCTTATGAGGAGGAAGTCGTGGGGGTGGGAAAAAGTAGGCTGTCCACTGGTCTTTATATGGTGCTGTGTTTGGTGTCTTGCCGGACCGGTACCTGCGAGTGGGTTGAATGAGGTCCGAGTATCTGTTTAGGATCTCGATGTACTCTCGTCCGTGGCAAGTTGTCACACTGATTCCAGTGGTGTTGTGTCGAGAGGGTGCCTTTAACAGCAATGTTCGTGGTATTGTCTGATAAAGTTCTCGTATTCATGTGCACGGCTAGATCATAATGGGCCAGAAATCTGCACCGAGTATTGGCGTTTTTACGTCTGCCTGGGTGAAAGTCCATGTAAAATCGCGCCGCATACCGATGTTCAGAGTCAGTGTCTTGGCTCCATATGTCTCGATCGTCGAGCCGTTTGCTGCCTGGAGTTTATACGGGGTCGCCTTTCGGTCTTGCTGTTCTTTGGGGGTATAACGCTGATAGCTGCTCCCGTGTCCACTAGAAACTTTATGTTGTTCCGTCGGTCCCATACGTAGAAAAGGCGGCTTCGTATGTTTTTGCCGGAGGTTCTGCCGCTCCTACCCGCCGGTTGTTTAGTTTTCCGACTTGGTTTTGAGCTGTATTTGCAGGGTGCCGAGCAATTCTTTGCCCTGGTGCCGAATCTGTGATGGTACCAGCATAATTCCGGGTCGACTCGTCGACCCCTGCTGGTACTCCGTGCTCTCCGTCGCCAACCGCCGGTCGCCGGCATCGGGCCTCTCGATGTGCGGGAAAGGAGCATTCGTATATCCTGCAGCTGATGCTGCAGGTCAGCTACCGCCTTTTCCAGGTCTGTTTCTTTGGCTGATGTGTCGTCTGGGCGTTGCACGCACACACTCCCTTGGTCCAGTTTAGTTGCGATGCGGTCAGCGGAGTTTGCTAACTGGTCCAGTGGAGGTTATCAGCGATTGGTGCCAATATCTGCGTTATGGTAGTGGGTAACTTGTCCATCCACAGTTCGCGCAAGATTGATTCGGCCATGGAATGTTTCCCCAGTCGGCTCCTCATGAAGCGTAGAAGCTGTGAGGGTGTTCTGTCGCCCCTGGTGACGTGGGTAAAAGTTCCGGAGCAGTTCCTCGTCCGAACGGCCGGTTCGTTTCAGAATAGCCTCCTTGAGGCGAGTATATGGCTCCTGCTCGGGTACGTGTTCCAAGATGTCGGCTACTTCGTCGACAACTGAAGGTGGCAAAACTTGTACCACGTTGACGAATTTTGCTTGTTGTGATGTGATTTTTCCGTACCGAGAAAATGGCTTCCAGCTGTAAAAACCAGTTCTTGGTGTTCTGCTCGTTGTACGGAGGGAGGTTTGTGAGTGGCATTGCCACATTTATGAGAGTGTTCTGTTCCCCTCGTCAGTTGCCATCTTGCTCGATCGTAAATATCAGGGTCACCACTTGTTGCGGCGCTAAGCAGGTTGACTGTTAACCCCGCAAACGGAAAAATAATATAAGATAATACGATCGAAGCAAGGACAACAAAAACGAGGATGTAAAAGTTTAAGCCAAATTTTATTAAATAAATCTGGCACGAATATATACAGATAATCGTTTGTAGTAGTTCGGTCGTGTAGTCTTGGAGGAGTGTTGTCAGGTCTCAAGGCGACAGCTTGGAGGTAGGCCGAATGGAAACAGGGATGTCCGAGGTCCAGTCGATCCCTGGATGTCTGTACTTGAGTAAAGGGTGCGTCGGCGCTTGCAGAGAGAGAGGATCGACGCGGACAGTGCTGTGGTGTAGTCAGTTCGTCCTTGGGTGGAGTGTCGCGCAGGATCGCAGCTTGGTAGTCCAAATAAAAGGACGCGGCCAGGTTAGTCCTGAAAAGGACTATTGCATATTATGTAATCGAGGGCAGACTATTGCATATCATGTAGCCGAGGATAGGCTAGTGCATATCATGTAACCGAGTGTAGGCTAGTGCATATCATGTAGCCGAGGATAGGCTAGTGCATATCATGTAGCCGAGGATAGGCTAGTGCATATCATGTAGCCGAGGATAGGCTAGTGCATATCATGTAGCCGAGGATAGGCTGCTGCTGATATCTGCTGGCTCTAGCGGCTGCTGCTGCTGATGATGATGAGGAGGCCGGACTGCTCTGCTGGCTCCGGCTGCCGGACTGCTCTGCTGGCTGCTGCTGATGATGAGGCCGGACTGCTCTGCTGGCTCTAGCTGCTGCTGCTGCTGATGAGGAGGCTGGACTGCTCTGGGCTCTAGCTGCTGCTGCTGATGATGAGGAGGCCGGACTGCTCTGCTGGCTCTAGCTGCTGCTGCTGCTGATGATGAGGAGGCCGGACTGCTCTGCTGGCTCTAGCTGCTGCTGCTGCTGATGAGGAGGCCGGACTGCTCTGCTGGCTCTAGCTGCTGCTGCTGCTGATGGTGAGGAGGCCGGACTGCTCTGCTGGCCGGACTGGCTGGCTCTAGCTGCTGCTGCTGATGCTGAGAGGGGGAGGCCGGACTGCTCTGCTGGCTCTAGCTGCTGCTGCTGCTGATGATGAGGAGGCCGGACTGCTCTGGCTCCTACTGCTGCTGCTGATGATGAGGGAGGCTGGACTGCTCTGCTGGCTCTAGCTGCTGCTGCTGCTGATGATGAGGAGGCCGGACTGCTCTGCTGGCTCTAGCTGCTGCTGCTGATGAGGAGGCCGGACTGCTGCTGGCTCTAGCTGCTGCTGCTGCTGATGATGAGGAGGCCGGACTGCTCTGCTGGCTCTAGCTGCTGCTGATGATGATGAGGAGGCCGGACTGCTCTGCTGGCTCTAGCTGCTGCTGCTGCTGATGATGAGGAGGCCGGACTGCTCTGCTGGCTCTAGCTGCTGCTGCTGATGATGAGGAGGCCGGACTGCTCTGCCTCTGCTGCTGCTGCTGCTGATGATGAGGAGGCCGGACTGTTTGCTGGCTCTAGCTGCCTGCTGCTGATGGTGAGGAGGCCGGACTGCTCTGCTGGCTCTACTTGCTGCTGCTGATGATGATGAGGGAGGCCTGTTTGCTGGTCTAGCTGCTGCTGCTGATGATGATGAGGAGGCCGGACTGCTCTGCTGGCTCTAAATATGCTGCTGCTGCTGATGGTGAGGAGGCCGGACTGCTCAAAGCTGGCTCTAACTTGTCCTGATGATGACAGGAGGCCGGACTGCCTGCTGGCTCTAGCTGCTGCTGCTGAAAATGAGGAGGCCGGACTGTCTGCTGGCTCTAGCCCCTGCTGAAGCTGATGATGAGGAGGTATTTACTGCCCTGCTGGCTCTAGCTGCTGCTGCTGCTGATTAACGTGAGGAGGCTCAGTGTTTCTGGCCACTGGTCAAAATGGTCTCTAGCTGCTGCTGCTGCTGATGATGAGGAGGCTCTGGCTCTTGCCTGCTGATGGTCCAGGCCGGACTGCTCTGCTTGTCCAAGCTAGTCAAAGATGATCGGGAGGCCGGACTGTTCTGCAAGGCTTAGCTGCTGCCCCCACTGAAACTGGATCTCCCTGCTGCTGATGACTGATGATGAAACTGCCTGCTGGCTCCAGCTGCTGATGATGATGATGAGGAGGCCGGACTGCTCTGCTGGCTCTATTTGCTGCTGCTGCTGATGATGATGAGGAGGCCGGACTGCTCTGCTGGCTCTAGCTGGTGAGCCTGATGGTCAATGCAAGATATTGATGACACTGCCATCTGCTGGCTCTAGCTGTGATGATGATTATTCCCAGGCCGGACCCAAAGGTCTCCTGGCTCTGTTTCCTGCTGGTCAAAATGATGGTCAGAGGCCGGACTGCTCAGAGCCTGGTCAAAGCTGGTCATAACTTGTCTAACAGGTCAGGCCGCAAGCTGGTCAAAGCGATCGAATCTCAATCTTCCGCCAAGAAACTCCATTAATTGTCAAAAAATCCAGCCGAAGAAGAAGGGATTCCCACTAAATCAAGATATGACACAAGGTCGATTAACGTGGGAGACCCGAGTGTTTCCACTCATAGGCCACTGGTCAAAATATTGGTCAGAGCTTGTCCAAGCTGGTCAGAGCCTAGTCAAAGCTGGTCATAACTTGTCCCTAACAGGTCCAGGCCGAAGCCAGTCCAAGCTAGTCAAAGCTCGAATCTCAGTCTTCCGCCAAGAAACGATCCATTAATTGTCAAAACCCCAGCCGAAGCCGAGAAGAAGGTATTTACTTGATTCCCACTAAATCAAGATATGACACAAGGTCGATTAACGTGGGAGACCCGAGTGTTTTCCACTCATAGGCCACTGGTCAAAATATTGGTCAGAGCTTGTCCAAGCTGGTCAGAGCCTAGTCAAAGCTGGTCATAACTTGTCCTAACAGGTCCAGGCCGAAGCCAGTCCAAGCTAGTCAAAGCTTGATCGAATCTCAGTCTTCCGCCAAGAAACGATCCATTAATTGTCAAAACCCCAGCCGAAGCCGAGAAGAAGGTATTTACTTGATTCCCACTAAATCAAGATATGACACAAGGTCGATTAACGTGGGAGACCGAGTGTTTTTCCCACTCATAGGCCACTGGTCAAAATATTGGTCAGAGCTTGTCCAAGCTGGTCAGAGCCTAGTCAAAGCTGGTCATAACTTGTCCTAACAGGTCCAGGCCGAAGCCAGTCCAAGCTAGTCAAAGCTTGATCGAATCTCAGTCTTCCGCCAAGAAACGATCCATTAATTGTCAAAACCCCAGCCGAAGCCGGAAGAAGGTATTTACTTGATTCCCCACTAAATCAAGATATGACACAAGGTCGATTAACGTGGGAGACCCGAGTGTTTCCACTCATAGGCCACTGGTCAAAATATTGGTCAGAGCTTGTCCAAGCTGGTCAGAGCCTAGTCAAAGCTGGTCATAACTTGTCCCTAACAGGTCCAGGCCGAAGCCAGTCCAAGCTAGTCAAAGCTTGATCGAATCTCAGTCTTCCGCCAAGAAACGATCCATTAATTGTCAAAACCCCCAGCCGAAGCCGAGAAGAAGGTATTTACTTGATTCCCACTAAATCAAGATATGACACAAGGTCGATTAACGTGGGAGACCCGAGTGTTTCCACTCATAGGCCACTGGTCAAAATATTGGTCAGAGCTTGTCCAAGCTGGTCAGAGCCTAGTCAAAGCTGGTCATAACTTGTCCTAACAGGTCCAGGCCGAAGCCAGTCCAAGCTAGTCAAAGCTTGATCGAATCTCAGTCTTCCGCCAAGAAACGATCCATTACTTGTCAAAACCCCCAGCCGAAGCCGGGAAGAAGGTATTTACTTGATTCCCACTAAATCAAGATATGACACAAGGTCGATTAACGTGGGAGACCCGAGTTTTCCACTCATAGGCCACTGGTCAAAATATTGGTCAGAGCTTGTCCAAGCTGGTCAGAGCCTAGTCAAAGCTGGTCATAACTTGTCCTAACAGGTCCAGGCCGAAGCCAGTCCAAGCTAGTCAAAGCTTGATCGAATCTCAGTCTTCCGCCAAGAAACGATCCATTACTTGTCAAAACCCCCAGCCGAAGCCGGGAAGAAGGTATTTACTTGATTCCCACTAAATCAAGATATGACACAAGGTCGATTAACGTGGGAGACCCGAGTGTTTCCACTCATAGGCCACTGGTCAAAATATTGGTCAGAGCTTGTCCAAGCTGGTCAGAGCCTAGTCAAAGCTGGTCATAACTTGTCCTAACAGGTCCAGGCCGAAGCCAGTCCAAGCTAGTCAAAGCTTGATCGAATCTCAGTCTTCCGCCAAGAAACGATCCATTACTTGTCAAAACCCCCAGCCGAAGCCGGGAAGAAGAAGGTATTTACTTGATTCCCACTAAATCAAGATATGACACAAGGTCGATTAACGTGGGAGACCCGAGTGTTTCCACTCATAGGCCACTGGTCAAAATATTGGTCAGAGCTTGTCCAAGCTGGTCAGAGCCTAGTCAAAGCTGGTCATAACTTGTCCTAACAGGTCCAGGCCGAAGCCAGTCCAAGCTAGTCAAAGCTTGATCGAATCTCAGTCTTCCGCCAAGAAACGATCCATTACTTGTCAAAACCCCCAGCCGAAGCCGGGAAGAAGGTATTTACTTGATTCCCACTAAATCAAGATATGACACAAGGTCGATTAACGTGGGAGACCCGAGTGTTTCCACTCATAGGCCACTGGTCAAAATATTGGTCAGAGCTTGTCCAAGCTGGTCAGAGCCTAGTCAAAGCTGGTCATAACTTGTCCTAACAGGTCCAGGCCGAAGCCAGTCCAAGCTAGTCAAAGCTTGATCGAATCTCAGTCTTCCGCCAAGAAACGATCCATTACTTGTCAAAACCCCCAGCCGAAACTTGCCGGGAAGAAGGTATTTACTTGATTCCCACTAAATCAAGATATGACACAAGGTCGATTAACGTGGGAGACCCAAGAGTGTTTCCACTCATAGGCCACTGGTCAAAATATTGGTCAGAGCTTGTCCAAGCTGGTCAGAGCCTAGTCAAAGCTGGTCATAACTTGTCCTAACAGGTCCAGGCCGAAGCCAGTCCAAGCTAGTCAAAGCTTGATCGAATCTCAGTCTTCCGCCAAGAAACGATCCATTAATTGTCAAAACCCCAGCCGAAGCCGGGAAGAAGGTATTTACTTGATTCCCACTAAATCAAGATATGACACAAGGTCGATTAACGTGGGAGACCCGAGTGTTTCCACTCATAGGCCACTGGTCAAAATATTGGTCAGAGCTTGTCCAAGCTGGTCAGAGCCTAGTCAAAGCTGGTCATAACTTGTCCTAACAGATCCAGGCCGAAGCCAGTCCAAGCTAGTCAAAGCTTGATCGAATCTCAGTCTTCCGCCAAGAAACGATCCATTAATTGTCAAAACCCCCAGCCGAAAGCCGGAAAAAGAAGGTATTTACTTGATTCCCACTAAATCAAGATATGACACAAGGTCGATTAACGGGAGACCCCACTCATAGGCCACTGGTCAAAATATTGGTCAGAGCTTGTCCAAGGGTCAGAGCCTAGTCAAAGCTGGTCATAACTTGTCCTAACAGGTCCAGGCCGAAGCCAGTCCAAGCTAGTCAAAGCTTGATCGAATCTCAGTCTTCCGCCAAGAAACGATCCATTACTTGTCAAACCCCAGAAGCCGGAAAGAAGTGTTTTACATTCCTACTCAATCAAGATATGACACTGGTCGATTAAAGACCCGAGTGTTTCCCGATTGGTCAAAATATTGGTCAGAGCTTGTCCAAGCTGGTCAGAGCCTAGTCAAAGCTGGTCATAACTTGTCCTAACAGGTCCAGGCCGAAGCCAGTCCAAGCTAGTCAAAGCTTGATCGAATCTCAGTCTTCCGCCAAGAAACGATCCATTAATTGTCAAAACCCCCAGCCGAAGCCGGGAAGAAGGTATTTACTTGATTCCCACTAAATCAAGATATGACACAAGGTCGATTAACGTGGGAGACCTGAGTGTTTCCACTCATAGGCCACTGGTCAAAATATTGGTCAGAGCTTGTCCAAGCTGGTCAGAGCCTAGTCAAAGCTGGTCATAACTTGTCCTAACAGGTCCAGGCCGAAGCCAGTCCAAGCTAGTCAAAGCTTGATCGAATCTCAGTCTTCCGCCAAGAAACGATCCATTAATTGTCAAAACCCCAGCCGAAGCCGGGAAGAAGGTATTTACTTGATTCCCACTTTTAAATCAAGATATGACACAAGGTCGATTAACGTGGGAGACCCGAGTGTTTCCACTCATAGGCCACTGGTCAAAATATTGGTCAGAGCTTGTCCAAGCTGGTCAGAGCCTAGTCAAAGCTGGTCATAACTTGTCCTAACAGGTCCAGGCCGAAGCCAGTCCAAGCTTAGTCAAAATCTTGATCGAATCTCAGTCTTCCGCCAAGAAACGATCCATTACTTGTCAAAACCCCCCCAGCCGAAGCCGGGAAGAAGGTATTTACTTGATTCCCACTAAATCAAGATATGACACAAGGTCGATTAACGTGGGAGACCCGAGTGTTTCCACTCATAGGCCACTGGTCAAAATATTGGTCAGAGCTTGTCCAAGCTGGTCAGAGCCTAGTCAAAGCTGGTCATAACTTGTCCTAACAGGTCCAGGCCGAAGCCAGTCCAAGCTAGTCAAAGCTTGATCGAATCTCAGTCTTCCACCAAGAAACGATCCATTACTTGTCAAAACCCCCAGCCGAAGCCGGAAAGAATGGTATTTACTTGATTCCCACTAAATCAAGATATGACACAAGGTCGATTAACGTGGGAGACCCGAGTGTTTCCACTCATAGGCCACTGGTCAAAATATTGGTCAGAGCTTGTCCAAGCTGGTCAGAGCCTAGTCAAAGCTGGTCATAACTTGTCCTAACAGGTCCAGGCCGAAGCCAGTCCAAGCTAGTCAAAGCTTGATCGAATCTCAGTCTTCCGCCAAGAAACGATCCATTAATTGTCAAAACCCCAGCCGAAGCCGGGAAGAAGGTATTTACTTGATTCCCACTAAATCAAGATATGACACAAGGTCGATTAACGTGGGAGACCCGAGTGTTTCCACTCATAGGCCACTGGTCAAAATATTGGTCAGAGCTTGTCCAAGCTGGTCAGAGCTCCCTAGTCAAAGCTGGTCATAACTTGTCCTAACAGGTCCAGGCCGAAGCCAGTCCAAGCTAGTCAAAGCTTGATCGAATCTCAGTCTTCCACCAAGAAACGATCCATTAATTGTCAAAACCCCAGCCGAAGCCGGGAAGAAGGTATTTACTTGATTCCCACTAAATCAAGATATGACACAAGGTCGATTAACGTGGGAGACCCGAGTGTTTCCACTCATAGGCCACTGGTCAAAATATTGGTCCAAGCTGGTCAGAGCCTAGTCAAAGCTGGTCATAACCCTAACAGGTCCAGGCCGAAGCTGGTCAAAGAGCCCTTCCGTCAAAAACGATCCATTACTTGTCAAAACCCCCAGCCGAAGCCGGAAACTTGTCCCACTAAATCAAGATATGACAGGTCCAGACCCGCCGGCCACTGGTCAAAATATTGGTCAGAGTCCAAGCTGGTCAGAGCCTCAAAGCTGGTCATAACTTGTCCCTAACAGGTCCAGGCCGAAGCCAGTCCAAGCTAATCTCAATCTCAGTCTTCCGCCAAGAAACGATCCATTAATTGTCAAAACCCCCAGCCGAAGCCGGAAGAAGGTATTTACTTGATTCCCACTAAATCAAGATATGACACAAGGTCGATTAACGTGGGAGACCCGAGTGTTTCCACTCATAGGCCACTGGTCAAAATATTGGTCAGAGCTTGTCCAAGCTGGTCAGAGCCTAGTCAAAGCTGGTCATAACTTGTCCTAACAGGTCCAGGCCGAAGCCAGTCCAAGCTAGTCAAAGCTTGATCGAATCTCAGTCTTCCGCCAAGAAACGATCCATTAATTGTCAAAACCCCCAGCCGAAGCCGGAAGAAGGTATTTACTTGATTCCCACTAAATCAAGATATGACACAAGGTCGATTAACGTGGGAGACCCGAGTGTTTCCACTCATAGGCCACTGGTCAAAATATTGGTCAGAGCTTGTCCAAGCTGGTCAGAGCCTAGTCAAAGCTGGTCATAACTTGTCCTAACAGATCCAGGCCGAAGCCAGTCCAAGCTAGTCAAAGCTTGATCGAATCTCAGTCTTCCGCCAAGAAACGATCCATTAATTGTCAAAACCCCAGCCGAAGCCGGGAAGAAGGTATTTACTTGATTCCCACTAAATCAAGATATGACACAAGGTCGATTAACGTGGGAGACCCGAGTGTTTCCACTCATAGGCCACTGGTCAAAATATTGGTCATAGCTTGTCCAAGCTGGTCAGAGCCTAGTCAAAGCTGGTCATAACTTGTCCTAACAGGTCCAGGCCGAAGCCAGTCCAAGCTAGTCAAAGCTTGATCGAATCTCAGTCTTCCGCTAAGAAACGATCCATTAATTGTCAAAACCTCCAGCCGAAGCCGGAAAGAAGGTATTTACTTGATTCCCACTAAATCAAGATATGATTCCCACAAGGTCGATTAATCCAAGGCCACTGGTCAAAATGGTCACTTGTCAAGCTGGTCAGATTAACGTGGCCGAAGCCAGTCCGTTAGACCTCAGTCTTCCGCCAAGAAACGATCCATTCCCCAGCCGAAGCCGGAAAGAAGGTATTTACTTGATTCCCACTAAATCAAGATATGACACAAGGTCGATTAACCACTGGCCACTGGTCAAAATATTGGTCAGAGCTTGTCCAAGCTGGTCAGAGCCTAGTCAAAGCTGGTCATAACTTGTCCTAACAGGTCCAGGCCGAAGCCAGTCCAAGCTAGTCAAAGCTTGATCGAATCTCAGTCTTCCGCCAAGAAACGATCCATTAATTGTCAAAACCCCCAGCCGAAGCCGGGAAGAAGGTATTTACTTGATTCCCACTAAATCAAGATATGACACAAGGTCGATTAACGTGGGAGACCCGAGTGTTTCCACTCATAGGCCACTGGTCAAAATATTGGTCAGAGCTTGTCCAAGCTGGTCAGAGCCTAGTCAAAGCTGGTCATAACTTGTCCTAACAGGTCCAGGCCGAAGCCAGTCCAAGCTAGTCAAAGCTTGATCGAATCTCAGTCTTCCGCCAAGAAACGATCCATTAATTGTCAAAACCCCAGCCGAAGCCGGGAAGAAGGTATTTACTTGATTCCCACTAAATCAAGATATGACACAAGGTCGATTAACGTGGGAGACCCGAGTTCCACCATAGGCCACTGGTCAAAATATTGGTCAAGATTGTCCAAGCTGACACAAAGGTCATAACTTGTCCTAACAGGTCCAGGCCAAGCCAGACCCGTCAAAAGCAGTCGAATCTCAGTCTTCCACTCCATTAGTCAAAACCCCAGCCACCGGAAAGAAGGTCAAACTAAATCAAGATATGACACAAGGTCGATTAACGTGGGAGACCTGAGTGTCCAAGGCCACTGGTCAAAGGTCAGAGCTTGTCCAAGCTGGTCAGAACTTGTCCTAACAGGTCCAGGCCGAAGGTCCAGTCCAAGTCCAAGTCAAAAGCTTGATCGAATCTCAGTCTTCCACCAAGAAACGATCCATTAATTGTCAAAACCCCCAGCCGAAGCCGGGAAGAAGGTATTTACTTGATTCCCACTAAATCAAGATATGACACAAGGTCGATTAACGTGGGAGACCCGAGTGTTTCCACTCATAGGCCACTGGTCAAAAATATTGGTCAGAGCTTGTCCAAGCTGGTCAGAGCCTAGTCAAAGCTGGTCATAACTTGTCCTAACAGGTCCAGGCCGAAGCCAGTCCAAGCTAGTCAAAGCTTGATCGAATCTCAGTCTTCCACCAAGAAACGATCCATTAATTGTCAAAACCCCCAGCCGAAGCCGGGAAAGAAGGTATTTACTTGATTCCCACTAAATCAAGATATGACACAAGGTCGATTAACGTGGGAGACCCGAGTGTTTCCACTCATAGGCCACTGGTCAAAATATTGGTCAGAGCTTGTCCAAGCTGGTCAGAGCCTAGTCAAAGCTGGTCATAACTTGTCCTAACAGGTCCAGGCCGAAGCCAGTCCAAGCTAGTCAAAGCTTGATCGAATCTCAGTCTTCCACCAAGAAACGATCCATTAATTGTCAAAACCCCCAGCCGAAGCCGGAAGAAGGTATTTTACTTGATTCCCACTAAATCAAGATATGACACAAGGTCGATTAACGGGAGACCCGAGTGTTTCCACTCATAGGCCACTGGTCAAAATATTGGTCAGAGCTTGTCCAAGCTGGTCAGAGCCTAGTCAAAGCTGGTCATAACTTGTCCTAACAGGTCCAGGCCAGTCCAGCCAAAGTCCATCGAATCTCAGTCTTCCGCCAAGAAACGATCCAAATTGTCAAAACCCCCAGCCGAAGCCGAATCTCAGATTCCCACTAAATCCACCAAGGTCGAAACGATCCACTCATAGGCCACTGGTCAAAATTGTCAAAACCCCTAGTCAAAGCTGGTCAAACTTGCCTAACAGGTCCAGGCCGAAGCCAGTCCAAGTATTTGATCGAATCTCATCTCCCCAAGAAACGAAATCAAAACCCCAGCCGAAGCCGGAAAGAAGGTATTTACTTGATTCCCACTAAATCAAGATATGACACAAGGTCGATTAACGTGGGAGACCCGAGTGTTTCCACTCATAGGCCACTGGTCAAAATATTGGTCAGAGCTTGTCCAAGCTGGTCAGAGCCTAGTCAAAGCTGGTCATAACTTGTCCTAACAGGTCCAGGCCGAAGCCAGTCCAAGCTAGTCAAAGCTTGATCGAATCTCAGTCTTCCGCTAAGAAACGATCCATTAATTGTCAAAACCCCAGCCGAAGCCGGGAAGAAGGTATTTACTTGATTCCCACTAAATCAAGATATGACACAAGGTCGATTAACGTGGGAGACCCGAGTGTTTCCACTCATAGGCCACTGGTCAAAATATTGGTCAGAGCTTGTCCAAGCTGGTCAGAGCCTAGTCAAAGCTGGTCATAACTTGTCCTAACAGGTCCAGGCCGAAGCCAGTCCAAGCTAGTCAAAATCAAGATTGATCGAATCTCAGTCTTCCGCCAAGAAACGATCCATTAATTTGTCAAAACCCCAGCCGAAGCCGGGAAGAATGGTATTTACTTGATTCCCACTAAATCAAGATATGACACAAGGTCGATTAACGTGGGAGACCCGAGTGTTTCCAC
Organism: Acanthosepion pharaonis; assembly: GCA_903632075.3. Classification (NCBI taxonomy): domain Eukaryota; kingdom Metazoa; phylum Mollusca; class Cephalopoda; order Sepiida; family Sepiidae; genus Acanthosepion; species Acanthosepion pharaonis. The sequence continues at coordinate 24,001 of CAHIKZ030004615.1, read as the reverse complement.
TCATAGGCCACTGGTCAAAATATTGGTCAGAGCTTGTCCAAGCTGGTCAGAGCCTAGTCAAAGCTGGTCATAACTTGTCCTAACAGGTCCAGGCCGAAGCCAGTCCAAGCTAGTCAAAGCGGAAAGAAGGTTGATCGAATCTCAGTCTTCCGCCAAGAAACGATCCATTAATTGTCAAAACCCCCAGCCGAAGCCGGAAGAAGGTATTTACTTGATTCCCACTAAATCAAGATATGACACAAGGTCGATTAACGTGGGAGACCCGAGTGTTTCCACCATAGGCCACTGGTCAAAATATTGGTCAGAGCTTGTCCAAGCTGGTCAGAGCCTAGTCAAAGCTGGTCATAACTTGTCCTAACAGGTCCAGGCCGAAGCCAGTCCAAGCTAGTCAAAGCTTGATCGAATCTCAGTCTTCCGCCAAGAAACGATCCATTAATTGTCAAAACCCCCAGCCGAAGCCGGGAAAAGAAGGTATTTACTTGATTCCCACTAAATCAAGATATGACACAAGGTCGATTAACGTGGGAGACCCGTCCACTCATAGGCCACTGGTCAAAATATTGGTCAGAGCTTGTCCAAGCTGGTCAGAGCCTAGTCAAAGCTGGTCATAACTTGTCCTAACAGGTCCAGGCCGAAGCCAGTCCAAGAGTCAAAGCTTGATCGAATCTCAGTCTTCCGCCAAGAAACGATCCATTAATTGTCAAAACCCCCAGCCGAAGCCGGGAAGAAGGTATTTACTTGATTCCCACTAAATCAAGATATGACACAAGGTCGATTAACGTGGGAGACCCGAGTGTTTCCACTCATAGGCCACTGGTCAAAATATTGGTCAGAGCTTGTCCAAGCTGGTCAGAGCCTAGTCAAAGCTGGTCATAACTTGTCCTAACAGGTCCAGGCCGAAGCCAGTCCAAGCTAGTCAAAGCTTGATCGAATCTCAGTCTTCCGCCAAGAAACGATCCATTAATTGTCAAAACCCCAGCCGAAAAAAGGCCGGAAAGAATGGTATTTACTTGATTCCCACTAAATCAAGATATGACACAAGGTCGATTAACGTGGGGAGACCCGAGTGTTTCCACTCATAGGCCACTGGTCAAAATATTGGTCAGAGCTTGTCCAAGCTGGTCAGAGCCTAGTCAAAGCTGGTCATAACTTGTCCTAACAGGTCCAGGCCGAAGCCAGTCCAAGCTAGTCAAAGCTTGATCGAATCTCAGTCTTCCGCCAAGAAACGATCCATTAATTGTCAAAACCCCCAGCCGAAGCCGGGAAGAAGGTATTTACTTGATTCCCACTAAATCAAGATATGACACAAGGTCGATTAACGTGGGAGACCCGAGTGTTTCCACTCATAGGCCACTGGTCAAAATATTGGTCAGAGCTTGTCCAAGCTGGTCAGAGCCTAGTCAAAGCTGGTCATAACTTGTCCTAACAGGTCCAGGCCGAAGCCAGTCCAAGCCAGTCAAAAGCTTGATCGAATCTCAGTCTTCCGCCAAGAAACGATCCATTAATTGTCAAAAACCCCCAGCCGAAGCCGGAAGAAGGTATTTACTTGATTCCCCACTAAATCAAGATATGACACAAGGTCGATTAACGTGGGAGACCCGAGTGTTTCCACTCATAGGCCACTGGTCAAAATATTGGTCAGAGCTTGTCCAAGCTGGTCAGAGCCTAGTCAAAGCTGGTCATAACTTGTCCTAACAGGTCCAGGCCGAAGCCAGTCCAAGCTAGTCAAAGCTTGATCGAATCTCAGTCTTCCGCCAAGAAACGATCCATTAATTGTCAAAACCCCAGCCGAAAAAAAAGCCGGAAAGAAGGTATTTACTTGATTCCCACTAAATCAAGATATGACACAAGGTCGATTAACGTGGGAGACCCGAGTGTTTCCACTCATAGGCCACTGGTCAAAATATTGGTCAGAGCTTGTCCAAGCTGGTCAGAGCCTAGTCAAAGCTGGTCATAACTTGTCCTAACAGGTCCAGGCCGAAGCCAGTCCAAGCTAGTCAAAGCTTGATCGAATCTCAGTCTTCCGCCAAGAAACGATCCATTAATTGTCAAAACCCCCAGCCGAAGCCGGGTAGAAGGTATTTACTTGATTCCCACTAAATCAAGATATGACACAAGGTCGATTAACGTGGGAGACCCGAGTGTTTCCACTCATAGGCCACTGGTCAAAATATTGGTCAGAAATGGTCAGAGCCTAGTCAAAGCTGGTCATAACTTGTCCTAACAGGTCCAGGCCGAAGCCAGTCCAAGCTAGTCAAAGCTTGATCGAATCTCAGTCTTCCGCCAAGAAACGATCCATTAATTGTCAAAACCCCAGCCGAAGTCATATTTACTTGATTCCCACTAAATCAAGTCCAAGGCGATTAACGAAGACCCGAGTCCAAGGGCCACTGGTCAAAATATTGGTCAGAGCTTGTCCATGGTCAGAAGTCAAAGCTGGTCATAACTTCTTCCAGGCCGAAGCCAAAGAAAAAGCGATCCATTAGTTTCCAAAAACGATCCATTACTTGTCAAAACCCCAGCCGAAGCCGGAAAGAAGGTATTTACTTGATTCCCACTAAATCAAGATATGACACAAGGTCGATTAACGTGGGAGACCTGAGTGTTTCCACTCATAGGCCACTGGTCAAAATATTGGTCAGAGCTTGTCCAAGCTGGTCAGAGCCTAGTCAAAGCTGGTCATAACTTGTCCTAACAGGTCCAGGCCGAAGCCAGTCCAAGCTAGTCAAAGCTTGATCGAATCTCAGTCTTCCACCAAGAAACGATCCATTAATTGTCAAAACCCCCAGCCGAAGCCGGAAGAAGGTATTTACTTGATTCCCACTAAATCAAGATATGTTACAAGGTCGATTAACGTGGGAGACCCGAGTGTTTCCACTCATAGGCCACTGGTCAAAATATTGGTCAGAGCTTGTCCAAGCTGGTCAGAGCCTAGTCAAAGCTGGTCATAACTTGTCCTAACAGGTCCAGGCCGAAGCCAGTCCAAGCTAGTCAAAGCTTGATCGAATCTCAGTCTTCCACCAAGAAACGATCCATTAATTGTCAAAACCCCCAGCCGAAGCCGGAAAGAAGGTATTTACTTGATTCCCACTAAATCAAGATATGACACAAGGTCGATTAACGTGGGAGACCTGGTGTTTCCACTCATAGGCCACTGGTCAAAATATTGGTCAGAGCTTGTCCAAGCTGGTCAGAGCCTAGTCAAAGCTGGTCATAACTTGTCCTAACAGGTCCAGGCCGAAGCCAGTCCAAGCTAGTCAAAGCTTGATCGAATCTCAGTCTTCCACCAAGAAACGATCCATTACTTGTCAAAACCCCCAGCCGAAGCCGGGAAGAAGGTATTTACTTGATTCCCACTAAATCAAGATATGACACAAGGTCGATTAACGTGGGAGACCCGAGTGTTTCCACTCATAGGCCACTGGTCAAAATATTGGTCAGAGCTTGTCCAAGCTGGTCAGAGCCTAGTCAAAGCTGGTCATAACTTGTCCTAACAGGTCCAGGCCGAAGCCAGTCCAAGCTAGTCAAAGCTTGATCGAATCTCAGTCTTCCACCAAGAAACGATCCATTACTTGTCAAAACCCCCAGCCGAAGCCGGGAAGAAGGTATTTACCAGATTCCCACTAAATCAAGATATGACACAAGGTCGATTAACGTGGGAGACCCGAAAGTGTTTCCACTCATAACCACTGGTCAAAATATTGGTCAGAGCTTGTCCAAGCTGGTCAGAGCCTAGTCAAAGCTGGTCATAACTTGTCCTAACAGGTCCAGGCCGAAGCCAGTCCAAGCTAGTCAAAGCTTGATCGAATCTCAGTCTTCCGCCAAGAAACGATCCATTAATTGTCAAAACCCCCAGCCGAAGCCGGGAAGAATGGTATTTACTTGATTCCCACTAAATCAAGATATGACACAAGGTCGATTAACGTGGGAGACCCGAGTGTTTCCACTCATAGGCCACTGGTCAAAATATTGGTCAGAGCTTGTCCAAGCTGGTCAGAGCCTAGTCAAAGCTGGTCATAACTTGTCCTAACAGGTCCAGGCCGAAGCCAGTCCAAGCTAGTCAAAGCTTGATCGAATCTCAGTCTTCCACCAAGAAACGATCCATTACTTGTCAAAACCCCCAGCCGAAGCCGGGAAGAAGGTATTTACTTGATTCCCACTAAATCAAGATATGACACAAGGTCGATTAACGTGGGAGACCCGAGTGTTTCCACTCATAGGCCACTGGTCAAAATATTGGTCAGAGCTTGTCCAAGCTGGTCAGAGCCTAGTCAAAGCTGGTCATAACTTGTCCTAACAGGTCCAGGCCGAAGCCAGTCCAAGCTAGTCAAAAGCTTGATCGAATCTCAGTCTTCCACCAAGAAACGATCCATTACTTGTCAAAACCCCCAGCCGAAGCCGGGAAGAAGGTATTTACTTGATTCCCACTAAATCAAGATATGACACAAGGTCGATTAACGTGGGAGACCCGGAGTGTTTCCACTCATAGGCCACTGGTCAAAATATTGGTCAGAGCTTGTCCAAGCTGGTCAGAGCCTAGTCAAAGCTGGTCATAACTTGTCCTAACAGGTCCAGGCCGAAGCCAGTCCAAGCTAGTCAAAGCTTGATCGAATCTCAGTCTTCCACCAAGAAACGATCCATTAATTGTCAAAACCCCCAGCCGAAGCCGAGAAGGTATTTACTTGATTCCCACTAAATCAAGATATGACACAAGGTCGATTAACGTGGGAGACCCGAGTGTTTCCACTCATAGGCCACTGGTCAAAATATTGGTCAGAGCTTGTCCAAGCTGGTCAGAGCCTAGTCAAAGCTGGTCATAACTTGTCCTAACAGGTCCAGGCCGAAGCCAGTCCAAGCTAGTCAAAGCTTGATCGAATCTCAGTCTTCCACCAAGAAACGATCCATTACTTGTCAAAACCCCAGCCGAAGCCGGGAAGAATGGTATTTACTTGATTCCCACTAAATCAAGATATATGACACAAGGTCGATTAACGTGGAGAGACCCAGTGTTTCCACTCATAGGCCACTGGTCAAAATATTGGTCATAGCTTGTCCAAGCTGGTCAGAGCCTAGTCAAAGCTGGTCATAACTTGTCCTAACAGGTCCAGGCCGAAGCCAGTCCAAGCTAGTCAAAGCTTGATCGAATCTCAGTCTTCCACCAAGAAACGATCCATTAATTGTCAAAACCCCCCAGCCGAAGCCGGGAAGAAGGTATTTACTTGATTCCCACTAAATCAAGATATGACACAAGGTCGATTAACGTGGGAGACCCTGAGTGTTTCCACTCATAGGCCACTGGTCAAAATATTGGTCAGAGCTTGTCCAAGCTGGTCAGAGCCTAGTCAAAGCTGGTCATAACTTGTCCTAACAGGTCCAGGCCGAAGCCAGTCCAAGCTAGTCAAAGCTTGATCGAATCTCAGTCTTCCACCAAAGAAACGATCCATTAATTGTCAAAACCCCCCAGCCGAAAGCCGGGAAGAAGGTATTTACTTGATTCCCACTAAATCAAGATATGACACAAGGTCGATTAACGTGGGAGACCCGAGTGTTTCCACTCATGGGCCACTGGTCAAAATATTGGTCAGAGCTTGTCCAAGCTGGTCAGAGCCTAGTCAAAGCTGGTCATAACTTGTCCTAACAGGTCCAGGCCGAAGCCAGTCCAAGCTAGTCAAAGCTTGATCGAATCTCAGTCTTCCACCAAGAAACGATCCATTACTTGTCAAAACCCCCCAGCCGAAGCCGGGAAGAAGGTATTTACTTGATTCCCCACTAAATCAAGATATGACACAAGGTCGATTAACGTGGGAGACCCGAGTGTTTCCACTCATAGGCCACTGGTCAAAATATTGGTCAGAGCTTGTCCAAGCTGGTCAGAGCCTAGTCAAAGCTGGTCATAACTTGTCCTAACAGGTCCAGGCCGAAGCCAGTCCAAGCTAGTCAAAGCTTGATCGAATCTCAGTCTTCCACCAAGAAACGATCCATTACTTGTCAAAACCCCCAGCCGAAAAGCCGGGTAGAAGGTATTTACTTGATTCCCACTAAATCAAGATATGACACAAGGTCGATTAACGTGGGAGACCAGTGTTTCCACTCATAGGCCACTGGTCAAAATATTGGTCAGAGCTTGTCCAAGCTGGTCAGAGCCTAGTCAAAGCTGGTCATAACTTGTCCCTAACAGGTCCAGGCCGAAGCCAGTCCAAAAAATAGTCAAAGCTTGATCGAATCTCAGTCTTCCACCAAGAAACGATCCATTAATTGTCAAAACCCCAGCCGAAAGGCCGGGTAGAATGGTATTTATTGATTCCCACTAAATCAAGATATGACACAAGGTCGATTAACGTGGAGACCTGAGTGTTTCCACTCATAGGCCACTGGTCAAAATATTGGTCAGAGCTTGTCCAAGCTGGTCAGAGCCTAGTCAAAGCTGGTCATAACTTGTCCTAACAGGTCCAGGCCGAAGCCAGTCCAAGTTAGTCAAAGCTTGATCGAATCTCAGTCTTCCACCAAGAAACGATCCATTAATTGTCAAAACCCCCCAGCCAAAAAAGGCCGGGAAGAATGGTATTTACTTGATTCCCACTAAATCAAGATATGACACAAGGTCGATTAACGTGGGAGACCCGAGTGTTTCCACTCATAGGCCACTGGTCAAAATATTGGTCAGAGCTTGTCCAAGCTGGTCAGAGCCTAGTCAAAGCTGGTCATAACCTTGTCCTAACAGGTCCAGGCCGAAGCCAGTCCAAGCTAATAGTCAAAGCTTGATCGAATCTCAGTCTTCCACCAAGAAACGATCCATTACTTGTCAAACCCCCAGCCGAAGCCGGAAAAAAGGCCGGGAAGAAGGTATTTACTTGATTCCCACTAAATCAAGATATGACACAAGGTCGATTAACGTGGGAGACCTAGTCAGTGTTTCCACTCATAGGCCACTGGTCAAAATATTGGTCAGAGCTTGTCCAAGCTGGTCAGAGCCTAGTCAAAGCTGGTCATAACTTGTCCTAACAGGTCCAGGCCGAAGCCAGTCCAAGCTAGTCAAAGCTTGATCGAATCTCAGTCTTCCGCCAAGAAACGATCCATTAATTGTCAAAACCCCCAGCCGAAAAAGGCCGGAAAGAATGGTATTTACTTGATTCCCACTAAATCAAGATATGACACAAGGTCGATTAACGTGGGAGACCCGAGTGTTTCCACTCATAGGCCACTGGTCAAAATATTGGTCAGAGCTTGTCCAAGCTGGTCGAGCCTAGTCAAAGCTGGTCATAACTTGTCCTAACAGGTCCAGGCCGAAGCCAGTCCAAGCTAGTCAAAGCTTGATCGAATCTCAGTCTTCCAACCAAGAAACGATCCATTAATTGTCAAAACCCCCAGCCGAAGCCGGAAAGAAGGTATTTACTTGATTCCCACTAAAATCAAGATATGACACAAGTCGATTAACGGGAGACCTGAGTGTTTCCACTCATAGGCCACTGGTCAAAATATTGGTCAGAGCTTGTCCGCTGGTCAGAGCCTAGTCAAAGCTGGTCATAACTTGTCCTAACAGGTCCAGGCCGAAGCCAGTCCAAGCTAGTCAAAGCTTGATCGAATCTCAGTCTTCCACCAAGAAACGATCCATTACTTGTCAAAACCCCCAGCCGAAGCCGGAAAGAAGGTATTTACTTGATTCCCACTAAATCAAGATATGACACAAGGTCGATTAACGTGGAGACCCGAGTGTTTCCACTCATAGGCCACTGGTCAAAATATTGGTCAGAGCTTGTCCAAGCTGGTCAGAGCCTAGTCAAAGCTGGTCATAACTTGTCCCTAACAGGTCCAGGCCGAAGCCAGTCCAAGCTAGTCAAAGCTTGATCGAATCTCAGTCTTCCACCAAGAAACGATCCATTACTTGTCAAAACCCCCCAGCCAAAAAGCCGGAAGAAAGGTGTTTACTTGATTCCCACTAAATCAAGATATGACACAAGGTCGATTAACGTGGGAGACCCAGTGTTTCCACTCATAGGCCACTGGTCAAAATATTGGTCAGAGCTTGTCCAAGCTGGTCAGAGCCTAGTCAAAGCTGGTCATAACTTGTCCTAACAGGTCCAGGCCAAGCCAGTCAAGCTAGTCAAAGCTTGATCGAATCTCAGTCTTCCGCCAAGAAACGATCCATTACTTATCAAAACCCCCAGCCGAAAAAGGCCGGGAAGAATGGTATTTACTTGATTCCCCACTAAATCAAAGATATGACACAAGGTCGATTAACGTGGGAGACCCGAGTGTTTCCACTCATAGGCCACTGGTCAAAATATTGGTCATAGCTTGTCCAAGCTGGTCAGAGCCTAGTCAAAGCTGGTCATAACTTGTCCTAACAGGTCCAGGCCGAAGCCAGTCCAAAGCTAGTCAAAGCTTGATCGAATCTCAGTCTTCCACCAAAAAGAAACGATCCATTACTTGTCAAAACCCCCAGCCAAAAAAAGGCCGGAAGAAGGTCTTTCCAAGCTTGATTCCCCACTAAATCAAGATATGACACAAGGTCGATTAACGTGGAGACCCCCAGAGTGTTTCCCCACTCATAGGCCACTGGTCAAAATATTGGTCAGAGCTTGTCCAAAACTGGTCAGAGCCTAGTCAAAGCTGGTCATAACTTGTCCTAACAGGTCCAGGCCGAAGCCAGTCCAAGCTAGTCAAAGCTTGATCGAATCTCAGTCTTCCACCAAGAAACGATCCATTACTTGTCAAAAACCCCAAAAAAAAGCCGGGTAGAAGGTATTTACTTGATTCCCCACTAAATCAAGATATGACACAAGGTCGATTAACGTGGGAGACCCGAGTGTTTCCCACTCATAGGCCACTGGTCAAAATATTGGTCAGAGCTTGTCCAAGCTGGTCAGAGCCTAGTCAAAAGCTGGTCATAACTTGTCCTAACAGGTCCAGGCCGAAGCCAGTCCAAGCTAGTCAAAGCTTGATCGAATCTCAGTCTTCCACAAGAAACGATCCATTTTGTCAAAACCCCAGCCGAAGCCGGGAAGAAGGTATTTACTTGATTCCCACTTAAATCAAGATATGACACAAGACCCTTTAGTCGGCCACTTCAACGAGCTGGGAGGAGCCTAGTCAAGCTGGACTTGTCCTAACAGGTCCAGGCAGCCAGTCCAAGCACAAAGCTTGATCGAATAAGAAACGATCCACTGGTCAAAATATTGACACAAGGTCGATTAATCGAGCTTGTCACAAGGCCATGGTCCAGAGCCTAGTCAAAGCTGGTCATAACTTGTCCTAACAGGTCCAGGCCGAAGCCAGTCCAAGCTAGTCAAGGTTGATCGAATCTCAGTCTTCCGCCAAGAAACGATCCATTACTTGTCAAAACCCCCAGCCAAAAGCCGGTAGAATGGTATTTACTTGATTCCCACTTTAAATCAAGATATATGACAATAAGGTCGATTAACATTAGGAGACAGTGTTTCCACTCACTAGGCCACTGGTCCAAATATTGGTCAGAGCTTGTAAGCTGGTCAGAGCCTAGTCAAAAGCTGGTCATAACTTGTCCTAACAGGTCCAGGCCGAAGCCAGTCCAAGCTAGTCAAAGCTTGATCGAATCAAGTCTTCCGCCAAGAAACGATCCATTAATTGTCAAAACCCCAGCCGAAAGGCCGGGTAGAAGGTGTTTGCTTGTTCCCACTTAAATCAAAGATATGACACAAGGTCGATTAACGGGGGACCAGTGTTTCCACTCATAGGCCACTGGTCAAAATATTGGTCAGAGCTTGTCCAAGCTGGTCAGAGCCTAGTCAAAAAGCTGGTCATAACTTGTCCTAACAGGTCCAGGCCGAAGCCAGTCCAAGCTAGTCAAAGCAGATCGAATCAGTCTTCCACCAAGAAAGCGATCCATTACTTGTCAAACCCCCAGCCAAAAAAAAGGCCGGAAGAAGGTATTGCCTTGATTCCCACTAAATCAAGATATGACACAAGGTCGATTAACGGGGAGACCCGAGTGTTTCCACTCAAGGCCACTGGTCAAAATATTGGTCGAAACTTGTCCAAGCTGGTCAGAGCCTAGTCAAAGCTGGTCATGACTTGTCCTAACAGGTCCAGGCCGAAGCCAGTCCAAGCCCCTAGTCAAAGCCTTGATCGAATCTCAGCCTTCCACAAGAAACGATCCATTATTTGTCAAAACCCCAGCCGAAAAAGGCCGGGAAAATTCTTCTTACTTGATTCCCACTAAAATTGCAAGATATGACACAAAGTCGATTAACAATGGGATACCCGAGTTTTTCCACTCATAGGCCATCTGGTCAAAATATTGGTCAGAGCTTGTCCAAGCTGGTCAGACCTCATCAAAGCTGGTCATAACAAATCCTAACAGGTCCAGGCTAAATTCATCCAAAGTTAGTCAAAGACTTTTTCGAATCTCAGTTTATGAATAAACGATCCATTTTGTTGTCAAACCCCCACAAAAAGGCCGGTAGAAGGTTTACTTGATTCCCACTTAAATCAAGATATGACAAGGTCGATTAACGGGGATTCACTTTTTTACAATTGGCATCATCACAAGAAATGTCACAGAGCCTAGTCAAAGCTGGTCATAACTCCTCCATAACCATCCAGGCCGAAGCCAGTCCACTACAAAGGGAATCCTCCACCAAGAAACGATCCATCCAAAACCCCCAGTCAAAAAAGCTAGTCAAAATTTAGATGGTCGATTAACGTGAGACCCGTTTCCACCCAGGCCACTGGTCCTAATTGGTCCAGGCAAAACCAAGCCGGTCAAACTGGTCATAACAAGCCTAAAAATCAAAGTAGTCCAGTTATGAAAAATCGAATCTCAGTCTTCCACCAAGAAACGATCCATTACTTTCAAAACCCCCCAGCCGTTTTTGGCCGGAAAAAGGTATTTACTTGATTCCCACTAAATCAAGATATGACACAAGGTCGATTAACGTGGGGAGACCCCAGTGTTTCCTCATGAGCCACTGGTCAAAATATGGTCATTACTTGTCCAAGCTGGTCAGAGCCTAGTCAAAGCTGGTCATAACTTGTCCCTAACAGGTCCAGGCCAGCCAGTCCAAGCTAGTTAAAGCCAATATCGAATCTCAGTTACTGACCCAGAAACGATCCATTACTTTGCAAAAAATTAGCCAAAGGAAAAAACAACAGGATTACCCGTGATTAGCCTCTGCAAAATCAAGTATCATCCAAGGTCGATTAAAATTACTTTTGTTTTCCACTCATAATTTTCACTGGTCTTAAAATCCGATGTTAATTTTAACATTTCGGCAATATAAATTAGCCTCTTTGTTGGATTTTACATTTTATAGCTATAACAAAAGGAACTTATAGCCATTCTTTTTCTAAAAAATATATATCAAAGTATTTTTTTCTATCCTTCTCAAATCACATAATTTTTAAATATCTATCTCTCATGTAGTGTTTTCCATATCAGGTTGTATATTTACTTATTTTTATAAATCAAGAAATTTTGGTCGATTAACGTATAATCCGGTCTTCTTCAATATAGGCTTATTTTTCAAATAGTGGATTTAAATGTGATTTTGATACAAAACTCTTTATTCAAAGCTGGTTTTTGTTTTCATTTCAGGTTCCATACTTTTAGCCAGTCCATTTTCCAAATTGTTAGAATGTCTGTTTCCATCAAAAATTTGAGATTAATTGTCAAACCCCCTGAAAAAAAAAGGATATATATATTTGATCTCTAATCTTTCTGTCTTCCGGTACCAACCCATATTTATATATTCAACATACCAAAATTCATGTAAATTAGGTGTATTCCACTGAACACTTAGTCAGTTTTTTTTCCATTCGCCTATTAATATTTTTTCCTCTCCATCATATCTATCAACTCCCCATAACCTGACTTTTATATCTAATTAAAAATTCATTATTTTTTCTCCCAATTGAGCATTATCTTTTTTTTAAATTATTTTCATACACTTTCTTTTCCAAGATCTCTTCTATCATCTATCTATCTCAACTTTGTATCTTTTTATTCTCATTCTGTTTCCCTAGCTAATCATGGTATTTTTTTGAATGTACTAATAATTTAAAACCCTGACACTCTTTATTACTCTACCACATAGGCCCATTCACTGGAGTTCAATTTCTCATATTTCAGTATCAAGGCCTCTGATCGAGAGACTTTACAATTTGAGGTGCATGTGGCAACTGAGACACATACAAACACATGATCAGTGTTAGGTCCAACAAAGACCGAAATGGTAGCAACTGTTATGGCGAGCTAAATTATGAACAAATAACCCCCTCTAAAAAAAAAAAATCTATTCAAGTATAAACTATTGTGGCCTACAAAACAAAAACCAGCAATATGGTGATTTTACGAGGAAAAATGATCAACAATATCTTTATCACTTTAATGCAAATGAACATTTTATCTATATTTGGCCACTGGTCATAAAATTGGTTCGAAATGTTTGTCCAAGCTGGTCAATTAGCTAAAACTATTCATAAATTTCAGTCCATAAATTCTCTTTTGGGTTTTTCGTAGCCGTCAAAACTTTTAAAATTCTTTTGGCAAGAACAACCAATCAAAAAGCCTCAATAAAGGCGATATTCTCATTCAACAACTGTACAATTACCTTGAAAAAATTACTTTTATAGGGGCTAACAACTTAAAAGAAGTATATTTCTAGATGTTTCTCCTGCATCTAATTTTCTCGACACAAACTTGCGACATATCTTCCAAAAGCTTCTATTTCTACTTTTTATTTTACAACTACTTCAAAAAATAAAAACTTTTGTGAATATTCGTAGTCTCCAAAGAAAAATCCTTAGCCCTTAAATGCATCCATAACATTTGTTGAAATATCCTTAAGATAAAAGAGCCTGTAAAGCATGGTAATATTTTAGATCGAAAAATAAAGGGAATAAAAACATCTTCCCAGAATTTTAGAACCATACATAAATGTTTGTCTGAAAAGAATCAATGATCTAGTCTCCAAATCTAAAAAAAAAACCAGTCCAAGACTAGTCAAAGCCTTTGGGGTGTCTTTCAGCCATAGGCCAAAACGATCAATATTTGTCAAAAACCCAGTTTCTAAAAATCTAATACAAATGCTGACTTAATTGAGCAAAATTATATCCATATGGCTCTAGTTTTATTTATCCAATTTGTTTTTGATTTAAAAGGTAGCTTATGGAAATTATCATCTTATCTTAATGTAACAAAGACTTGTCGCAGGGATGAATTCAAACCAGTCAAAATTGTCCTGGTCGACAATTTCCAAAGATTACACCGCTTCGAGGTGCAGATACCAATTTGTATATGAACCAAAAGGCGGATCTACCATGTATTCATCCTTAAGGCAGAATATCAAATTCTACGAATCATCCCATGAAAATTGTTTCAGCATTAAATGACCCATAAGTTGTTGATATGCTGTTAAACAAATCAACCTTTTATGATGCATCCCAGGCATTTTTACCATCAACACAAACACAGATGATTTCTTCATTCATCCACAAAAAGTCGGTTTTTCGTGCATTTCAACTCGCAGATAAAATGTATTTGTGTGTCATTTCGCCATAAAAATGCATTTTTGGTAATCTCATTATAAACGTAGACAACATGGACATTCAAAGTGTGATTAAATCACAAAAAATGCATGTTGGTATGTGGACTTTTCATAAATATGTTTTGCAAAAATTTTCTAAATAATTTTTAAACTTTCAATTCAAATTTTGCTTTTGTTTGTGGACAAAAACTATTTTACCATAATTGGGACTTTAACAATGTTAGATCCCACTTTCACAGTGGACCTGGGAACAACATCAATTAAAAGGTGTTTCCATGCTTTCCAAAAAATATGATCTCCGGATCAAAGGCCTTGCTGAAGGTTCACTTTATCGTCATAATCAAGACTATTACGCCAAAAACGTAAATTATAAAAAAAATATATAAGAAAATTCTCATTTTAAAAAAGTTTTAGTACATCAATTTTCAGTAATCTAATGAAAGTAAATTTAAAGATTTTAAAGAATAAATATGTATTTTATACATAATCGCCTTCAATTCAATATAAGTAATTGATAGTTTTTTCGGCACATAATCTTTATGGAGGTTTCTTTACTCCAAATGGCGAGTAATTGGTCCAACCAACGTTGATTTTCTGCCGTTGAGTTTCTTGGATATTATGCAATCTGTTACCTCAGTAAATATCTATCATACCCTTTATTACAAAAAAGACTTTCCTCAAAAATCCCAAATAGTTCAATATGCCTGTCATAAATTTCTACCCAATAGAATTGAAACGAAATTTCTTGAATTCATTTCCTAAAATTTAAGCATTAGTGAATGTAAAGAAAACCGAAAAATTCAAAACACACTGTACGATTTCATATTCGAACCATCAATTTATATTACCTAAATACCCCTCTCTAGCATCAAAAAATTGATTTATTTTAACATTATTTTAAATCTAATTATTTATAAAAGTTTTTTTTTTATTTCTCAAAATGTTCGATTAATTTGAAAAATATACACATGCATAAATTACATGCATACAATATATATATATATATATATATATACTCTATATATATGTATATAATGGTTAAAATAAAAAATATTGGAAAAAGAATAATTTAACATATTGTGAAACATTGCGTTCTTGAGATCAAAAAAAACTTTATTGTCTATTTTCCTTAAAAACCTTTGAATTATCTGCTTTCGTAGGTTAAAGGCAAAAAAAGCGCTGTCCAATATTCAAATATCTTTGAATAGCATCTTATAATAAAAAACCATTTTTGAAAATTCCTGTTTTTGGTCATTTCAACTCAAACATGAAATCTTTTAATTTGACGTTAAACCGTAACATTTTGCCGTGTTAGAAATGTTAAGTTTATTTGATATAATCATAATTAGCAAAGAAAAAAAACACATTTTACACGAAATTCTTTTTTGGTTATTACTAATATAAATAATCTGGACTAAAAATTCTGTTTCTTCATTTTTAAGATTTCATTTTTACAAATGCTTTATCTACAAAGACTAAAAGTAATCATCTAAATGGTTTACAATTATTTACACACACTAAGAACACAATAACACACAATACATATATTTTATATATATATATATATATATATATCAATATTTTATTTATTTGTATAAAAAATTTTTATCTGATTCTAACAATTATTTTAACCTTTATAAACATTCAAGGGAAAGATATTCAAAATGGAACTTGGCTGAAATTTATAAAATTCTTCTAATTTTCCATGTTTCAGGAAATGGGGCTTTTCAGTATGGGCTCAATCCTGTATTTATATTTCATCCTGGTTTTCTTCAAAGTCATCCTGATAAAAACAGGTTTTGATTATGTCTCATAATCTTCCATTTACATTTTTTTGTTGTTTGTTTTGTTTTTTTTTTTTTTTGGCAGGGGGATCATTTCAATTCCTAACATTAATAGCTGGTATGCTTCTAGTACACAGAATCTTAGAGAATGTTTTAGTTTCAAAATTTTTTAGAAATTTAATAAAGGTTAATCTAGACATACCCACAAGTATATATTGAAAAATTCTAACATCAACCAATACGTTTTTGAAGGCAAAAATTCCTAGAATGATTTATTTTCAAACTACCCAAATAAATCATTTGTATTATATGTTATCTAACAGGTTTTGACCGATGGTGAGCGATTAAAATTTCTAACATACAAAGTTTTTGTGTAGCGATATAAAATGTTTTTATTGCAATCTACTATTATAATAATATTTTAATAATTTTTATATTTTACTCTACGCTTAAATTGATCTTTTTTCCCAATTAAATGCTAAGAACTGTGAATCTAAAATCATCTGTTCTTACAAAAAACCCATATATATATATATATATATATATATATATATATATATATATATATATATATATATATGACTGTATATATATATATGTTATATATATATATATATATATATATATATAACTATAGCGAATGTCATCAACTGCAAAACTGTCCAAATCGTGTAACATCATAACCCTCTGTCCCTCACACAAATTGTTTAATATCTAAAACACGCTAAACTATTTTCAGGTTTTGAGATAAAAAAAGTTTGATTATCTTGACACCATTTGTCGTATGAATCAATAAAAAAACCCTTTGAGTTATTCATAGTTATAAAGAGAAAATAAAAATCGTTTTCTTTTATCCCCATTATGTCTTCCCAACTGAGCAATGGTGAGAGGAAAAAATTATCACTGGCCTTCAATAATGGTACCAAAATCCATACTTTGACTTCTATCTTCAACGTCGACAAGAACCATCAAAAAACAGTGAATATGTTTTAAAAAGACGAACAGTAGAGACGAAAACTTCATCAGGGGGTCACAATGGCAAGAGGTGTCATCATTTCAACTCAGAGTTAAATACATTTTATTGTTCAAAGTAGAGTCCAATAGCGTTATAAAATCTTTGGAGAATTCCAGTAAGATATCTTTAATCATTTTTAATTACAACGGTTCAAAACCAAATCTAACACTTGGACAATTTTGCTGTTACACGATTTGAACAGTTTTGCTTATATGTATATATATATATATATATATATATATATATATATATATATATATATAAACCTTCCGTTTTTTTTGGCTTTATTGCCTTGCTTGGGAGGAAATGATTTCTTATTTGATTTATCTTTATTTCTACGTTACTTATTTTAAAGAAAAAAAAGAATGTATTTCAGTATTTTATGACCGAATCTCATCGCTAAAGACCTGCAAACAATTCAGCGTAGCAAATACCTCCCACATGTATAAACTGACGAAAAACTGTCTTCCTTATTTTCAAGAATATGCCGACGAATGTATATACCTATTGCATCTTTGATTTTTTTGTGGTCGTACAGGGAGGCAAAGTTTAGGTTGGATAGTAAGCTACAAAAAATGAAAAACAAGCCGATTCGCGTGGGTGAAGTTTGTCGGATGGCGTGCAAGAATGGGGCGGCAGGCGTGCCCCAGGTGAGCAGAAACAGCGTGGATCGCATTCTGGATATGTCCCCCAAAAAGGCATCCTATTCAAAAAATACAGTGATATATATATATTTAGACCCATATAAATATAAAAAAGGACGCTGATGGACCATCTATCTGCCAATATATCTGGTATCGACCTTTCTCTCTTTAAAATATTTTTATAGGTTTCAGAGTGGCGTAATGATTTCCGTCATGGAAAAAAGGACTGGGTAATGGTCTCTTATTTACATTATTCTGCAGTTCCTTCATGCACCAAAATAATAAATGCGGAATTCACCTTTCCCAATTGGGTGTGAGTTCACAATGTATTTTGAAAAAAAATATTCTAAAAGGGCTATTCACTGAAGGAAATAAAATTAGGCACCAAAAGACTATTCTCACATAAAGTTTTTATTGATTTCACAAAACTAATTTCACCTCGTCACTAAGGGTTAGGGGTAAGGGTTAGGTTAGGATTGGGGTTAGAGTTAGTTATGGCGTTTTTAAATCGAGTATATAAATTGGTTCTCCCACAAAAATATATATATATATATATATATATATATATATATATATATATATATTGGATAAATTTTAAAAATAAGGTTAAAAATTGGAAAAACAATGTTTTTCGCAAGAATCAATTTAAAAACAATTAAGAAAAATTGTTGTCAGGTCTGAAAGATGGATATCATGTTGGGTTATAAAAACCCTTTGTGTCTGTGTTCGTTTAACATAACATACCCGTTCAACACGACCGATTTCAACAATTTTCATTTTTTTTTGGTGAAAGTGTGTTTCTTATTGTCTTATATTTCAAAGTTATTTTTAGTGGGATCTTTACGTTAAAAATTCATTTAAATACAACTGTTTTTCCTATTCGATTCAGTGGGGTAAATATGTAGATTTTTTGTTATTTTCCAGGGGATTTGTTTCGATCCCAAAAAAAACTTCCTTAAAGAGCGACCTTTTCAAAGGCAAATCAATCTCTAGCAGAAACGAATCTTTGTTAATTTCTTTTCAAGATCTTTTATTTGAGGTAATGCAATTCTGCATGTCTACACCAAATGACACCCTTGCGGTCGGCTGTATAGAACACACTGGCGATCGCCATGTTCTACAATTCATTTCAACTAGACCGTGATCGCAAAACAATAGCGACAAATGCTTTTCAAGACACTGACGGGCCAAGGAGTATAAAATAAACCGCAACGATTTCTCATTTAGTCAGCAATGTCTTCCTTCTGCTACGGAAGGTAACTTTTCTAGCTGACTTCTCACCGTCGGCTACGGAAGCAATCTACGCACTGACACCTATACCGTTTCACTGACTGTCTGACCGTCTCGCAGCTGCCCCTTCATTCACCGTCCGATTCATTATATGGATACTGGCTGGAAATTTATCACCTCTTTCCGTCTACTCGTTTTCCACCAACCGGAGAGGCAACACCCAGACAGATTTTGGTGGTCAATCTTTCAAATGACTGTACTTTACGGACATTTAAAAAAAAATAAAAAAAACTAACAAAATATTTTGTTTTTGGTAGTGTGTTATTTTTAAGGTTTCAAAAAAAAACCCTGGTCATTTTCCTACGAGTTAAAGAAAAAATAGCTCATCTTTCCCTCATATATGTGTGAAATCGTATTGCTACAAGTGAATATATAAAAGTTCAAATATATCACATATATATATATCGATATATATATATTCTTTTATTCCTTGAGGCATGGATATAAACTGCGGACGTGTTACCGATTTCAACGAAAATTTCTAAAAGGGTAACCTTTAACTACTAGCACAAATGAGTACAGTGACATATTATGCGCTATATATATATATACTGAATGGGGTTTTGTAAATATACACACACATATACAAAATATAAAATACCCATACATGTCCTTTTTCAATGAATGTCAAGAAAGTCAAGGTACAACTTCGTAATGTCTGTAAAGCGGAAATATGATTCCTAAAATAACAAAGGCTATTGCGTCCGTGTTTTTATTCCATTAATGTGTAACTTTTGTCGGGTTCCTCCTCCTTGGCTCGTAAACCCGGAAGAAATTCATTTCGACCTTGACCTTTCAAAGAAAACTCCCACGCTGTTAACCCGAGGTAGAGACAGAATTTAGATTTTAGTTTAGTTATGAGGAGGGAGATTCGTAATATACTTCTAGAGATTTACAGGCCTTAGGTTCAGCACAGCTAATCTCGATTTATTTTTTTAATAGACTTTGTTGTGTTGTCCTAATGCTCTTGCTAGCGTCCCTTACCATACAGACACATAGACAAACTTAATGTTAGAATAAGACGGTCAGGAAAGCAGGCCTCTGAGAGAGATGGGACGTCGACCACCGGACTGTATGTTTAGTTAAAACTCCTATTTCTTTTTGAGCTGACAAATTACGATCGTTAGGCTTTCACATCAAATATACACATATAAAATCTGGCTAACGGCCCTCTAATCTCGGCATTCCGTCCCTTTTGGCTTCAAAAACACATCCATAACCTTCCCATACTACGTTTGTAATACACGGGATATTACTACACATAGCGTGTGCCAAAGGGTATACATTTGCACACATATAAAATAAAACCATAGATAAAAAAAAATCCACACAAATATATTCATCTTTATTTCAATGTTTATTTTCCATACATATCCATACTTATTTAAACATTAACTTTTTTTTTTATGTTATCTATATATTGAAATGGTTTGTCGATATATATAAATAGATAGATCAATCTTCTTCAGTTAGATAGGTAGTTATTCTAGATTCTTATTTTTTATTATATTTATGGTTGAGAAACCGAATCATATGGCTATATGTGACAGAAAATTGCAACAAAAATTAAGATAATTTACAAGTATTCAATATCCGTGTTTGTTTAAAATCCAAAAATGTATTAATCTTATCGTCGAATATTTTATTTTGATATATCGATCTAGAAATGGTGATCAATTATTCTTCACTTAATTGAAGTCAAATATTAAAGGAACATTTTTATAAGTATTTCGAATATATATATATATATTTATGTATAATGAAGGAAATAATAGTCGATGTTTTCGTTGCAATTTCAATATGATTAACATTACAATCAAATCTTTTTTGCTTTTTTTTTCATTGAAGAAAACATCAAAATCTGAACGTTACATAAATGATGAAAATATATTTTCAGCAGTACACTTTGTAACAACCTTGATTTATTTTTCTCTCAATAATATTTTTAGCCCACAATTCTTCCGGTTTCCTATCTTTCTATCAAAAATTTGTTTTTTATTTGAAATTCATCTGCTGATATTTTTGCTTTCATGAATGTATTTTACATTGCCATGTTTTACCCCAATATTCTTGCTATTTTTTTAATTTCAAAGGTAATCTTGTGAATGGGTTAAGTTCTTTAGCGTAATCTTGATTCCACAAGACAAAGCTTGAACATCTTGGCATGCTATTCTGCCAATGTCATTATCTATCATGGGGAACTTCAGGATTATTTTATTGATGGTTTGACAAAGTGCTATAAGATAAATCTTACGATGTACCCCAAACAAAATTTCTTGATCAAGTGAAAAACCAAACAGAGAAGAAAAATTAAGTGACAAATTCTCAAGTTTGGAAACATTCTGTACAATTTAAATCAAAAGCAAACCATTGTTTTTTCATGTCCAAAATGGACCCTGAACAATTCATTTTCTTTATTAGACCTTCAATAAATAAAGTTACTTATTGATATATACTATATTGGAAGCCATAATATAGTATAATGTAACTTTTTAATCGTAATGTCATTTGCAGATAACGCAGATAACCGTTGGGTTTTAGAATGTATTTGGCTAAAAATTTAAGGTAGATTAGGAACAAAGGCAAATCTTCGTGTGCTGTTAGCCAATGACAAAAGTATGCAGTTTCCCAAACTGGTATGCTTTATGAAGAAATAACACTGTTTTCAAAATTCATATTGAGATACTAATTCTATTTTTTAAGGCTGGGACGTAACAAAACAAGGAATACTTTTTTTTATGCCTAAAAAATATATGCATAAAAAAAATAAATTAAATGTAAACTTTTCTAGATACCCCATATATAATGGGCGATTGGAAGAAATTTTGGACATCAAAAAAATTTCCCAAAATGCTTTGCAATGGAAATTATTTTTTTTTTAACACATTTCGAACTGTTTTCCGATTCTGTATTTTTCAACCTCGAATGTCCACTACACCTTTTACCAACATCTCTCTAAAAAAAAAAAAAAACGTAAATACCTTCTGCAATTTTATTCTTTGGATGAGTATGACTTAAGGAAATTCTTTTCTTTTGGCATTACTTCAAGTTTCTCTAACAATTATACGTACAGAAGAGCTTAACATGAAAACAACACACATTTGGAAGCAATAATAATTTAATGTCATTGAAAGGTTTCGATTTTTAGTTTTATAATCTTTATTTGGAACAAATAATATTTCTTGATTCTTATTTTTTATTTTTTTGATATAATTTTTATTTGTAAAAAATTTAGCTGGTTTCTCTAATATCACTAATTTAAATAACGTGGGAATTGAAATCAAAGTGCAGACTTGATATTGTTACCTGGTTACTCAAATTCTGTAAAAATGCCTTCAGGAAAAATGACTATTTTCTCTTTCCTATTCTTCTCTTTATAAGCTTAGATAAAAAAGCGACAAAGCACTCTTATTGTGTGTGAAATTTGTTGCTTACAAGGAAACATTTGTAATATAAAAGCAATTAATGGATATCAATATATATTTATTACCAAAATATGTGTGTAAGATGTGTGTGTGTTTCCCTTGTGCAACTTTAAATCACAAGGCAGATTAATCAACATTTCTTTTCATTTTAATCTAAGTTCTTATTTGACTTTTTTGCTAACGTAAATAAAAATGAAAACATAACAGAGTTATATAAAAGGAAAGTTCCATCAAATGGGATTGGAACAAAGAAATTTACATTCAAAAAAATTAATCAAAATTAAGGTTCAAAGAGAAGTCATTGGAAACAAAGGAAAAAGACCTACTGAAATGCTGCGTGATATCTGTTCTGCCTTTACAAATATTCAGGGTTGAACGATCTCTTCTAAATTTGATGAAGACTATTCGACGGTGTGGTTTAGTTGAGTAAGAAGGTTGTTGAGGATACCATTATTTTCTCATGTACTTCGATGAGGTTTGGAGAGGATGCAAACAAAGCACTTTTTTACTTAAAATCCTGAAGAGCTTTTGCTGAAATTTCTTGGACACGTAATGAAAGGGCATTTTTCGAATGTGATACTCACAGTGTGGATGGAGGAAAAGAAACGACAAGGGAAAGCATACTTAACATTTGTTTGATAAAGTGGATGTGGGGACAATTTCTGGGAGAAATAAAAAGATTAAATAGTTCTTAGATGTTACAAGTGATAAGAAATATTTTTTCCTTGGTAATTCTAATATTTGTAGGGACAAAGCACAAAAAACTAATGAAAAATAAGCTTTAGTAAATAATAATTTTGAAAATTAATTTATTTTCCAAATAAAACAACTTCAAAAATAGTTCAAAACACTGCATTATCAGACAGGTCACTGATTATACATCTTTTCAATGGTGCCTACAATTCTCTTTCAATTTTCATTTCTCAATCACTCTCATATTTCATTTCACTGAAACACTCCTTGAAGAATAAGGTTAACAAGCAAATAAGGTATTCATTTTAAAAGAACTGTGAAAATATGAAAAAGAATCGAATTTTAGTCATAAAAAGAAAAAGTTACCAAAGATCTATTTCTTTTTTATTATCAAATGATTGAGCAAAGTTGGGAAAATGATGTGCCGTTAAACAAACAAAAAACAAACAGTCATTTCATTATCTCTTGTCTATTTTTTACAGTCTCTTTTGTTTCATTTATTTTCAAAGGAATTGCATATTTCTCATTGGATCACCGTTTACCGCTTTCTTTTAATAACCGTGCAAAAGATGATTTACCAACCTTTAATTTATATTTGTTATATCTTGTGTAATATATTTACTTTTATTGGCACATTAAAAAAAGCTGAGTTGAATAAATTTAAGGGAAAATGGCATTTTTACCTTTTCCAATTTTTAGATTATTCGCTTTAAAATGCAGGGATTCCTTTTCCTCAATAAGTACCATTTTCAACAAGTTTTAGAAGGGTTTTGCAACATTTTAAGGTTTTTTAAAGCTCAAAAATATACAGTGATCACCACTTTGCGTCAAAGGTTTTTTTGTAAGCTGTTGTACTTTGAATAGGTTGGTGCTTGATTAAACTAATTCTAATGAAAAACATTTTAAACAAGTTTTAGGTGACTATTTTTTGTTCCTAATGGTATTAATGAAGGAGTAAATATAAAGCACAGAGAGAAAATTGGTGATCACCACTTTGCGTCCATCAAACCTTTATATCCGGCTTTGAGTTGAATGCGGTGATTCCTACGCTACCTCAAATGATGAAGAATGAAAAATAATTTCGAACAAGTTTTTAGATAAACTTTGCAGTTCCCTAATGGCAAAGGTTAAAGAAAAACAATAAATATTGCGCACAGAGAGAATGAATTCCCCAAAATGATCACCACTTTGTGTCCGTTATCATTTTTATTGGAAATGTATTTTCTAGTTGAAATCATTTTATCCCAAGGCAATAAAGCTACTAAAAAACTGTTTTCCACTAAGTTTTAGATGAAGGAAAGCCTTTCCCTAATGAGAGATTAAAGAAAAGAAAGGTAGAATAAAACTTACAGAGAGAAGGAAATATACAGTAGATCCTGCCTTTGCGTCCACAGCATTTTATTGGAAATCATAATTATGAGTTGAATGCAGTGCTTCCTACGCTGCCTCGTGGAATTCTAATGAAAAATAATTTCAGACAATTTTAGGTGAGGTTTCCCTTTCCCTACTGGCACATTAAAGAAGGGAAAGGTAAATATAAGCTTACAGAGAAGGAAATATGCAGTGATCACCCACTTTATGTCCACAGCATTTTTTATTGAAATCGCAATTGCTGAGTTGAATGCAG
>CAHIKZ030004614.1:0-24584 GCA_903632075.3 Acanthosepion pharaonis | reverse complement strand
AAAGAAATAATAATAATAATAATAATAATAATAATAATAACGTCTCCTTGACAAAGTAGTCGTCAGAATACACTGAGAAATGGTACGAACATTCACCACCGTAACTTGCCGAGAATGACCAAGTAAATTGACCATGGCGAGCAATCTCCCTGATATAGCATTTGTTCACAAGATCAGCTAAGAATAGATCCTGATAAACGATTAGGTACTTCGGGGGAAAGAACATCATGATGGCAGACTGAAATTTAAAAATGTAGAGGTACCAAAACCTGGCAGGACAAATCAGAGACATTTACCATGTAGCAATTAAAGTTGTTCCTTTTGGGGTTGGCGAATATTTTCACATATCTTTCTACCTCGCCAGAAATCTTTGGGCTACCAGACATCACTGGGAGCTTGCATTTGGTCACGCTGCTTGGAACAGGTCATGTGCTGAGGAAAATATTGTGCCTTTAAACTGCAGGTAGGAGCGACCGAAACCTCTATGAGTAGGAAAGGACGTCCAATCAGGTTATACAATAACGATGTAATATGTTCAGTTACTGTCGAAGAAAAAGAAGAAAAGAAGAGGAAGAAGAAGAAAAATGAGAAGAAGAAATATAAGAAACAAAAAATAATGTAACTGTAGGAAAATATATCATCAATAATAATAATAATAATAATAATAATAAGCAAACAGTATGATAATTATTAATGAGTAATTATTTATATATTTCCTGTCCCATCTGTTGTGCGAGAGGAGGGAAATCAACTTGTGTTAGTAACTTTATTAGTGATTACTTTTCTTAGTCGTTTTAATAATCTAAACAAATAAAATATTTATCTACATTGAGATAAAATTCGTCCACGAGCAAAAAAATAGTTTCATGAATCACTTTCTTTATTCTTACGTTTCTTAGATTAGAGTCTTATTTGTCCAAGCTTTTCATGTGAGGCACTCAGATATCTTTGTTTATTAACTGACCGTCTTGCTTATACTTGATCTTGAAATAGGTTTTGTCGTCGCTGCTAATGTTTTTCTTTCGAGAGATATTTCTATTTCGCTATCATATTAAGCACATCACTATTTTAAATAAAAGAGATATTGAGCAAAAAAGTGATTTATTTAATACCAGAAATAATCAATGAATCATAGATGATACTGAACGTCTAAAAATATAAAAGGGGGAGCGGGTTAATTAAACGGTGTATTGGCTTTTATTTTAGTTGGGAATTTTGTATCTTTGCTTTATTGAATCTCAATAGTTTCAAGACTTTAGATTCCTTGCATCTCTCTATGAACACATTCTGACAATTGCCAGCATTTTGTACGAGACGGATACCAGGAATAGTAATGACAAAAAAGCGTTGTCATATGCACAATAACATAAAATGTTTCCTTTCTTTCAAGGCTCATTAAAAAAATAAAATAAAATAAAAATCTTGGTAAATGATTGTGTCAGACTGCAAATCAGGAAAATGGATAATAATAATAATAATAATAGTTATTAAAGATCACAAACAAAAACGGTGCCTGCTTATTGATATGGCAGTCCTTTCAGACTGCAGTGTATCGTTGAAGATATTCAAAAAGCTGTCAAAATACAAGGAACTTGAAATAGAAATCTAGAAAATGTGGCATATGGGAACATCAACAATCCCTGTTGTAGTTGAAGCCCTAGGACTGGTTGGAAAATATTGCAGTAGCCTAATTGAAGGGACTCCTGGAAGTCCATGCCTCAAGGAGATACAAAAAATTGTTCTGACAAGTACAGCCCACACCTTACGAAGGGCTTTATCTATATAATTTTTTTTTCTTTTTTTTTTGTCAGTGGAAAGTGACATGATGCCATTTCTAACCTTAGGTCCCTAGGCGGAACCCGGAAAGAAATGTGTAAACGCCAGAAATCAAAGATAATAAAAATAATAATAATAATATAGTGCCTCCTTATTGATATGGCAGCCCCTGCAGACTGCAATGTATCTTTGAAGATATGCAAAAAGCTGTCAAAATACAAGGACTTTGAAATAGAAATCTCAATGTGGCACAATGGAATATCAACAATCCCAGTAGACTAATTGAAGGGATTCTTGGAAGTCCATGCCTCAAAGAGATACAAAAAATTGTTCTGACTTTACGAAGAGCTTTAGCTATGTTTTTTTTTTGTTTTGTTTTTTTCTTTGAAAAGTGTCATGATGCCATTTCTAACCTTAGGTCCCTTCAAGGGACCCGGAATGAAATGTATAAACGCCAGAAATCAAAGAAAATAAAAATAATAATAAATCTGCAACTTCTACGTGAAGGAAATTGAAGGAAATTGGTATGAACACCACCCAGACCCGGTTACGGAGATAGGACCTGTTAAGTTTCTATGGGGCTACACAATGCACACAGACATTATTATTAGAGACCGCAAACAAAAAAGCGCTTCCTTATGGCAGACTGCAATGTATCGTTGAAGATCTTCAAAAAGCTATCAAAAGACAAGGACCTTGAAATTGAAATCTCAAAAATGTGGCACATAGGAACATCAAAAATTCCTGTTGTAGTTGGAGCCCTCGGATTGTTTGGAAAAGATTCCTGTAGGGAAGGGATTACTGGAAGCCCATACCTTAAAGAAATACAAGAAAATATTGTTCTTACGAGTACAGCCCACACCTTATGCAGGGTTTTATCTATGTAAAATGTGTGTGTGTGTTTTTAATTGCTCGGTGGAAAATGTCATGATGCCATTTCTAACATTAGGTCTCTGGGCGGGACACCAGAAATCAAAGGGAATCAAGTAATAATAATAATAATAATAATAATAATAATTAGAAGAAGGAGATAATGATGATGATGTGAAGAAGAAAAATATTAGTAGTAGTCCGTCGAAAATCACATCCAATAAAGATGTGGAATTACTCTCGTTTAACCGATAATAAAACATATCTACATAGACTGGACGCCTCATTATGAAATAGATCCCTTTGCTAGTAACGTAAAGTATGAGTCACAATGTGCGTCTTATTTTATAGGTTTGTGTCAAAAGTGACTAATGTGAATAAATATTTGCTACTGGAGTGATTTTGATGTCCAAGAAAAAGTCTACGGAAATAATATTGAGTCAGACGAATGCAAGCTTCCATCCAAATTGTTCTTATTTACATTTACGCATAATAAGCCGAGTCTATTCTTTGAAAAGACAAACTATTTTGACCAGGGAAACATTCATCACACCGGTTTATATTCAACCAAACCGGTTTGTTAGACATCATTGTATATTATGCTTTCCTTTCAGTATTTCCTTTCTATGATGGCAGCATGTCTGATATCACCTTTTAGGGTGAAATCGACGATTCAAGTATATAATCCGGTCGCGTCAGTTGCGTTGGCTTCTTAATATTGTTCTGGAGAATGGCTAAACCATATCTTCCTAAGTATGTCTAGTAATAATAGAGAATGGTTTCTCGAGTATTGGATGAGTGTCAGAGAAGGACAACTCTAAATTTAAGCCAATTTGGTGTAATGGTATCGATTACTGTTTGGAAATTAGGTGTGTAAAGCTATGCATTAAATTAACAGTCATTGTAGGAAAGCTTGATCATACGATGCAGTTGACTGTACCGGCCATCTTGAATCTAGCTTTGTTCGTGGATCTTTTTTTTACTCTCTCGAGAGAGAGACTGGGTCAGGATCAGAGCAAAAATGGGAATGGGTGCAACAAAAGGATATTTCTTCTTAACGGACTTATTTAACCAATAGAATGAGTCGATACAGAGGGAAGTAGAATTAAAAACAGGATTCATTATTGGCGGTCACATTCTTAACAACATAAGGCATGCAGATGACACAGTTTTGATAGAAGACACGGAAAGAAAACTACAAAATCTCCGACAGAATGTAGTGAAGGAATGATGAAAGATCAACTGCAATAAGACAGAATGTATGTTTGTTAGCAAAAGAATTAGTTCAAAATGCAGATTACAAGTTGGAGATAGCAAAATCAAACAAGTACAAAAATTTAAATATCTGGGAAGTGTTTTAACGGTGCAACACTGAGATCCGAATGGTCATTGGGATAATCAAATTGCCATCCCAAAACTAAGTAAAGGATTAAGAAACAGAAAAATCCATTGGCAACAAAGAAAATAGTACTGAACTGCTATATAACAGTTCTCCTCCATTAAGACATTGACAGCTGGATAGTCTCCTCAAACATAAAGAAGAGAGGAAGCGACAGAAATGCGGTTCTGCAGAAGGATGCTTTGGATGCCGTGAACCGAATATGTGAACAACGGCGACATTTTAGAATAAATGGAAACAAGAAGGAAACCTATACTTAACATCAGGAAGAGACAGTTAAAATTTCTAGGGCACCTTACGAGGAAAGAGTTTGGAAAATTTGATACTCACAAGAGATATTGAAAGCAACGGAAACAGACGAAAACAACACATAACATTGTGAGCTTAAGTAAATGGATGGTGGAACAGGGTCAAGGAGAAATAACAAAAAGATAAAATATATTAAAAGCTCCGAGAGACAGAAAATTGTGGAGAGCCATGATTGCTTACATCCTGAAGGGACACGGCACATACAGAACTTACATGACCATGTCTCTCCACAACTTCATATCCTTTGCAGCTCTTAGCAAGATCTTTTTCTCAGTTTTGATACCCATTCACATGAGCTCGTCAGGTTACCCGCTGTTTCACTCTTGCATTCAATACCTCGAGTGAATGTCAAATTTTATAAACCTTCTTTCCTCATTATGAACCTCCAGATATTTTAGCTAATTCAGTCTAAATATAAGTGTATATTTTGTTTTCATTTCCCTTAGAACTTTTCCGTAACTTGCATGTACTGTAAAGGGTATTTCAAATCATCTTTCTATAGAAACACACCTCAATCATATTTAATCTTACTCGGCTAAAAGAGTTCATTAACGCACTTTTATATTATTGGGCTCAAAGTGTCGCTGCCGACACATGAGTTTGAACATACATTGCCAGTGAGTAAAGACAGGCGATCCCAGTACTGAATTAAGTAGACTACGTGATCAGATAGGAAAGGCATATATGGGAGGTAGAGTGAGTCTAATTGATCGCATTTCTATTCTATCTTCTATTACTATTCGGATCGTTATTTCTTGTCTATCCTCTTTAGTATACAGACCGCTATTCTCTACTCTCTTCACTACATTATTCTCGATTCTGATCAATACGGAGATTACTTCCCGAGCGAGTATTATCGAACATGGACTATTAGTACGAGTTATATTCGAAGGCGTCTGACACCGACATTCTTTAATGGTGTACTATAGTTGTATCAAAATGACAAATTTTTTTACTACAACGAGATTATAAAAGTGACGAGCATTCGTTGGCATCAAAAAAACTGACAAAATAGTGTTTATTGACATCACAAATGCACCTTTGCTCATTTAAAGAAAGCGTCACCATTTTCTTTTTAAGGGATAACCAGGATTTAACTTTTTTATTTACATGATTAACTTAATTTTCCAGAGAATCGTCTCCGTAAGGTATACGGTGTCGATTGAACTCGCTAAAAACAGTATGTGATTCTCGAGCTTGACGGCATTCAGAAAGAAATATTTAGTAAAACGGAAGAGCACTTAGTCAAATTAAAATCACTACACCTAGTAAAGAGTAGAAGTTTAGTTTGTTAAAAGTGGCAAGTCCCATCTGGATACTATGTTTGACTTCAATTGACACAGGCACCCAATGAGCATTGAAACACACACACATATATATATATATATATATTATTTATTATAATTTTATCATATATACAAAAAGAAACGTTTACTCACTACAAAGATGCAACTTCTCATGTTTCGAAGCATTGCTATTGCACCTCGACTGATGAAAAACAGAAATGGTTATGAACAATTCTTATAAGCAAGCTGTATGTGAAACGTCAGTTACTTTTTTTTTCCATTTATTTGAGAAAATACACAAAAAAAAAAAGTGACGGAGTTAAACAATAGTGCCTATTGATAGCAGTTTGGTGAAAGATGGGTGAGGTTTAAATGACAAGTCTGGAAAGATTTCTTGTCGATAACAACGGTCAAAACGTTAGTCACAGAAACTGCATCGGAGATTATATATATATATATATATATATATATATATATATATGTGTATGGAAAGCAGATAATCATTCAAATATATGTTATTAAATATAGCAGACAACGAATGTCTTATGTTTGATATTTCCCATCAAATATGATATTCATTTATGTTGACATAGAAGATTGATGGTGTATATCTTTGTATAAATGTTCATATAACAACTTTGAATATGGCTCATGTGAGCTGAAAGCTTAAATCAAGAAACAGCATAAAACATGTCCAAATGTTGGACAATTTTTGCCTTTATTTTCTCCCCAAATTAAAGCAAACATACGGAGTTTAGAACGGCTCATGATCAAACATAATAGACATTCGTTGTCTGTTATAATTAACAATATGATAGACGTGAAACACATTATATATATATATATATATATATATATATATATATATGTGTGTGTGTGTGCAGAAAAATAATAAAAATGAAAAATATTTTAAATTATTTACATTATTCGAATTATTGTCGTCATCTTTGTTGCCATATATATCAAAAACGTTTTGGCCGTTGTACGCTCCGGCCTTCTTCAGGTGGTTGGAATGTCGAACTTAACCCTTTATTTCGCTTACTCGGTTAGACTGTTCTAGTTCCACGTGCGATGTTTAATGGATTTATTAGTTATCCCTGGTAATTCCCTTTGAAATTTCTCCACTGACTTAAAGTATTGAACTCAACTCTTTGGGTCCTGTTACAGGATCTAAGTAACGCCTTTATCCACATGACAGTGGAATTAACAGGAGATAACTGACATCCATTAGACATGGCACGTGGAACTATAACATTCTACGCCAGTGAGTGAAATAAAGGGTTCAGTTTGACATTCCAGCCACCAGAAGAAGCTCGGAGCGTACAACGGCCAAAATATTGATAAACATTGCGACAAAGATGAGGACAATAGTCAGAATAAAGTAAATAGTGTACATAATAAGTCATCTCAGAAATATAGACAGATACTAAAAAAAACGTTTTTGTCTGAGGTTTTTGTCCTTTGGGATTTCATCAGGCTAAAGTAATATTTATATTGATGCAACACCGCATGCATAAAATTTTCCTCACCAGGTGTAATGGACATAAGCTTTTTTTCAGAGTTCCAAATCTAGTCGGGTTCGTAATATTCACTTACATGCAAATACACTTGGGAAACCTATTGGTCAACTTCTCCTCCAAGCTATGGGTTAATTAGTTTAAATTGTGTTGTGGGTTCCGAGATGAAATTCGGTCTCCAATGAATGACAAACACAAGTATTAAAGATAAGAAATTAAATGTATTTACAATAATAATGCAATGGGTATATTGTTAGTAAATCCAGGAACGCGGTTAGTCGTAATAATATATATATATATATAGTTTCGAAGTAGGATTCCTTAGAGTCTACGGGCTTGTAACTGACTTCTACAAGCGGTTACCTCACACTATTGCTTTGTTCCAACTCAATCACAATTTCTGCTCACTTGCTCAATTCTCTCGATCTCTGTATATTCTGACTGACACTGGGTATTTAACGGCAGCAGTCCCAGTAACACTTTGGTCGAGTCCATATATCAAAAGGGTGGACCCCATAACAAATTGTATGTATCAGAAAACCCTTATTATATACCTCTACATCACCAAATAAAATTTTTTAATCTCAAAATATGTTTGGTTTTAAATAACTCGCAAAAAAATTGATAAACAGTAAAGAATCTCCCGCATCACTCAAACAATCTACGCTTCTCTTGATTTCTGTTATATTTTCCGTGTTCTGTTAATACCTTTTTCAAATAGTTACATTTTATAAAGCTGCTTGATTTTTTTGTCCTCAATGTATAGCTAATAGATTGAGCTGCTTTTGGCGTCAAATATGCGTTTCGCTTTCTTACAGTGAATAGTTGCCTTTCTTCTCTATATTTTCAACATGATCTTTCAGTTTTCATCTTGATCCTCTCGTCAGTCCAATGTTGTTTGCCTATCACATGTTAAGATTATATCCACCGATAATTAAACCTGGTAGGTCTTCAAATTCTCTGGATCGACTCGAATGAATCGTTTCGCAGTACAAGTTGTGTAATTCGGTGAGAAAACACATCACCTTACCTGTGTTTCTACTTTTGTGTATTTAATGAAGAAGCTCTCTATCCATATCAAAAGTTATATTTGGATAAAAAAAAAAAAGAATTGCATTGAGTGGAATACGATTTTTGGCATCGAGACTGAAGTAATTTATTACATGAGCAAAAGTTTCAATTCTTAAGTCAGATCAGTAAGGTCTGTTGACGTGGATATCCGTTCACCTACATAAGTCTTTACTTGCAACATTTCAAATGTGCATTCAGTATGAATCATTGTCAGCTGTACATAAAAAAAAGCTTGCATATTGATTAAAAATATGTATCCTGTTGTTTTTCACACAGGCACACAGAAACACACACACACACACATACACATATATATAACATAAGTATATATAATTTTATATATCAATAAAAATTATTGAGAAAATAGTATGAAGAATTGGAAAAAAGTTTTTGTAACGCGTTTCATCTGTTAAGACTTCATTGGACTGAGCATTTTTGATGTTGTCACGACTACACCTGCGCACGAAACGAGAGACGCTGGTAGTTTCAAAAGAATTGAAAGATTTTTGAAAGAATATTTTTTTCAATATAGCCAAATTCATCTATATTATTTTTTCTTTTTCTCTCCATCACATTTGTCCTAGAAAAAATTTTAAAAGAAAACAAAAAGTAAATGAATATATATATATATATATATATATATATATATATATATATATATATATATATATATATATATTCGTATTTCCATTTTGCTTATAGCAATAAATCATTTTAACTTTTGACATGTACAGAACAGGAGACGAAAACTAAAAGTCTGGTTTATTCAGATGTAAAACTATTCCATCGACAAATTTGACAAATTAGGAAAATGAAATATTTTTTCCACACAGATCCATGTAAAAGTATACTTGTAGTCGTAAATTTGTGATACACGCAACAATTTCTTATATATATATATATATATATATATATATATATATATATATATCTGTAAGTATGTAATTGTTGAAACTTGGATAAGCATGGAATAATAATAATACAACACAAAATGTACGTAAACAAAATGTATTGAAACAAGGAAAAGGTACAATATTTACAGTTAATTTTGGTATATTCTTGGGAAGACCGTTCCTGCAGAATGGGTTGACTAAATCGCAGTCGGGCAGAGTCTCGATTCGATCTCTTAATCTATTATTTATTGCACATATGTACAAATGTGGCACAAGGCCGAAAAGGGGATTGGGGTGAAGGACGGTCATCACTAGTCTTAGATTAAACTTAGCTAGCCACATTCACTGACCCTATCATACAGAACAATATTCCTTTCAACAAACAACACATTTATCCATACCTTTCTTACTACAAATACCAAAATGCCTCTCTGACTCCATGAAAAAACCCTAAATAATCCCCTATGTACAAAATATTTGTCTGTGGGGAGGGGCAAAACAACAACTTTTAAAAATGAACCCCAATGAATATATACAAAATGACAAAATATATTTACAAGAAACCAAATAAAATTAGTGTTAGTAATAAAACCCCCCACAAACTCTTGAATGTGGCAGAAATATCAGTTAACTGGACGAAATCGATGCGGGACTTATGAAAATAAGGCCACACTCATTCATCCCAAGCACTCACACAGGCACACACTCATTCATACACAACAACAAGTACGAAAACACACACACGAAACGAAAGGCGCCCCCCATCTACCAGAGAACTGACATTACTGACCACCTAAAAAAACGAGGGAGGGATGGGGAGTTCAACTAAAGGAAAAAAAAATGGGGACAGAAATAAAAGGGGACCAATGAGCAAATACACCCTAGCTAAGTTTACTGAATAGAAAAACTAAAAAAGAAAAAATAGAAAAACCTAATCTAACCTAACTCCGGGATGGGTTGCCTATGTTAAACCCAGGAAAACAATATCCTTAAAGCCTAACCGGCATCCAAATGCCACTCAAGGTCAGCCCTTTTACTCGGCACATTCGCGCAAGAATCACCCACCTTTTGCTGAATTCCGATGAGGTGAGCCGCCGTTTTTCCGTCCTGATCTTGACTTTAAGCTGATGCCTAAAGAACAAGATCAGTTGGGAAGAAGTGAACTTCTCGCCCTCATGGAATCCCTTCTGACGCGTCGTCCAAATCACAACTCTCATAACCCCTAGTAAGCAACAGAACACATAGTGTTCAGCCTTCGTCATCTGCGGCACCACATTGCTACAAACAGAACTGGCTTCCAGGACAAAGAACTTTCCGCGCAGCATGCGAACCATGAGGCCTTCAACAAACCTGCAACGGCACTACTGCCCTTGCACTGAAAGAAGGCGTGACCAATAGTCTCGACTTCCCCCACAACGACGGCAGTTTGGATATTTCTCCAAGCCTGCTGAACAAAGTCTCTTGCCGACCCAGAGGGCTTCACGAATCACCAGCCAGGTGAGTGATGCCTCATCGTTATTGAGGCATTTCAACCCGGACGCCCAAGGCCATATCGAGCGAGCCTCCTGCTTCGTAAGACCGAGCTCGCCAATCAGATCATCTTGTACGGACCCCTAACTAAAACTTGATATAATGCCTTGCGAGACAACGCCTGGGCGTTGGAGAGGCCATCCGAAGCCCGTAAGAGGAGCTTCAGAGCGCGACGACATTCACGATAAAAAGGGCACTCGGCACGTGGTAAACGGCCGGCCTCTTCTTCGCACGAGTGCACACTTTTCAGGGACGGGAAATGTTTCTGGACGTCTTCTTTCCAAAAGGCACCCTCCTCATTCGACCCACGACACATTCGGTCTAGAAAGGTAATGCGAAGCATATATTGACGGATCTCAATGCTAGGCATCCCCAGACCGCCCTCAGAGGGATGGAGGCAACAGACCTCGCGAGATACCATGGGGCCTTGCCCTTCCATAAGAAAGAGAACAAGGTCCGGACTAATGACATTAGCCGGGCATACGGGAGTGGAAGCACAGAGAGTCGGTAGAGGAGGATCGGATAGATGTGAAACACATACTTCCGCCCTTCCCTTCAGGGAAAGTCTCCTCCGAGACCACAGATTAACCGCGATCTCGGCCTTCCCTTGTACCTCCGACCAGTTCATTTCAACTGGAGATCAGGACCGAACCAGACGCCGAGTATCTTGATCGGCCCATCCGTCCAGAGGAAAAGGTCCGGGAAGAGAAACTCCCTTCCACGCACCCAACCGCAAGCCCACAGACTTATCACGGTTGATCCTGGCCCCGTTACCATCTCATACCCACTTATTTCTTTGCTGACTTCGTCAATCTCGGCTCTGCTCGACACAAGAGCCGAAACGTCGTCAGCATAGGCAGAATACCTGGCCGAGGTGGTAGCGCCAGGCAGGGTAATTCCGCGCAGGACCGGATTCGTTTTTAACTTGCGAAGGAATGGTTCCAACGCAAGAACGTAAAAAAAAGGCGATAGCGGACAACCTTGACGAATGGAGCGAGACAATACGAAAGGTTCCACCTTAACCCATTCACTTCCACCAGCGCATCGGGGGACGTCATACAAAAGTCGGATTTAGGAGCGAAAGATATTGGCTCCGAAACCGGCCGATGAAAGGACAGCCTCCAGAAACCGATGGTCAACCCTCCATCGAATTCAAGGACTGATCTAAATTGATCAACGCGGCTTCACTTGTCGACTTGCTCGAAGATCAAGCGTACCATATAAAGGTTATCCTGAATAGTCCTGCCCTTCAAAGCACAAGTCTGTTCGGGGCCAATCAACGAGAAAACAAGTTGCAAACGGTTGGCAATTCTTCGCCAAAATCTTTAAGTTACTTTTTAAATTGCGAAATCTTCAAATCAATCCCACCGTCCTTGTCCTTACGCAAAACCTTGATCACCCCCTTTTAAGCGTCGAGAAAGACCCTTGCTTCATCCAGTTGTTGTAAAATCAGTTCCAGCATGAACAAAAACGGGCGAAAGAAGACATTCGTAGGGAATCCATCTAGTCCCGGAGACTTTTGTCCAGGTCAACCAGCTTCAGCGCATCCCAGATATTCAAAAGTGTGATGGGACCCTTGCACCTAGACACTTCAGCCTGCCTCGAATAAAAAGTCGACCAAATAGGCGACGAACTGAGAAGTGCTCAGACTGGACCCCTGATGAAAAAGATCCTGAAAAAGAATCAAGAAAACCTCACATATTCCGCGCTTGTGACGGTCCGCTTATATGTCTATGTGGATGTATTTCGCTTATCCGCGTTAATATTCACGGAATTCCACGAACCATATTCGTCGCCTTTGAAGACATTCTTTTTAAATAACCCTAACTATCAGAGCTTCCTTGATAAGCAAGGCGGCCAATTCTGTCTTAGTTAAGACTACCTTCCCCATTAACACGGGATATGAAAGAATGTCGATCAACTTTTTCCTCATATACGCGCCGCTAATCTCATCTAGATTGAGTTGACGACACTAATCGATATCCCGGATAGCACTATAAATCTGCACTATAATTCATTTTTATTATCTCTGACTTGGAGGCGTTAATCTCAAGTCCAAGCAGAGATAAAAAACCTGAACTCATTGGAGGTCAGCTGCTGGTCTCGATGGATCCTCCCAAAGTTAAATCGTCAATATTGAAAGGAGAAGCGATGGAACCAGCTAATCCCAACAACAGCCATCGCAAATTAGCACGGACCAAGTGGATAACCTTGATGGATTCAAAGAATAGATAATATTATCGACAGGCGATCAACATACGTCGATGACTAACGAAAGATGAGCCAGTTTAAATATGGAAGGAGTCCGTTGATGGCAAACTTCTATTGTCATGATCCATTCTGATGCTATTGAAAGCGTTTTTCATATCCAATTTTAATAAGAAACGTGGGGACGCAGATAAATGTATTCTCGAAAAATGATCTTGTGACATGAACCGCGGCTTCACATCCGCCCTGTATGCCCTACTGGATCTGTCAGGGTCAAATTCATTCCCTATCTCCTTCACAACAACTCTACCAGCAATTTTTGCCGCGAGTCGACGAAAATGTTACCAAAGCGATAGGGCGGATAAGCATGAACATTCTCTTTTTTTTTTTGTTTAAAGTTGGCTGAAAATATTAACATCGCGAGCATGTTGGGGCATCTCAGTTCGGAGAAGGGAATTAATAAGAGCTGTTATGGATGTTTTCAAATGTTCATCAAACTTTGGCAGTGTGGTCAGAAATGAAATTTTGATGTGACCTGGTAATTTGATTTAATGGGAATTTAAAATAAAAGAGATAAAAGAATAATTCTACAAAGTTTCAAACAATTTAAAGCCATTAATTGAAGGCGCTGAAATTTTACAGTTACTGGACAAAACGCCCCCTCCCACCTTTTACCCCCCCAAAGTAACTTAAAAGATCGACATGAAAAGAATAAAATTGGTCAATGACTACAGAAAATTTCAGTGGCTCTGTGATTATGACGATCTTCCTAAAGATGCCCATGAATTGGATAAATAAATTTAAAATTTGAAAGAAATCCCAGTAAGAAGAATTGATATAGTTCAGAAGACTACTGAAATTGCCCAGAACCCAACAGCGCTTCTCAATTTTTTTTTAAAGCTGCCTGCTTTCTTCAAGGAAATGTTTTGGATCATCTTATTCAATTGGTAAGTTTATGTATCTGAAAGTTTTACCATCGCCCATTAGAATTGGCCGCAAACAGATTGAAACACTACTATATATATAATTGTAAATGTTCCTCTTATTTCTGTTAGGTATTTTGCTAGTTAATTGAGATTCGCATTGTGGACTGTCAATCTTTAGCGTTGAAGCAGTATATCTGAAAACAGTGTTTTAAAACTTGCTTTTACCCTTAGCTGCAGTTAATGCTGCAAAAATTCTTAAGATGTTCCAACTTCTTTTTATTCTTTTAGAAGTGAGATAATAAAGAATTATAAGAGCAGCCATTGATAACTTTATTGTTTGTCATTCTCTTACTTGTTCTTTCTATTACTTTCGGCAAACTGACAGTGCATCATCTGTTCACATTCCTGCCAATTTTACGACTGTTATACACAATTTCAAAAGCGAATAGAAAAAAAAAACGAAAAATTTAACAAAAAAACAAAAAAAAACAATGACAAGGGGTTTTCTTGACTCTTCAGACGAGGCGGCCATCTTGAAACTAAAGTGGTTTTTTCTTTCTTCAGCAAGCGGCCATTTTGAAACTGAAGTTGTGCTTCTGGCGAAACTCGAGAAAGTTTTCTTCTTTTGCCTTGTAAAAATGCCAACATGCACATGGGCATGCACAATTACAATTCTGATTGTTTATAAACATTCGGTTTCAATAAAAGAAATTAGGAAATTAAATCTGGGTCTGGTGGACGAGACAACCATAAAATAGGCAGAAACCTATACAAATTTCAAATGTTTTCATTGCGAAAAGACAAGTACAGTTATTGTTTCATTCGCATGTCGGCCAGCCGGAGGATTACTGTTTCTTGTGTATATGATGTAAATCACATGAATAAATTAAATATTGGAATACCGTATATACTTGTGTATAAGTCGACCATCTATAGTGAGACCTTGGAATATTTGTTCTTTTTAACCCCAGCCCAAATACCTGTGCATTGTACAACCGGACATGAAAAAATGCGTGATGTTTAACCTCTTCAAAATTACCAGTGTATAGTACGACCATCTATTTGCGTAAAAAATATGATGATAAAACTCACACTATAAATTTAAGTATATACGGTACTAGTTTAATATTTCAAAGATTAAGATTGCAAGAAAAACTAATTTTAAAAATATTTCCGATTTATTACTTTCATTAAAAACGTATTTTTTTCTGTAAAATTACCTTTATGGGTGATTGTTAAAGTTGAGACACAATCAACTAAATCAGTACACTAAACTCTATTAAAATTGTAAAAAATTTCTGATACTTTACTACAAAAATCTGGACACCATAAATCAGTTGTTCTAATTTTCTAACCTAAAGTTTTTCGTTTCGAAGAATTTTGCGCGTACAGTTTAAAATAAACAATTTCTTACCATTACTATTATCGATTTATTGACTTTTTTATTGCTTTTTCGCTTTTAAAGAGGGACATATCTATAACTAAATAAGCGTTCAACTGTACTTTTTGTAGCATGTGACTCGAAAACACCTAAAAAGTAAACTTTAAATAATCTATAGGCGACATGAGGAAACGATTAGAAAAAGTTTGATTCCCGTTTCTATTTGAGTTTTTGTGGGAAATCGATTTTAGGTCAACAAGTTTTTTTTTCAATATGGAGAATAAAAGTTCATATTGCAACATCGTCAAGATCTGATTATCATTTGCATCAAGACAGTTGTAACGATTTTAATTTTTTATTTTCATTTGTTCCCATCATTTTCACGAATTCGTACGTAAATTATAGAATTAAAAAATATGAAAAAAAAATTAAACATTCTTTTTTACCTTTTTTCATGGACTTGATGACTGACATTTTATTAAAATGTCACATCAAAATTTGGGCCTTTTTTATATATTCGTGTCGAATATCTATAAATCTTTTGATTTTTTTCTTAGTGTCACGTTTTAAAAGAAAAGGGAGGGAGAATTTAATCCATTCTCGACTGTGCAGCAATACGATTTCTAAACATCCTATGGAGAGAAAAAAATTCTTTTTAAAAAAAAGTCAATTTAATGACCAGGATATTCAGTATTCCTGTCTCCGGATCGCCTTTGAATTGGCAAACACAACATTTTGTTAAATAATTTTAGATAAAAAAAAAAACAGTAGATTCCTTTTAAAACTGACCACCCAAAAAATGTGAATGGGTAAAACTCCTTTTCTGAACACAGAAAATGGTCCGATAAGGTTCACAAATACCGGCCGAACAAAATTATAATGCGTCAACAGTCAGGAAAGAACAAATCAGTAACAAAACAATCAGTTAGAAAAGGACCAGCAGTGATTGAGTCAGCATTCGCTGGGACGGGAACAAAAAACGTAAGCTAGTACGATAGCAGTTCACCTTCTCGAAGCCAAAAAAAGACATGCAGATTAGAGGAGAAATCGTACTGATTGCTAAAACCCTTATCAGTGGTTTATTCTTTATTGGATTTGATCACGACCTAACTTGTGAACATAGGGAGGAAACGGGTGTAAACGCATACAGCCGAAACCTTGGATGTCATGACTGCAAAAACGTGCAGACCATCGTCACAACTAAATTGACATCTTATATTCCAAATCTTAAAATAAATTCAATTTGTAACCCTTTCTATACCATAGATTTTATAGCAGGAAAAACAAAAGGCTAAATGAGCACTCTTTGTCATCATATATAACTTGGTTCTATCGTAAAAAATGTTTCTCAAATCGACTAGCTATTCGATTATCTGTTAGTCAAAAAATCAGAAAAATAAGTCCTTAAATTTAAAGTAGGCTATATGGAAGACGTCATATTGAGCAAACTGATTCAACAGCGTATACTCATCTACGGTCAATTTGTTTTATTATTAGATCTGGTTTTTAAAAAAACGGAAAAGGATAATGGAAGTTTTTCATTGTTCATTGACCTTATCTTGTTTTAATCTCCTGTTTCATTGATTTAAAAACGTCATTTGAACCATTCTCAAAAAATGGTTTCTTTTGTTCAAAACCATCTAAAATGCCTATCTGCCATTTTCATAAGTAATTGCCTGTAAACTAACGGTCTGCAAATCAAAACTAATTTGAAATGAACCCCAAATGTTATAATAAAAATGACAAAATATATGAACTGACATTACTGACCACCTAAAAAACGAGGGAGGGATGGGGAGTTAAACTAAAGGAAAAAATTGGGGGACAGAAATAAAAAGGGGGAACAATGAGCAAATACACCGTAGCTAAGTTTACCAGAATAGAAAACTAAAAAGAACAAATACAAAAAACCTAATCTAACCCAACTCCGGATGGGTTGCCCACATGTTCAACCCAGGAAAAACAATATCCTTAATGCCTAACCGGCATCCAAAATGCCACTCAAGGTCAGCCCTTTTATTCGGCAAAGCATTCGCGCAAGAATCACCCACCTTTTATTGAATTCCGATGAGGTGAGCCGCCGTTTTCCGTCCTGATCTTGACTTTGCTGATGCCCAAAGTACAAGATCAGTTGGGAAGAAGTGAACTCGCCCTCATGGAATCCTTCTGACGCGTCTCGTCCAAATCACGACTCTCATAACCCCTAGTAAGCAACAGAACACATAGTGTTCAGCCTTCGTCATCTGCGGCACCACATTGCTACAAACAGAACTGGCTTCAGGACAAAGAACTTTCCGCGCAGCATGCGAACCATGAGGCCTTCAACAAACCTGCACAACGGCACTACCACCTGCACTGAAAGAAGGCGTGACCAATAGTCTCGACTTCCCCCGCACAGCGACGGCAGTTTGGATATTTCTCCAAGCCTGCTGAACAAAGTCTCTTGCCGACCCAGAGGGCTTCACGA
Organism: Acanthosepion pharaonis; assembly: GCA_903632075.3. Classification (NCBI taxonomy): domain Eukaryota; kingdom Metazoa; phylum Mollusca; class Cephalopoda; order Sepiida; family Sepiidae; genus Acanthosepion; species Acanthosepion pharaonis. The sequence goes on along the minus strand of CAHIKZ030004614.1, from coordinate 6,951 downwards.
ATCACCAGCCAGGTGAGTGATGCCTCATCGTTATTGAGGCATTTTCAACCCGGGCGCCTAAGGCCATATCGAGGCAGGCCTCCTGCTTCGTAAGACCGAGCTCGCCAATCAGCTCATCTTGTACGGACCCCTAACTGAAAACTTCTGATATAATGTCACGCGAGACAACGCCTGGCGTTGGAGAGGCCATCCACAGTTTAATAGTAAGAGTTCATGTTCAAGAGCGCGACGACATTCCGATAAAGGCAGTAAAAACGGCCGGCCTCTTCGCACGAGTGCACACTTTTCAGGGACGGGAAATGTTTCTGGACGTCTTTTCCAAAAGGCACCCTCCTCATTCGACCCACGAAACATTCGGTCTAGAAAGGTAATGCGAAGCATAGGACGGATCTCAATGCTAGGCATCCCCAAACCGCCCTCAGAGGGATGGAGGCAACAGACCTCGCGAGATACCATTCGGCCTTGCCCTTCCATAAGAAAGAGAACAAGGTCCGGACTAATGACATTAGCCGGGCATACGGGAGTGGAAGCATTCAGAGTCAAAAGAGGAGGATCGGATAGATGTGAAACACATACTTCCGCCCTTCCTTCAGGGAGAAGTCCCCGAGACCACAAAATTAAACGTTACCTCGGCCTTCCTGTGTCACTCCGGACCAGTTCATTCAGTCATTTAGATCAGGACCGAACCAGACGCCGAGTATCTTGATCGGCCCATCCGTCCAGAGGAAAGGTCCGGGAAGAAAACTCCTTCCACGCACCCAACCGCAAGCCCACACAATCTTATCGCGGTTGATCCTGGCCCCGTTCACCATCTCATACCCACTGATTTCTTTTCACTGATTTCGTCAATCTCGGCTCTACTCGACACAAGAGCCGAAACGTCGTCAAAATGGCAGAATAAAAGGCCGAGGTGGTAGCGCCAGGCAGGGAAAATAATGCGCAGGACCGGATTTTTTTCATAACTTGCGAATTGAATGGTTCCAACGCAAGAACGTAAAGCAAGGGCGATAGCGGACAACCCTTGATGAATGGATATGAGACAATGAAAGGCTTTAGTTTCACTCCCATTCAAAACTTCCACCAGCGCACCGGGGGACGTGATACAAGAGTCGGATCCAGGAGCGAAAGTCGGCTCCGAAACCGCCGCCGACAGGACAGCCTCCAGAAACCGATGGTCAACCCTTTCGAAGGCCTTGGACTGATCTGCAATTGATCAGCGCGGCTTCACTTCGACTTGCTCTAAGATCAAGCGTACCATATGAAGGTTATCCTGAATCCTCCTGCTCAAATTTCAAGTCTGTTCAGGCCAATCAGACGAGACAGGACAAGCTGCAAATATGTTGGCTAAGATCTTCGCCAAAATCTTTAAGTCAGTATTTAACATCGTCAAAGGGCGAAAGTTCCCTAATCCATCCCCACTCATTCTGTCCTTACGCAACAACTTGATCACACCCCGGTGAATGTCGAGGTAAATACCCTGCCTCCATCCAGTGGTTGTAAATCAGCTGCAGCAAAGGAACAAAATGGGCGACAGCCTCATCTACACTTCATAGGGAAGATATTCTAGTCCCGGAGACTTATCCAGCCAACCTGCTTCAGCGCATCCCAGATTCCGACTCTGTTATGGGACCCGCACCAGATCCGCTTCAGCTGCCTCAAGGCATTCCAAGTCAGCCAAATAGGCATCGAACTGAGCAGAGCTCAGACCGGGCTCCCTGGTTTAAAAGATCCTGAAATAAAGCCGAAAGGCCTCGCATATGCCCGCGCTTGCCCTCACGGTCCGCTTATCCGGCAATATGACGCACAAATCTTCTTTCGCTTATCCGCGTTCCTATTCTCTCTCTGCACGCAATTCAGCGGCCATATTCGCCGCCTCAGAAGACATTCTTTTTTAGCCTAGTCTTCAAAACACCAGAGCTTAATCCTTCTTGATAATGAGACGGAGGCCAACTTCGATAAAAGCTAAGACTATGCGTTCCCACCAACACGGGATTTAACAGCCCGATTAACTTTATCTTTCTCAGCCGTTTGCGCCGCTCGTCTATCTAGATTGAGTCGACGACTAAAATCGGCAGCAAACGTTCACATTTTTGATTTTAATTTTCCCACCAGGCGTTACTATAAATATGTTTCGTCAATTCCCTCTGAATCATTACTGTTTGGTCCTTTTTTTTTTGTACACCGAAAAGTGAACAGTTAAATTTCCAGTAACCAGCCAATCAACCTTACGGCATCTAAGTTTATACGGACCCGGACAAGTTTTTGATCCGTGTAAACATATATATAATGGAAATATGGACACTCTATATAGCCCTACTCGACTCTCCCAACTTAACACTCGGTCAGGTAGCTCACCAGAAGCGAGCCAGAGCCGAGTCGCCTTAGTTGTCCGTCCAACCTACCCTGAGGGTGCCCATTCCGGTATATATCGACAAGATCAACCCGCCGATAAAGTCCCGAAATAAAGTTTCCATCAGATTTTAGTACCCGGTGTTTTACCTATACGATTTATTCAGGGTCAAGGACGTATTCAATCCCCGCTAAACTACCCGACGAGAAGTCTTCAAAACGGCTCGATCTGCCGAAACAAAGCAGGCCGTTTAGCATGACTATTTTTATAAACCCAAATAGACGTAAACCTTATCTTTTAGTAATAAACAGCACGCAAAACATTTGCCGGATCTGCGGAACTACAGGGAAATGCAGCCTCAAAGACTTGCTCTAGGCCAAGAGAACCCTCGAACGACCATCAAAACATGCTTGAAAAGGGCGAACCATTTTAGACAGTATATCCTCACGGTCATGAGAAGAAAAACGGACCCTGTGCACACAACAAACATTCACCCCGGAGGCGCTGAAGGTTTTATCACGAGAGAACTCGCCCTGCGAGACTCGGACCTCAGGCCCCGCATTTAACGAAGCTAACCAGAGAGAATGAGAAGTCCGATTAAATTGTTTTTAAACATGGCCGGGGTAAGGATACTTTTTCGTCCCATAGACCCATGGCCCATCTCATTTTGATGGTGCCGTCTTGGGGAGATACCGCCGATATCCTTAGAAGGTCAATTTAAGAGCTCCCACAGGATGGATGAACTAAATAAAAATGTTGTAAATTTTTTTAAATTAAATTTTCTATATGGCGATGGGCAAAAGCCATCTTACAGACACATTTACCGCTTCTTCCACCTTACATGCAGATTAAATATAGGTCCTGACCTATATAACTGTCAGGACCCTCTGGGCATTTATGTTCTTTTAGGCTCCTCAATGTCTATATATATAAACTGTTTATCTGAGAGCAGGAACTTCGTATCTTTGACCCTGGCACTATAGTCCCGGGCTTATAAATATGGGCAGGGAAATATAAATACCTCCCTCTCCTGTGTATAAAAATAAATCTTTTCTTTCTTTTCTTTTTTCTTCTTTTTTGCCTGTTGTGTTGGGGCTTCTTTTGCCGCTTGGGAGGATAAGGACGAATCTCGGCATTTTTGCCGGTGATTGCTCAGGGGTATGAAGGGGGTGGGTTTTTTGTTTAATGGGGGAAGGTCCGAATGTGTTCATGGGGGGTATAAAAGATCTCTGTGTCTAGTTGGGATCTTACTGGTGGAGTTTGGCCTTAGATGGTGAAATAACGAGGCGATGGTGGGGTTGTTTTCTTTGGAGATCCTTTGGGTGAATAGAGGACGTAGAAGGGCTTGGTTCTTTTCTTTCCGAATCCACGCTGATTCTGATTTTTTTAATTTCTCCAGATCTTCTCGATGATCAAAATCTTTTTTTTTCATGAAATGATTCTTCAGAGGCCACTCATCGCCCTTCTCGTTGTTAGAGGGTGGGGGGTCCAATGTTGACTTTTTCTTCCTAGGGGCTTCTTGACTGAGGACCTCCAATCAGTGGTTAACTAGGACAGGAAATGGTTTATAAATTCCCCTCCCCTTCTCCAAAACTTCTCCGGCAGCGGGGCGAAGGCTCTTTGGGAATGGGTTTTGATGTCGCGCGCCGACCGGAGACTCCTGGCCAGTCGGAGCGTTTTTACGCCCATTTCAGGCACTTGAAGTAGAACGTCTCACATCGGATCAATAACTGGATCTTGACTTCCATTGAATACTCTCTAGGCAGGAGGGTCAATGATCTTCCACCTCCATCTCGAGGTTCTTGACCCGTCAAATGACCGGTAATTTGCAATACGCCATCGATCCTGACATTTGGGGATGGAGCGGAAGAGCTTTTTACCGACATCATGTCAAAGTCCCCCACTCTGTCTTTTCTACAAATATTTTCATACATACTGCTCTGACGACGCTTTCTTCCTATTCCCAATGAATTTTAAAGGTACCTACTACCGTTACCCTGGTCTTACGTTCCACCATTTTGCCGTGTTACGTAAAATGATCTCCTTGTTTATTCATCGCGAAAGTGGAACATCTTCTCTTTCTCTTCTGATGTATGGGCAACGGTACAATCCCTGAAAATTTACATGCACCTTAACTATTCTAAGGAGAAAAGCTTGAAAAAAAGGATTTCATGCTTTTAACACTTGTTTTGGTCCCCAATGCAAATTTTTTCGCGTACCTTTGTCCACTGTAACACAGACACTATTCTTTGCAATTTTTTCCAATTCTTGGGGTCTTCAAAAAGCCACCTTCTATAATAAAGGTGTGCGATAGATATGGATAATTCCAAGAACTCCGTTTTTTGATGACGCAATGGGACGTGGAAAAATAGGGCGATTCTGGCCTCAGCTCAGTTGCGGTTTTTTCACTTGTATCTGTACTTTCTTCAAAAAATTTGGCCAATCTGAATTAACCAACCATAATCAATTGTATTTAAAATTCTCCACCTCAGCTTCCGTAGAAATATTATTATTTTTTCTTTTCTTTTCATTTTCCCCAGCAGCATCAATGTTGCTGGGGATGTAGTCTCAGCACAGGGGTTTCTAAGTTATCTTTGTCCGAAGTCTTTCTTTGTAAGTTTGAATAGGTGTTTACGTATAAGCCTTTTTGAAGCTTTTTTTATAATACAAAAAGGAGGGTGGCTTTTTTTCCTTTTTATCATATTAAATAATAAGCAGGAAGGGAGGAGTAAATACAGGTGGGAAACCGCCTTATAGGCGGAGGGGGAAAAAAAATAAAGGGGAGAAAAAGGTTTACCAAGACAAATATCAACGAACAGAAGGACGTGTGCAAAAAATGTAAACAAATAAAACAAATGGACAGACGAGAAAATGTGAACAAAGGTTCACAAACGACGAAAAGAAATTAATTACAAGTACAACAGACAAATAAGCTACAAATTAAAAAATAATAAATATAACGGAAAAAAAAAGAAAACGCAATACGAAACACAAAAAAGTTACAAATTACAAAATGGCTGCCGCTAAAAAACAGTCAACCCAATAACGTTAAAAAAGAGGAGGGACAAGAAGTACAAACAAATAATTATAAACACGTAGTCTTTTTTTTTTTTTTTTAAACGGGTAACACAGAAATAATTAACACATAAAAATAAAAAAGGTTAAACGAAAACGAAAAAAATAAACAGAAAAACTCCGGGATGTGGGTACTGAAAAAAATTCCAACACGGAAAAAAAGCAAAACGTAAATAAAATCAAAGCAGAAATAATTAATAACAAAAAAAGTAACAGTTAAAAGGAAAGGAAACAGAAAAAAAAAACAAAAGGTCAAAATAAGAAAGTTCGAAAAAAATGACAAATTTAATAAAAAGTCAAAAACTTAACTAAATTAAGGCAGTCTGAAAAGTTGAAAAAAATAGTCCTTTGGTGAACAGCAAATATGTCTAGCACCAGTCAGGAAGAAACGGTGTAAACGCAAAAAAAGGTCGCTTAAGCTTCCCCCGTCTTCCGGTACCAACCCATATTTATATGGTCGGTACTCCACTTATGTAAATTAGGTGTATCGTACCACAACACCCTCCTCCCAAACCTTGGAATCCCTTTCTTGGCTTCATAGGGGGATTTTTTGGTTTTTCTTTGGATCCTTTGCCTAATTTAATATTTTTTTTGTTTTTTGTCATGGGTCCCTCAACTCGTTTTCTTTTTGCATGATTCGGGGGGTTTCCTGAAACATTTTTTATTCAAAATTTTTTTCCCCACGTAACATTTCTTTCCTTTCCCAACTTTTTAAAATTTGGTTTTGGTGCCCTTTTGGTATTCTTCCCCTTTAAATTAAAAGGCCCTTCCTTGAAAATTCCTCGTTCCCCGAATCAAGGGTTTTTTTAAAACCGAAAAAACCTTCTCCGGGATGACTTTTTTTGATATAATTAAATTTTTTTTATCTTTTTTCCACAAAACTTGCAAAAATGCAATTTCTGCAAAAGCAGCTGGTATTTTGATGTTTCTTTTGGGATTTACTTTAAGAATTCTGAAAGCCTTTTCCGTTGGAACCCTGACCTTTTTTCCAGAGCTCGTTTAAAAGTACACAACTTTTGGGTCCATTAGACCCTATTAAAGCCGTTATTTATGGTATAAAAAATTTCCAAATTCTTTTTGAAAATTGTTCCTTTTCCCAAATAATCTCACACCCCTGAAAATTCTAAAAAAATTGTTGGGTTTGACCAGGTTTACAAAGGATCTTCCCCCCTTTTTAAAATATTACCACTATTAAGTATAAAAACCACTAACAAATCTGAATTTGCCACATGATGTCTTCCCCTTTTTTTGGACTTAAAGGGGGCCCTTTTTCCAAGACATTTTTCCGATGAAATTTTTGATATAAACTAAAAAACCCCAAAATTTTTTTTTAAAAAAAAAAAAAAAAAGGGGGGGGGGGAAAAGGAAAAAAGGCCCCCATTTTCCAACAAGGACCGAAAAATTTGCCTTTTTTAATTAAACCGGGTAAACCCTTTTTTTTTTTGAAACCAAAAAAAAAAGGGGGGACTGGGTTTTTTTGGGTTTTTTGCCGGGGTCCCGTTTTTTGGGGGCCGGGAAAAAATTTT
>CAHIKZ030004613.1:1420000-1530000 GCA_903632075.3 Acanthosepion pharaonis | reverse complement strand
ATATATATACATATATATATACGATCATTACAAATTTTTAATTCATGGGGTGTTTTTGTAGGACACTTGTGAATATGCGGTATTGTGGTGTGTGCAGGATTGAGAGGTGATAGATTAGTTCTTGTGGTGAATGTGTAATTGTAATTGGATAGTTAGCGAAGACCAGCCTTTACCACACCCTTTCGGCCATGTGCCACAGTTATTATATTTATACAATAATAAATAAATTTTCTGGGAAGGTTAAGTTAGACGGTATTTGTTTTTCTACATAAGGTGAATAAGTTTAACCCTCGGCCTGTTTCCGTCATTTTATTTTGTTATGATCCATGTTGAGAGTCCCAACCTCCCCACTTTGTTTTTGTCCCTTTTTTTTTCTCATATTTCGGATGGGTCAGTCTTTGATTTTCCCATTCCGTTATTTAATTTTCCCGCTTCCCTCTCCATTAGAGAATGTGCTTCTTGATTCTGTCTAGCGACAGAATATAGCGGTGACTCTTTTCAGCCATGGACGGTTCCTACTAATATCCGTTTTATTTTGGTTTCTTTTGTTAATTTTCTGGGTTTCATTCCCTCCCCTTCATTTCATGATTCATGAAATTTTTATATACTTTTGTAATTAAACATTATAAACTTTCATGAGATTTTTTTTAATAATCATAGGATGTTTTGTAGGTCCCTTGTGAATATGTCGTATTGTGGTATATGCAGGATTCAATGGTGAGGGATGAGTTCTTGTGGTAAATGGATAAATTGTATTGGTCGTGATTATGATTAAATAGGACTAGCAAAGTTAGCAAAGACCAGCCTTTCTCCATTTCCCTTTGACTATGTGCAACAATTGTATTTTTTGCATAAATATATTTTAATTTGAACAATCTGTCTTCGACATGTTATGCAGAATATGTGCCCTTTTTCTTAGTAAGTAATTTTCGTTTTCGCATAATTTTCGGTCATAGAATACACATGCCACACTGTCGTTTGGTTTGACGAGGTAATTCGCCGCCATCTTTGCTACAGAAAGAAAGTCAAGGCGATAATGTATCTAAAGTAAAATAAATTCGAATTTTGGGTAAATTTACGCGCAGGATCGTACAACATCTCTTTTCTCACAAAACTAACGTTGATACAATGTGGGACAATTAAAATGAAAGATCAAGGTGAAAAGAAAATCTATGAGAAGCCAAATGAGACAGGTTAACATTTCCATAGATCAACATCTGAATTTAAAAGGACGAGTGTCCTTGTATTTTTAACTTTTCGATTAAAGTCTAAGCGTTGTTTGTCGTAGTTTTGCCTTCAACATTTTTCCCCTTTTTATATATAAAACTCGTTTCAACAATAAAAGCATCATTTTCGTAAAAACAAAACTTTCTTCTTCGAACGAAAGACGTCAGTCAGAAGTCTTTTTTCCCATTTTATCATTACTACACACATATAGATAGATAATTATATAACACACTTATACATACATTTGTATATATATATATATATATATATATATATATATATATATATATATATGAGAGTGAGGAAGATGATGATGATAATTATACAACAATTATACAACAAAGACACACACGTATATGTATACATAAATATGCATGTGAGTATATATGCACACACACACACACACACACACACACACACACACATATATATATATATATATATATATATATATATATATATATATACTGGAACGAAAGACGTCAGTCAGAAGTTTTTCCATGTTATCATTACCACACGCACACGCACACATGTAGATAGATAATTAGATAACAGACATACATACACACAAACTCATATATATATATGTATATATAAATATGTGTGTCAGTATGTATGTGCACACACACACACACATATATATATATTGGAACGAAATACGTCAGTCAGAAGTTTTTCCCTTTTATCATTACCACACACGCACACATATATAGATAGATATTTATATAACAGACATATACATATTTATGCACACACACACACACACACACATATATATATATATATATATATATATATATATATAGAGAGAGAGAGAGAGAGAGAGAGAGATGATGATGATGATGGTAATTATATTACAAAGACACACAGGCACATATATATGTATACATAAATATGCGTGTGAGTATGTATGCGCTTTATATATATATATATATATATATATATATATATATATATATATATATGTGCGTGTGTGTGTGTGTGTGTGCGTGCGTGTGTATTCATATATACACACAGAAATAGACAAATGGGAAAGTAAAGAAAAAAATGCGATGCCCAGATACAATTCAAAGCAAACATCTTAAAATAATCGAAACAGGACAAAATCCATTCGTGACATTCAAAAAGAAAGTCGAACAGTAAACATAAATCGATAATTAAGTCAATTACTTGGAATATCAAATCAAAAATAATAGTGCAAGGCAATAATGGTGATGAGAATGAAAACGGAAAATATAAATGTATTATCTGTGCCCAATGATAACAAGAAGATAAATCTAAAGACGAGATAAAGTTGACGCAGACAATTATTAATGAAAGTATTAATTTAACTCTAGACTGAATAAAAACAGACGTTCACTGAGAACTGTGCAAACGTGTTCATTTTATTGACACATCATCTACAAACGAGAAACTCTTCGATTACTGTGGAGTAATGGATAGCCGAGTTCGAATTCCAGTCGAATCAATTACATTCACTCACGTGCTAATACCCATGGGAAAGGTGTGAATCATCTTATTCTCTCCCCAGCTATGGGCGGGAGAAGACAGACCGGGTTCTATAGCCTTGGATGGCAACTGTTCTACCGCGGAAAGAAATGGCAAAATTCGGGAAAAAAATCTGCCTAGTCAGTCATGTATCGAAAGATACATGATCGTCTAACCGTGTATCATGCATGGCACATAACTGACTGTAATTTTTAAATTGATGGAGGTAGATGTCAGCTAATGTGAGTAGGAGGTGTTAGCAATAAGGGTAGGAGATGTCAGCTAATGTGAGTAGGAGGTGATAGCAATAAGGGTAGGAGATGTCAGCTAATGTGAATAGGAGGTGTTAGCAATAAGGGTAGGAGATGTCAGCTAATGTGAGTAGGGGGTGTTAGCAATGGGGGTAGGACATGTCAGCTAATGTGAGTTGGAGGTGTTAGCAATAAGGGTAGGAGGTCAGCTAATGTGAGTAGGAGGTGTTAGCAATGGGGTAGGAGATGTCAGCTAATGTGAGTAGGAGGTGTTAGAAATGGGGGTAGGACATGTCAGCTAATGTGAGTTGGAGGTGTTAGCAATAAGGGTAGGAGATATCAGCTAATGTGAGTAGGAGGTGTTAGCAATGGGGGTAGGAGATGTCAGCTAATGTGAGTAGGAGGTGTTAGCAATAAGGGTAGGAGATGTCAGCTAATGTGAGTAGGAGGTGTTAGAAATGGGGGTAGGACATGTCAGCTAATGTGAGTTGGAGGTGTTAGCAATAAGGGTAGGAGATGTCAGCTAATGTGAGTAGGAGGTGTTAGCAATGGGGGGTAGGAGATGTCAGCTAATGTGAGTAGGAGGTGTTAGCAATAAGGGTAGGAGATGTCAGCTAATGTGAGTGGGAGGTGTTAGCAATGGGGGTAGGAGATGTCAGCTAATGTGAGTAGGAGGTGTTAGCAAAAAGGGTAGGAGATGTCAGCTAATGTGAGTAGGAGGTGTTAGAAATGGGGGTGGGAGATGTCAGCTAATGTGAGTAGGAGGTGTTAGCAATAAGGGTAGGAGATGTCAGCTAATGTGAGTAGGAGGTGTTAGAAATGGGGGTAGGACATGTCAGCTAATGTGAGTTGGAGGTGTTAGCAATAAGGGTAGGAGGTCAGCTAATGTGAGTAGGAGGTGTTAGCAATGGGGGTAGGAGATGTCAGCTAATGTGAGTAGGAGGTGTTAGCAATAAGGGTGGGAATGTCCTAATGTGAGTAGGAGGTGTTAGAAATGGGGGTAGGACATGTCAGCTAATGTGGGTTGGAGGTGTTAGCAATAAGGGTAGGAGATGTCAGCTAATGTGAGTGGAGGTGTTAGCAATGGGGGTAGGAGATGTCAGCTAATGTGAGTGGAGGTGTTAGCAATAAGGGTAGGAGATGTCAGCTAATGTGAGTGGGATTAGAAATGGGGGGAGTAGGACATGTCAGCTAATGTGAGTTGGAGGTGTTAGCAATAAGGGTAGGAGATGTCAGCTAATGTGAGTAGGAGGTGTTAGCAATAAGGGTAGGAGATGTCAACTAATGTGAGTAGGAGATGTTAGCAATAAGGGTAGGAGATGTCAGCTAATGTGAGTAGGAGGTGTTAGAAATGGGGGTAGGACATGTCAGCTAATGTGAGTTGGAGGTGTTAGCAATAAGGGTAGGAGATGTCAGCTAATGTGAGTAGGAGGTGTTAGCAATGGGGGTAGGAGATGTCAGCTAATGTGAGTAGGAGGTGTTAGCAATAAGGGTAGGAGATGTCAGCTAATGTGAGTAGGAGGTGTTAGCAATGGGGGTAGGAGATGTCAGCTAATGTGAGTAGGAGGTGTTAGCAATAGGGTAGGAGATGTCAGCTAATGTGAGTAGGAGGTGTTAGCAATGGGGGTAGGAGATGTCAGCTAATGTGAGTAGGAGGTGTTAGCAATAAGGGTAGGAGATGTCAGCTAATGTGAGTTGGAGGTGTTAGAAATGGGGTAGGACATGTCAGCTAATGTGAGTTGGAGGTGTTAGCAATAAGGGTAGGAGGTCAGCTAATCTGAGTAGGAGGTGTTAGCAATGGGGTAGGAGATGTCAGCTAATGTGGTAGGAGGTGTTAGCAATAAAAGGTGGAGATGTCAGCTAATGTGGTAGGAGGTGTTAGAAATGGGGTAGGACATGTCCAGCTAATGTGAGTTGGAGGTGTTAGCAATAAGGGTAGGAGATGTCAGCTAATGTGAGTAGGAGGTGTTAGCAATGGGGGTAGGAGATGTCAGCTAATGTGAGTAGGAGGTGTTAGCAATAAGGGTAGGAGATGTCAGCTAATGTGAGTAGGAGGTGTTAGAAATGGGGGTGGGACATGTCAGCTAATGTGAGTTGGAGGTGTTAGCAATAAGGGTAGGAGATGTCAGCTAATGTGTAGTGGGAGGTGTTAGCAATGGGGTAGGAGATGTCAGCTAATGTGAGTGGGAGGTGTTAGCAATAAGGGTGGGAGATGTCAGCTAATGTGAGTGGGAGGTGTTAGAAATGGGGTGGGACATGTCAGCTAATGTGAGTTGGAGGTGTTAGCAATAAGGGTAGGAGATGTCAGCTAATGTGGTGGAGGTGTTAGCAATAAGGGTAGGAGATGTCAACTAATGTGAGTAGGAGATGTTAGCAATGGGGATAGGAGATGTCAGTTAATGTGAGTAGGAAATATTAGCAATCAGGGGCAGGAGATGCCAGTTAATGTGAGTAGATGTCAGTTTATGTGAGTAGAAGATGTTAGCAATCGGGGGTAGGAGATATCAACTAATTTGAGTAGGAGATGTTATCACTGGGGTGGGGTAGGAGATGTCAGTTAATGTGAGTAGGTTTGTAACCCCCACATCTTCCAGTAGATCTTATAATTCACACACTCAACAGAAGTTAGGCGTCATGTTTCAGACCGAAGGCAAACATCAACCTTAATTCCTGATTCTTGTATCATGGTTTCACTTCTGGTGGCATGCCTGTAATTTACTTTCACTCTTGGAGTGTTTGCCTGTTTATCTGGGTGCTGAAACTAAACGCTAGTTTTGGTTGGCGGCATCCGTCAAGGTTTCGAATGATAGCAACACCTAAGGTGAATATCAACAGGTGAATAATGTTGGGACAACTCTATTGAATGGAATCTGGACAGAGCTGTAGTTTTCTTTGGGGTCCCTCGATGCCATGATGGAATTAGGCTTCAGGAAATGCAATCTTGTCTTTTGTAGTTTATTAAATTGCTATAACACTATTTAGTGTAATGTTGCGTTTCTCTCGGTCACTCGCAGAGAAAGCATAGCAAGAATCCGAATAGGTTAATTAACTGTCTCTCCAACCGGGTATGAGGAGCAAGGACAAAGGTAAAAAGACAACTAAACCATTCCACCTGCATTGCTTATATAACATCGTGATGAGAACATTCTAGAGACTTCTACAACTTTCCATTTGATTTTATTGGACCGATTTGCATGGCAGCAATTTGCTTTAGACACATTTGCATGCCATCAATTTGTATTGGACTGATCTAGATTCAAGCAATCTCCTCAACATATATATATATATATATATATATATATATATGACAGACGGAGTTTGATGTATGAATTTCCGATGACCACAAACTAATTATCTGCATGCCTATGACGGACATGACTTTTGAGACCGGTTCGAGAATTGCACAAAAAGACCACAAAGAGTACAGGAGAATATATTGTATCCAAGTGCAGCACGAATACTGTCAGATGTCTTATTTTGCAATCATGCTTCACGTAGTCGACTGATGCTTACTTCTCAATGCAGCTATATCAATGTTGTACTTCTTTAGCTACAATGCAACCAGAGCTGTTTTTCTTTCTTGTGCTGAGTTGTTGTCCTGGAGAGTTCGTACATTCTTAATACCAAGATGAAGTTGATGTTATTTCTTAGACCTTTTCGCAGTAGCCGGATATGTGCGGAACTAATTAGATGTAGTTGTCAGAAAATCAACACAATGATTCGTTTCAAGTGGTGAAGGCTTCTGTCGGACCCTCCACACTTTTTGGATCTGCCGATAAAATAAAGTAACGGTGCAAAAGACTTGCCACACACATACACATACGTACATACATACACACACACACACACACATATATATATATATATATATATATATATATATGAAGAAATATAGTCTTAAGGTGTGCTATATTTATGGGATAAAATGCTCGATATCAGAGAGAGCGTGTGTAAATATAAAACTGAACATAGAAGTCAACACTTAGAGGTGACAGTCTGTTTCATGCTATATGCAATCGTCAGCTGGCCAGACGATTGCATCTAGCATGAAACACATTGTCACCGCCTCTAAGTGTTGACTTCTATGTTCACTTTTATATATATATATATATATATATATATGTGTGTGTGTGTGTGTGTGTGTGTGTACACTATTAAAACAATGTTAGTATAATTAACAAACGTCAGGCCAGATTACCTAATACCTTAGACAAGAAAAAAATCTTGAAGAAGAAAAGAAAAAGACAAAACAAAAGACAAACACCAACCTATATAGAAAATTAAAGTGCTCAAAGCCTAGACTCTCTTGACAGAGTAAAAAGCCTTTCACAACATCAACACTCTCCAAAGCATTCCTCTAGTTGTCACCAAAGTTTCATGCACCGACGATCTTCAGACGTTCCAGTCGCTGTCCTAACTGAATGCTCAGTGTAAGATAACAGAGCTAATATAGATATTAAAAGAATGAAATAGTTGTTCCTCTCCCCTTGAAGTAGCATCGTGTGGTGAGGAACGACTATGTAATTAAATATTATCATATTTCTCGAGTTCAATCACAGAGAAATCACAACGATAAGCCAAATAGTTTAACTGCCTCTCCAACAGTGTATGGGAGACAAAGGTAAAAAAGATAACCAAACAACTCCACCTGCATTGCTTATATGGCAGTGTACTTAGAACATTTCAGAGACTTCGACAACTTTCATTCGATTCTATTGGACAGATTTGCAATTTGCCGTAGTTGTAGTGTCCAGTTCCACCGTGAACTGTAGGTCCTAAATTGTGTTTGGCTCAACCTAGAAGTATCATCGAGAACTTTACCGAGGATCATTTTGACAAATTCTGCTTTCGTGATTCACTTCACAGAAGGTTGGGAACGATGTTCTCACTGCTGTTGTTTCTTGTCCCAAAAGTGGCATTTGAATTCTTAGTAGGAACAGTCTGCTAGTTTATGAATTTTTCCACATGTGTAACACTTGTATACAGGTTCTGTGAAATTAGGCTGCTGGTACTTTTTTCCTTGACACTTGTCCTGGTTCTCTTTGAACTTGTTGTCAAGCCTGGTCTTGGATCTGTAAACCGTTTCCTTAGCAACTGGCTCTGCATCTTCAGTCTCAATAGCGAACTGGACTGCATGGGCAAAGTCCAGCTCTTTGTTCATGATCTTGAAAAAAAAGCCTTCAAATGAGCTTCATTGTTGACAGAACATATGAATCTCTGTCTAAGAACTTCATCTTATGGGTCGGTGATCAAAGGAAAGTTATAAGTGGCAGCGTCTTGACGTATACACCGTGCCAGCTCCGGGAGAGTTTCGCCGGGCTTCCGCTGCATGTCACTCCAGAACTTGAAACCTTCTCGAAGAATGAGACGTTTCAGGTCGAATTATTCTTTCATAAAGTTGACGATTTCCTCCATCGTCAACTCGTTAATATCCTTGAACTGATTTTGTTGAGTAGCCAAATACGTCAGTTGTTTATATATGGTAGCAGTTTGATTCATCAAGAAAACCTGAGCCTTGCGTTGATCAAGCACGGCGTTGGCCACAACAAAAACGTGCAGAACCTTGACAAGTAATCAGGCCACAGTACTGATATCGAATCAAAAGCAACAAATAATGCGATAGTAGTTGAAGAATTTCGAAGACGGAAACTTGGACTTGAATCTCCTTTGGAAATTTCAAATTGAATCTGTCTTATCAAAGCTTCCATTTCTACTGCGTGCTGCTGCGCGTGTACCGCCATTTGTTCCCTCTGGAGTTGAAGTTGTTGTCCGAATAACTTAATCAGCTCGATGCTTTGTTCCGCCATTGTTGTCGAAGTAAACAGTCCACTCTGCAAGGATAGTCGTTTTTATCCTACCGGCGACGCTATTTTGTCGTGTTTCTCTCGTTCACTCGCAGAGAAAGCACAGCGAGAATCCGAATAGGTTAATTAACTGTCTCTCCAACAGTGTATGAGGGACAAACACAAAGGTAAAAAGGCAACCAAACCGTTCCACCTGCATTGCTTATATAACATGGCGATTAGAACATTCTAGAGAGTTCTACAACTTTCCATTTGATTCTGTTCTTCAGATTGGCATGCGTGCAATTTGCATTAGACAGGTCTAAGATTCTAGTGATCTCTAGAACATGTAGTATGATATTTTCTCGACAAATGGCATTACCTTGATGGCTGTACTAAAGGATGTTGTGAATCGCAGAAAACCAACTACATTGGTGGCCCTTAGAGAAGAAATTGAAAATGTGCAGCAACCACACTGGATGACTGGGGTGATATGCTTAAAAAAAGAAAGAAGAGAAAGATCTTCTAATATCGTAGTGTGGGATACGTATTTACAAAAGGGGTGGAAAGATGAATGGAAAGAAAAAGAAAATTCGGCTTGATAGAAACAATTCTAAATTTCCCAATACCCTTCTGTCCCGCGCATGTGTAGTTCTACCAACATTAAAATTTAGTCCGAGGAAGTCCTAAAGGGCCAAACACATTACAAGTAAACTTTTTACACTTTTTAATACAATTTCCCCAGTACTGTTTTGATATGGAAAATATATATCGTTATTTAATTTTCATATATATATATATATATATATATATATATATATATAGATCATATAAAGGCTCAAACACTAATATTCTATGGTTATAATTTTATTACATTGGAATCGTAATTACGATCAATTCATCAGACTTGCAAATTCAAAAAATTTAAATTTGGAGGTCTGATGGATTGTATCGTGATTACGATTCCAATGTAATAAATTATAACCATGGAATATTTAGTGTTTGAGTCTTTTATATTATATATATATATATATATATATATATATATATATATATATATATATAACCGACAGTACACTTGAAAACAAAAGGCTTTCGTCTCTGAGAGATCGGTAATAAAATATATGGAAGATCTTTTGTCAACTGTCATGTAGTCGTATCGGTAGTGCAGCTGTCATATAAAAGCCGATTTTACTGCCGGGAAATGATAGCGAGTCCGGCTAAGGGTTAATTCTCTATTTCCAATCGACCAGAGGAGAAAGCTGACCATTTAAAATAATGTCTAATCTAATACAACGTTTCAATAATTTCACTATTAATGGTTACTGACTGACATTCTCTTAAAAAAACAAACCTGAAAGTTTAAATGATTGGGATGGAATGCAACTAAACTTAAGGAAAAAGAATTACACTAGAATCCCTCATATCCGGAATCTCTCATATCCGGAATCCCACGAATCCGGAATCCCAAGAATCCGGAATCCCGCATATCCGGACATGATTTTGATGTGTATATTTGAACTGTTTGGGTGATATGTAACTGATTTGAAATTTCTGTTTTTCAGGAAATTTACTTTGGATAATTGCTTATGCTTATTTCACCCTAAAAATATTGTATTGATGTAAAAGATGATGGGAATAAGAGGAAAGGATGACAACGAGACACATCTGCAACAAGATAGCGACGAGATGCATAATTGTGATGAAACCTGGATTGAAATTGAAAAAGCTACTTCAGTAGATTGTCAGTTTTATGGAAAGAAAGCCAGCATTCAGCTATGACGATTGCAATAACGCACTGAGAGTTAAAAGGTGTATTTCGTTTAAAAAATTTCAAGAACAAAAGCAAAACGAAATGCAGAAAAAGTTGAGAATGACATTAGAATCATTATGCAATCCTCGTTAACATTATTTGTTTTGCATACGTGGCATACTTAATTTAATGAATTTTCATTAACATTACATAATTTATTTCTTTTTTCCTTAAAATCACTTCTGTTATATTTCACTCACCATTATCTTATTTTGTTTACTAAAAAACATTGAAAATAAATGTTAAACCTGATTTCATTTCTTTTATTTTAATCTAAATATAACCCCTCATATCCGGACTTTGTAACCAAATCCTCATATGCGGAAGGCCTTCTTAGTCCGGTTATCAGAATAATAGTTGAAAATGCGTCTTCTAAGAAAAACATTCAAAATACCATTAGTAATATGTGATTAAATGTATCACCTGCAATTTAAATAAAATAGGTTCTAGCAAAAATGAATAATAGTTGACAATGGTTCATCTGAAAGAAAACTCCGTGTATTTTTTTTAAGCATTTCACCCCAAGCAAGGTGGGAGTGCCACCACTAGCATTCACGGGGTTACAGAGAGTGAGAGCAAGAGTAAAGAGGGGTGTTTTTAGGAGAGGATAAAGAATGGATCAGGGTACAAGATCAAGGCATCGGAAGATATCGATTGACATTACATTTGGATATTTGAAGATTATAGTTACCAGGGAAGCAATTAGGAAGAAAGAATTTCCACTGTCGAGAAATGCGAGAGAAGAAGTTGTTGGAGTAGAAAAGGCGGTTACATTTAACTGTTTCGACAGTAAAAGTGTGGGACCAAGATGCCAACCTAGTAGCACGCTTAAATTCATACAGTTGGGTCACCAGTGAAAGTAGCTCGTCAGAGAAGTTACCATGAAAATATTTGTAGAAAAGACAGAGGGAAGCCACAGTACGGTTTTGAGAAAGTGACTGTAGGCAAGATGCGAATTCAGATCCTATCACGTTGTATATTATAGAATGTGGAAACTTTGAAGAAACACGAAGCAGTCATAATTTGGTTGAGAGGGTTCAATAACCTCTTCCCATCAGTTTTGCTGTGTCGGTTCAAGAAAAGTAGAAATGCTCTTTTTAGACGAAAACAAAAAAAGAAAATTTAAATCCATTCTGGCGGCCATTTTGAAAAGAGCGTAAATAACGAACGATAATGCAATTATCGAATTAGACTGTAATTAGTTAGATAAAATCGATTATCATAAATTTCCAGAAATGTCATCAATTAATGAATATCTGGGCGATTGATTGATGACACGTTATTTGTCCACACCGAAACTTGTACTGCACATCTAGCGGTTATATCCGGAATGATTAGTTTATGTCAAGGTTGAATATGGGAGTAGCAGCTTGATCAGATTATCAGGTAGAAAGTTGTTATCTTATGCTTTTCGCACGGGGATTAGAATTTAGCACACGCATCGACAACCATTTTGTCATCATGCTTATACTAGGGTATATTGAAAAAGTCGTGCCCTAACAAATGTCCGATTGACAGATTGATTCATTTTCTACGGCTTTGCAGGTTATTTAAAGCCAGAAAATTATTTTTGGTGCGGAAGAATTTTTCTTTGGAAATCATAATGATACAGATCTTACTAATTAACCCATAGCTGGGGAGAAGATGTGGATTCATACCTAATCAGAATTTGATAAAGAAACTAGGAATTATAATGTGTATATAAAGTGGGGGTCAATTCTATATAAAAAAAATAATATACAAATTGATCCCTTATTTTGTGGCCGTATTAGATTTATATACCAGAAAATGAAAATAAATATAAACGACATTCCTGGTTAGCTATTCAGTGATATAAGTATTACTAATTAACCCATAGCTTGGGGAGAAGTTCCTTCCTACCTTTCCCAAGGGTATTTACGCGTAAGTGTTTATAACGAACCCAATTTGGAATTAGAATTCGGCTTTCCAATTAGCCATTATCCATTACACCACCAGCAGAACGAAGCTTACAGCACCTGCCATTACTAAGAATTCCCCCATTTAGGTACAGACCAGGCTAGACGTTGCTTAACTTCAGTGATCGCACGGGGACCTGTGTTTCAACGTCATATAACCATTCATCTTCCCACAAGACCTCAGACTCAACACGGAGGACTACATCAAATGGCTTGAGGGACTAAAGCTATCCTGGGTCAAGAGGGTGGCTGCGGAAGACCCTGTGTCTGGCAACAGGACTCTGCACCATGTTACAGCTGTCAGACAATTTCTGCGACCACATCAATCCTTTCATCTGGCCACTAGAATTGTAATTATCTGTCTATATCTCTGAGGGTGAGGTATTATAATCATTTACATTATTCAGACTGTTATCCTCATCGTCATAGCTATATTCATAACATTTTAACCGTTGTATGTTACGGCCTTCGTCAGGTGATTCGAATCTCAAAGAAGGCTTGAGCGTAGAATGGCCGAAACGTTGTGAATATGGCAATGAAGATGAGGATAACAGTCCGAATAATGTAAATAATGCAAGTAATCATAATACCTCATCTCAGAGATATGAACCAAATATATAGAAACATATGACATAAAGGCCGGAGCGTACAACGGCCGAAACGTTGTGAATATGGCAATGAAGATGAGGATAAGAGTCCGAATAATGTAAATAATGCAAGTAATCATAAGACCTCATCTCAGAGATATAGACAGATATATAGAGACATAGACATAAAGGCCGGAGCGTACAACGGGCGAAACGTTGTGAATATGGCAATGAAGATGAGGAGAACAGTCCGAATAATGTAAATAATGCAAGTAATCATAATACCTCATCTCAGAGATATAGACAGATATATAGAGACATAGACATAAAGGCCGGAGCGTACAATGGCCGAAACTTTGTGAATATGGCAATGAAGATGAGGATAACAGTCCGAATAATGTAAATAATGCAAGTAATCATAATACCTCATCTCAGAGATATAGACAGATATATAGAGACATAGACATAAAAAGGCCGGAGCGTACAACGGGCGAAACGTTGTGAATATGGCAATGAAGATGAGGAGAACAGTCCGAATAATGTAAATAATGCAAGTAATCATAATACCTCATCTCAGAGATATAGACAGATATATAGAGAGACATAGACATAAAGGCCGGAGCGTACAACGGGCGAAACGTTGTGAATATGGCAATGAAGATGAGGAGAACAGTCCGAATAATGTAAATAATGCAAGTAATCATAATACCTCATCTCAGAGATATAGACAGATATATAGAGAGACATAGACAAAGGCCGAAGCATACAACGGCCGAAGCGTTGTGAATATGGCAATGAAGTAATGCAAGTAATCATAGTACAGTGTAACCCGGATATAAGAGAGTTGTCGGGGCCGGAGAAGAAGTCTCTTATATCCGGTTTTCTCTTATATCCGGGTTTGGTCTATTTTATATACATTAACACAGGCTCTAATTTGGGACCAGAGACAATCTCTCTTATATCCGGGTTTCTCTTATATCCTGGTCTCTTATATCCGGGTTACACCGTACCTCGTTTCATACAGATAATGATAAATAAAGTAAAATTTTATTTTTTTGTTAGACAACAGAAAAATAAAAATACAGATTTCATTCTCTGTTGCAGCTTTGATAAAAGTGAAACAGGTTTAATGAATGTTTATTTGTCCTTTATCCTATAATTTTGTCTCATTCCAATCTCTGTCATCTATATCAATTACATAAATTTAAATCCGACAGGATGTGAACAGATATGCTGCGTTCGTGGCACTAGCTGTCTACCAGAGATGTTCTGAAATTGTGAAATTCTTGAAAACGCGACCCAGTGAAGAGGAGTAATGTCAGGTTAAACTGCAAGACCCTGACACAGGTATCGACGGTGAAGCACATCAAGTTCCCGTCGTATATTCTGGTTTTTGGAGATCATGAGCCATGTAAACCATGTCATATCGGCCTACATTTCCTGCG
Organism: Acanthosepion pharaonis; assembly: GCA_903632075.3. Classification (NCBI taxonomy): domain Eukaryota; kingdom Metazoa; phylum Mollusca; class Cephalopoda; order Sepiida; family Sepiidae; genus Acanthosepion; species Acanthosepion pharaonis. Next base: position 1,515,469 of record CAHIKZ030004613.1, on the reverse strand, counting down.
GGCTTCAGAATCAATACGACTGCCTAAGATGCTGGACACGGTGCTCAAACCTCGAGGCAGTGCCATCATGACTCTTAATTCCGTTCAGTATAATAATCGATTATCTTGTATGCGTTGGCCGGTCTGTTCGTCTGGTATATTTTATTTTTATTTTACAGCAAAATCTCTGGTTTGTTCAGATACCATTTTTCGATATGGTCGAACACGAGCTATTTGCACAGTTCCTAATGGATGCCTGTTGCTACCCTATCGTGCTATTTTATTTCTTTCGTGCCAGCTCGCTACATTTATTGATTATTGAATGTTTACTTTTAGCAGAGGCGGCCTCATTTTTTCCCCTAGTTTCATCAATTATGGCTTTAACATAATTTATTCTGATGTATTTGTTCGGGACTTCGATGACAAGTGGCTCCGTTTCACTTTTCAGATGTCCCCTGCGTCGCCATGTCCGCCATAAATTTGAACTACCTCTTAAATTACTGTAGATATTTTTCATTTTTCTTATATTATTAATTTAACTTATTATTATTATTATCATCATCATCATCATCATCATCATCATTCGATTTCTGCTATGGACACACTACCTACCAAGTCTGCGGAAAGACCTAAGGCAGGTCGTGGTGTGTTATTATAATACATTTCATGTTAAATTTTTTTTTTTTTTTATCTCCGATGAAGTTGCTAGCGTTACATAGACAAAGTTCTCCTTAGTGTGTGTGCTGTACTTAATAAGACAATTTTCTGTATGTCTCTTAAGCTGGGGTTTCAGGGATTCTTTCAATGTGTTGTTTTGTTCCATTTTTATAATTCAAGTGCACCTATTACCACTGGTATTATTCTTGTTTTCAATTTCCACATTTTTTCTATTTCAATTTCCAGGTCTTTGTATTTTGATAGTTTTTCAAATTCCTTGGTTGTATATGTTACAATCCGCTGGACAAGCCATATCAATTAGTAGGCAAGTTTTTATTATTATTATTATTATTATTATTATTATTATTATTATTATTTCTTTTGATTTCTGGTATGTACTCATTTCTTTCCGGGCCTCGACCAGAGACCTAAGGTCAGAAGTGGCATCGTAGCATTTTTCTACTGGGAAATTTTACATAGATAAAACCTTTCGTAAAGTGTGGTCTCAACTCGTGATTTCCATGTTTTGTATTTCTTTAAGGCATAGGCTGCCAGGAATTTATTCAATGACTCCATTGGAATCTTTTCCAATCAATCTGAGGGCTCCAACTGCAATTAGAATTGTTGATGTCCTCATGCACCACATTTTTGAGATTTCGATTTCAAGGTCCTTGTATTTTGATAGTTTTTGGAAGATCTTCAAAGATACATTGCAGTCATCAGGGACTGCCATATCAATAAAGAGGCATTTTTTTGTGTTTGTGGTCCCTAATAATGATGTTTGGGCGATTAGCTTTGATTGTTCTCTCTGTGTGCATTGTGGGTAGTCCTAAAAACAGGTTACAGGTCCTATCTACATAAACGTTACCGGGTTTGGGTGTTGCTATTATTATTTCCATAAAGAGAGGAACGGGCAGAGATATCGTGTAGAAATAGGCGGTGATTCGGCTATTCCATTTGTTCTCCGTCTTCTAAAATCTGTAATCAAAACAGCGATAAGAATATGAATTTTTCTCGGTAATAGCAGTTATAGTATTTGGCAAGGGTGGGTCTGAACGTGAGAGGTTGGTTTGAAGATAATGGCGGTACTGGTTTTTTTTTTTTTTTCCTAGCGTTCAAACTGATTCCGAATTATTTTGGGTGGTTGATATTTATGACGCCAGACTTTCTTTCTCGGTGGGAGTCGAGGGAAAACTTTTTGTCAAATCTAATTCGTCTTTTTCTTCTACTTTTTTCGCGTGCAGGGGGTGATGGGGGGAGGGCGCTGAGGTTATGTTGGGTGGTCAGTACGACATTCCTCTTGCCCAGGTCTGTCTTTTTTCTATCGTTCTTTGTTTGAGTCTTTCTTTCTTTCTTTTCATTTCTCCTCTTTCTTTCCATTTCTCCTCATTCTTTCTTTCTTTCTTTCTTTCTTTCTTTCTTTCTTTCTTTCTTTCTTTCCTTTCTTTCCTTTCTTTCTTTCTTTCTTTCTTTCCATTTGTCCTCTTTCTTTCTTTCTTTCTTTCTTTCTCCCATTTCTCCTATTTCTTTCTTTCTTTCTTTCTTTCTTTCTTTCTTTCTTTCTTTCTTTCTTTCTTTCTTTCTTTCCATTTCTCTTCTTTCTTTCTTTCTTTCTTTCTTTCTTTCTTTCTTTCTTTCTTTCTTTTCTGCAATTACTTCTTTATTGTTTCAAATTTTTCTTTCTTTTCATCCTTTAATTTATTTGTCACCATTTTTATTATTATTATCCAGTAACGGATTACCAACAGACTGGAGAAAATATCTGATTAATATGACATTTTGGCGTACTTCGGATTCGAACCGGAATTTTACCAGAAATTATTCCCCTATGATAAAATTTGGTTCCCACAGACGCGACCACATTGATTATGTTTCTGAAATGGAAGCTAAAAGCTTTTATCTTTCTTATCCGCAACTGATGCTCTTCTGTCATCCCAAGAGAATATTCAACTTGAGATAATATTAGAGAAAAGAAGCAAACCTAAAATCTCCATTGCATCTTCCAAGGGACACGACAAAGCCGTGGCCACAACAGAAAGACAGTAAATGTAGAACATCACCGAATCTGTCGAGGTGACATTTTTCTCCTCAGTGCAGAGAAAAGAGAGAGAGAGAGAGAGAGAGAGAGGGAAAATGAAGGGCAAATCAGCGGCAACCCGAAGAACCTGACTCCATCGGTCAGCTATTTTATATATTTCTATCTCCCCCAATCCACTGCATGATCTGTTTTCAAAAACCAAAGAACACCGTTATCCTTCTTCCTTCTCCGCTAAAAAGTCTCCATTTTCATCCCCACCCCGACCAAAAATCGGATTTTTTAGATGCGTATAGGTAAGACCTGAATATGAACTACCAGAAATATTAAAGCCGTTCAAAATGCTAAAACTGGATGGGTAGGCAACATCAGGAATTTCCGAAAGAGAGTTTGATCAGGTTTTTTTTTAAATAAATGTGAACCGTCCTTTGAAAATATAGAAAAAAAAATATTTAGCGGTTGCTCTGAAAACATTTCTAAATATACGAATCACCGGTTGAAAGACCGATCTTTGTCCCAATGGTTATGTACCCTGGTCTCCCCACTGAGAGGAGATGTGACACAAGGTTGGGTTTAACGTGAGAAACCCGAGCGCTTACACCCAAACAAAGAACAAAAACACTGCCCTCACCCCCAGAAACAGTCGGTTGACTATCAAATCCCCCTATCCCTAGTACAATGGGTGGTGCAGCCGTGGGCAGCATTTCCGCGGAACCTGGAACCTCACAGCCTTCCTGGCATGTCCAGTCCTTGTCCGGAGAGAGACAGAGTCCTCAGCCCTCACTTTATTGCTCAGTAAAACTATCCTAATCAAACATTGGCAGGATCGTCATATGCACCTACGTCAACCGACCTTGATAAAGAGATCGGCTGAGTAAAGCAGACCTCAAACCCGGCCAACAGGCCCTGGAGTTTTGATGAATTACTTTTTTTGAATTTAATCGTGGTGATAGTGTAACGATTTCAGTTGATAGCTGATATCGTGTTAAGGACACATTTGCAGGATGTTGTAGAAATCGTTTCGTAAAGGTCATCAGAGTCTCCCAAGAGCTCGGTCAACCGACCCTGACAAAGTGGCCAGCTGAATGGAGCAGACTGAAACCAGGCCAACAGACGCTGGGTTCTTGATGAATTATTTTTTCAGACGAAAAAGTCAAAGAAACCTTCTCTATAAGACAGTGGTCCCTAGCGGCCTAAACCAGAGGACAACTCGCCCACTACGCGAAAAGGTTAGACCGTTCGGCTCCCCATCTTACGTCACTCTTCCTCGTTCACCTACAGCTTACTCTTACGTAAATACATAGAGCATCGTTGAAAAATTCGTAAACTTAAAGAATCAGCACATATGCTAGGCGAAAAAAATCTCCTGAGCCGACCAAGCATAGAAATGAATACAATATGGGAGCCAGTATTAAGGAGAAAAGCAATAATAACAACGAAAATTGTAAAATGAGCTCTGGTAAAAAATACATGCAGTGATAACAGCAAAAATTGCAATATGAACACTGGTAAAAAAAGATTGCTGAAGACATTAGATTTATAATACCCATGTGAGTTCAATACCTGTTTAAGGCGGTGGAGAACTTGGAGATAACTGATAAATGATAACTGACATCCATTAGACATGGCACGTGTAACTAGAACAGTCTACCCCAGCGACATTCCAACCACCTGAAGAAGGCGTACAACGGCCGAAACGTTGTGATAAATATGACAACAAAGATGGGGATGATAGTCCGAGCAAGTCTTTTTACTTGTATTAAGCCACAAACGATCGACTGGAAGAAGCTGCACCCTGAGAACGAACCTGGTGTCTGAGTTGCAACGTTGGCGACACCTTTTTGTTGGTGAAGCAGTCCCTGGATACAAGGGTGTACCCTTTTTCTGTCGTCGCCACGAGCGAATTAATCGTGGACGATGTTGATGTGAAGGGTGGCGAGTTTCGGGTCGTTGGACTATTATTTACCCAGCGATCTCACTGAGAATCTTTTCTTTATTCCGTAGATTGGAAAGGTATGCTTGGCCATAGGATAGACAGAGAAGGGAAGTGAGTAAATGGAAATGCGATCGTACTGTGATAGATCTCCTTGGAAACAATGATCATATCGATATATATCTGGTCAATCACATTAGGTGGAATCTACTAGACATCGACTCACAGTTGGCTGTCTATTCAGGAAGTAAGCTATCAGGACCGAATCAGAGGAATTGACCTAAATTTGATCGGATGCTTCGCTGGTTCGTCTGTTCGGTGCATAAAATTAGTTTGGCTCCGATACAATTAGACATTTTTTTTTACCAAATGTTCTCGCAATTCAAGACCTAAGAGCATTGGTAGCATCCTACCGGTTCGCGCGAACCGATTCTTAAAATTATAAAAGCTAAGTGAGCCGGTTGTTGGATTATCCGAAAATAATCTTATATATTAATAGACGATGGTCTAGACAAAATGTTACAATACGCTCGTGCCTATTGAAACTCTAAAAGATTCACACCGCCTATCGTACTGAAGTTAAAAATCTGGCAGATTTTCTACTCATAAATTTGATAGGTCTCTTATTGGATCTTTGGGACTGCAGTGATTCGGTTAGAATGTGGCTAAGAAAGCATAACACAGCTGATGACACTAGAATCAAAATGCTCCATACTTCAGAACGGAAATATGATGAGAACAGAATTTCAATATGAAAAGATCTTAATAGATAAGCGTTTTCTATTAAATTATCAAAATGGTTTAATTTATACTATGAAGTGACTTATTTCCGTTGTTAGACTAAAAAGAAAATAAGCAGAATAGGTTCCTAAACATTATCTGCCTTTATAAAACCGGTTCCTGGAAATATATATATACTCAGTCAAATCTAGTGATCCAGACAAACCTACCCAGGTTTCACCTCAGCGGATCGTCTGCTCTACATTTGTATTGAGCTCTTTTTAGTTAGTTGTTTACTCGTGTCGAGGATTTTTTCTTTGGGTTTAAACCTGTATCTGTGAGATTTTTCGACAGACTTTCATGTGCCTGGCTCTTTCTTTTTTTAAAATCATTTTTTCCTTCGAGATTGATTTGATTATTGGCAAATTCGAAGGTGTTACCTATATATATATATATATATATATATATATTCATATATATATATATATATATATATATATATATATATATATATATATATATATAATATATATATATATATACACTATGAATATATATATATATATATATATATATATATATATATATACAGTAGTAATACACTGGTGTATTTCGTAGACGGTTTACGGGTAGGATCTCTGACTGATGCGAATTTCGATCTCGGCTTGAAGCAATCGGACATCTAGATGCACTGACGAGCCGTGATCCGTGATTCAACGAAACTGTCTGTCTCTGGATGACTATATATATATATATATATATATATATATATATATATATATATCGGTAAAGTAATGGAAGAGACTTGGATTGAGGAATCGGAGAGCCAGGTTAGAATTCCAGTTGAATCCATTACATTCACTATTGTGTTAATACCCTTGGGAAAGGTATGAATCCTCTTCTTTTACCCCCCAACAGCTATCGATAAATAGCAGGAAAGACTGGGTTCTATAGCCTTGGAAGCCAACTGGTCTAGGAGAAGGACACCTCTGAATTCAAAACCTGCGAAGGGTCGTTTGGGGCCCTTGTGGCACTGTAGTGCACCAGGTCTCTGTATTCAGCCCTTCAAAAAGTGTGGATGGTCCTGCACGAAACCTTCACCACTATAATCGAATCACATGTGCTGGTGTCTGGGCTGTCGGTTTCCTAGGAACTGATCTGCTTGACCTTCATACGTCGAATTCGACGGGAAAGTCGAGTGTATATATATATATATATATATATATATATATATATATATATATATATATATATATATATATAAAAAAAATTAGAAAATGCAACTGGAGGTGGGAATACACACACACACACACACACACACACACACACACACACATATATATATATATATATATATATATATATATATATATATATATATATATATATATATATAATATATAATATAAAGGCTTAAACACTAATATTCCACGGTCATAATTTATTCCAAATTATGACCATGGAATAATAGTGTTTAAGCTTTTTTATTATATCCTTACTCTGTCCTCGACATTGAGTTCTACCTGGATTCTATCCTCTTGGAATTTTTATTCAAAAATATACATGTATGGTATTTATATATTTTACATATGTATGTATATTTACCACTAATATTATCTCTATCTATCTATCTATCTATCTATCTATCTATCTATCTATATATATATATATATATATATATATATATATAATTATTTATGAAAAAAATTATAACATAAGTATGTTATAAAATCACTACAAAAATAGCCATTTTATTTCAACACCCTCGGTGTCTTATCAAGTGATGATGTTGAATGTAAAATAAATGGTTTTAAAAGTTTCAAATTAATTAACGATCCTACACTAGGGGGAAACATTGTTACAAAAGCTAGAATAACCAATCAAAAACGAAGTATAGAAAGATTCAAAAGCATGACAACGAAATCATGTTATAATAGCTATTCAGATCTTTAAAATACAGGTAATATTAAAAATAATTTATACTAATCAATAATTATGAAATTATATGATAAATTTAATATTAAAATTAAAACTGCCAATTTTAAAATCCAAATTTAATCACTTACTTTAATAATAATGCACTTACTTTATATATATATATATATATATATATATATATATATATATATATATATATATATATATATATATGTAAGTGCATTATTATTAATATAATAACATTTATTCATTATTTAATATTAGTATTATATATTATTTATATAGTTACATTTACTATTTAAATATATCATGGGTTCACTTATATCACAGCATAACCCTCAGGCCTGGGGGAAATTTAACGTGTGTATTTTCTTTTATACATTTCACCCCAAGCAAGGCGGGAAGCCACTAGCACGCAAAGGGTTACAGAGAATTAGAGCGAGAGCAAAGGGGAGTGATAGAGGAAAGGATGAAGAGAAGGATAGGGGATAGATCAGGGCATCTGGAGACGTCGATTGATATTAGATTTGAATAGTTGGAGATTATAGCTATAAGGGAAACAGGAAAAAGGGAGGGAGTTCCACAGGCGAGAGGATGCAATTATCGCCAAAGAGCCAATCATGGCAGAGTGAGATTGTTATATGTACACAAGGATAAATAATAAGTGCAGATTATGAGGATATGTAGGATAAATAACGGTTGACCCTAGATTCTAGCGACCGGGAAGCACTCTCTCGGGAGTCTTTTTCGCAATATATTGATTCTCGGGAAAACGCTAATGGAATACAAAGGGAATGTGAATGATTACAACCTAGGCTGGTTGAACAATAGAACTTCACCGTGTCCTTAGTTGACAGTTTGGACTTCGTAGAGCCGTCTCAGCAGGAATTAGGGGAGGGGCCATACTGGAAAATGGATGACGATCAGCCTTAAGTCTAAAATTAGGTTGTTTACTGTTTAATATGCCCAACGTTTTAGAACTAATCAGCGCGAAAAAAAAACATTGTTGAGGATGGTGGCACTCAGCAAGAATGGATCGGAGTTAACCTACTCACTTCGACTGCATACATGTAATGGAACAGTCAAAGTTTCTCAGTGCTTAGGACCCAACCCGATACTACTTAGAAGACGTCAGCTATCAAAGGAAAAACTAAGAATAGGTTGTTGGAACGTCCGGATCATGACAACTGGTCACGTGATCAACAATCGCAAAAGAGCAGTGATTAACAAGTATTTCGGCTTCGAATGGACATTGCATTGCTTCAAGAGACACGCGGCCTCCACAGTCTGAAATCTTTCGTAAGGGAGAGAGTACACTTTCTTCTGGCGAGGAAAAGGCAAGGACGATTGCAAAGAGCAAGTGATTAACAACGAACTATTTCGGCTTCGAATGGACATTGCAGCGCTTCAAGAGACACGCGGCTTCCACAGTCGGGAATCTTTCGTAAGGGAGAGAGTACACTTTCTTCTGGCGAGGAAAAGGCAAGGACGATTGCAAAGACCAATTGATTAACAACGAACTATTTCGGGTTCGAATGGACATTGCAGTGCTTCAAGAGACACGCGGATTCCACTGTCGGGAATCTTTCGTGAGGGAGAGAGTACACTTTCTTCCGGTGGGGAAAAGGCAAGGACGATGTCAAAGAGCAAGTGATTAACAATGAACTATTTCGACTTCGAATGGACATTGCAGTGCTTCAAGAGACACGCGGCTTCCACAGTCGGGAATCTTTCGTGAGGGAGAGAGTACACTTTCTTCTGGCGGGGAAAAGGCAAGGACAATGTCAAAGAGAAAGTGATTAACAATGAACTATTTCGGCTTCGAATGGACATTGCAGCGCTTCAAGAGACACGCGGCTTCAACTGTCGGGAATCTTTCGTGAGGGAGAGTGTACACTTTCTTCTGGCGAGGAAAAGGCAAGGACGATTGCAAAGAGCAAGTGATTAACAACGAACTATTTCGGCTTCGAATGGACATTGCAGCGCTTCAAGAGACAAGCGGCTTCCAGAACCGGGAATCTTTCGTGAGGGAGAGAGTACACTTTCTTCTGGCGGGGAAAAGGCAAAGACTATGTCAGAGACTACTGCGTTGGCTTTGCCGTAAAAAACTCATTGTTGAAGATGGCGGAGCTCAGCAAGAATGGATCAGAGTTAATCCATTTACTTCGACTGCATGGAACTGTCAAACCTTGTCAGAGCTTACGCCCGCACCCTGTACTTTTCAGAAGACGTCAAAGATGAGTTGTATGATCAACTATTAAAGAAGATACAGACCATTCCGAAAGAGAAAATGTTTCTAATACTCAACATCAGAGTGGGTGCTCACCCCGAATCATGGCCTAGCTCTCTTGCAGAACATGGAGAATTGTAAATGAATGACAATGGCCAACGACTGCTCAAACTTTGAATGCTTCACGCGCTATGCGCCACCAACACTTAGGTCCAGCCCAAACCCCGGTACAAAGTCTCCTGGCAACATCCCCTGCTCTAAACATTAGCATCAACTTGATTCTCAGATATCCAAGAAACGTACATATGACGCGATCCTTTCAGAGCGCCAACTATAACATGGATCACTCATTGGTTTACTGTAAACTCAAACCAGGTAAGCAGTATATCAATAGCACCACAGTCTAGAACTTAACCCAACCGGCGATATTTATCAAGTCTTTGAAGGACGCCCTCCTTGCAAACCCACCTAGAGGAATTGCCCAGCAGAGATGGGATATTCTCAAGGACACTGAGCAATTTCGTGGGGAATAGGAGCAAGACGCTGAACTGTTTCGTTTTGTTTACAGACACCCACTCCTAGATACCGAGTTCAACAGACGAATCGGTCGAGCTGCCACCACGTTCGCCAGACTGATCTCTAGAGTCTGCGGGGTAACAAAAATGCTTACAACGAACACTAAATTTGTAGTCTAGAGACTTGTGGGTTCTACTCCAGACAGAAGCGATCCGAAAGCATAGTAAGACATGAATGATTTCTTGAATATTAACGTGTTTCGGTGGCATGGTCAGCCTTTATAGTTGAATGCAATTGAAAATTTATGGCGAAGTTTGAAACAGTTCGTGAAAAGGACCTCGAAACATTTCCAAGAAAGAGTGAGCCAAAACTTCAAAATATGTTGCTAAGGTCTTGTGATCGGTTACCGAAAACGTCCCCGAGTAAAAATAACGGGCCTAGTTAATGCAGTTAGATGAACTTAATGTATCTGATTATTCGTTCATCGTCACTTTTTTATATTTCATTTTGCATTCTATAGTTGAAAATAAGTACGATATTTATTAATGTATAATGTGCACCCCTAATTTTGGTCTACGTAATTCCGGGAAAAAAGATCTCCTGTATAATACGCAAGGTCTTTTTATAGCAATTCCATTCAATCGAAATTTCACGTGTTGAACATTTCAAATGATTAGTAACAGTTAACAGTAAGAATTTATACAGTTACCTTATATTTTGAAAGAAAATTTTCACAGATTTTCATTTTAAAGGCACGGACATATTCAGACAAAGATGCAAAATAAGTTCACACGAGACGAAACAATCATTCTAGTTGCTAGTGGCTAATTCGTTGTAGCGGATGTAAAACAGACATTAATAGTATGACGAAGCGCAGCATATCAAAATGCAGACGATGAATTTTTACTGTTTATTTGTCACGGCAGTCAGCCACGATAAGACGCCGAGCAATGTTTCCCAAACGAAGCTCATTCAGGCGCTGTTTATCGCAAACCCAATGCCAAACACACGCGTGACTCTGAAATTTAAATATCTGGGAAGTGTCCGAACAAAGGACGAAAATTGCGGCACTTAAATCCGAAGACGCAGTGGGATGGCAAAAGTTGCATTCCAAAATCTAATCAGGGTTTCGAGAGACAGAAAAACTTCACTAGAAATAAAGAAACATACTGAACTGTTACCTAATATCTGTTTTCTTATATGACAAAATGCTGGACGATCTCCTCAAAGATGGAGAAGAGACTTCAATCAACAGAAATGTGGTCCGACAGAAACAAGCTGACCATACCATGGATTGAACATGGGGGAAACGACGACGTTTTAGAGAAAACAGAAAGGTACCTTAGAGTTAACACCAGGATGAGACAAATTTCTTGGCCATATAGTGAGAAAGGAGGGATTTGAAAATATGATACTCACAGGACAGATTGAAGACGGGAAGGAAACGACGCATAATCTACCTAGCGAGTTTGAGTAAATGGATGAGGGAATAGTGTTTAGGAGAGATAACAAGAAGACGTTTATTAAGTAATACAAACGAAAGGAAATTGGGGAGAGCCATGATCGATAAAGTCCTGAAGGGACACGGCACAGAGAAGAAGAAGAATGAGCTTGAGTTAATCGATGGCGGAACGAGTTAACAAAAATAGAATTTATTAAGACTAACAAAGTACAAGAAATTGTGAAGAGCCATGATCGCCCATGTTCTGAGGAGGCACGACGCATGAAGATATCCAACGAACGATCTGAAGCACCGTAAAAAAAAAACTCGTGGCTTGTCTTATATGCAGAGGAAAATGTCAACCAGGCAGTTGGTCGTCACTTTAGATATTTATTTATACACAGATGACAGTCAAGAATACTGTGGGCTATGTAGTGTCACGTGCCCATAGGACATTCTTGTATGTATTGCAATGAACCGAAAAGAATTCTACTATTTGTCGGTTACTGGCAGCAAGTTATGCCATGACAGCAATGAAGAATACTAAAATGTTTTTAATATCTACATAAGTAAATGACGCAGTACATTCTTTTATATAATACGAATTAAGTATATTAAAACTCTGTGTTTCTGCAGCTAAAAATAGGGAATAAATCCGGTATTCTTCAGGATCTGTCTATATTTCTGAGATGAAGTATTGCAACTATTTACATTGTTCGGACTGCTATCCTCACCTTTATTGCCATATTCACTACGTTTCGATCATTGTACGCTCCGGCATTTTTTCAGGAACTGTCTATATTTCTGAGATGAAGTATTGCAAAAATGTACACTATTTACATTGTTCGGACTGGTGTCCTCATCTTTGTTGCCATATTCACGATGTTTCGGCGATTATACGCTCCGGCATTCTTCAGGAACTTTCTATATTTCTGAGATGAAGTGTTGCAACTATTTACACTATTTACACTGTTCGGACTTATCCTCATCTTTGTTGTCATATTCACGACGATTCAAGAACACGTGGCTCAATGGATAAAAGTGTTGGTTGAAGTCATCCAGTGACTTGACCCAAAGAGTTGCGAGTTCAATACCTGGCCACAGCAGAGGCGAACAAAAAATTGGAGAGTTTAGTTGCTAAATGGAAATTCCTGAAACGGGAATATTCAGAAGAGGTATAGATAGAGCAAAGAACAATCTACCCCGGGTCTACAAAATAAAGGATTTGATGCAAAATTCCATTCACCTGACGAAGGCTGGATGGTACAATGACCGAGAGGTCGTAAAGGTGACAACAAATTGAGCCCAACAATCCGAACAATGTAAATAGTGTAAATTGTACAATATTCTTAATATCTGTGTCGTCCATATATTTCAATAAATATTTAATTTTTCAGGATCTTAAAGATTACAAATGAATCGGAGGTTTAGCCATTGCCTGTTGCTTCTAATTTCTGTTTATTGTTTTTCGGGAAATATGCTGACTAAACAGACCCAGTAATACATTTTAAACTGTCCATTAATCTATCATACTTTTCTGTTTGATATGACTCTAGGCATCCTCTTCCTCTTTTGTCGAAATCTCTGCCTCCGGGCGTAGAGGAAGCCAGACGAGGCTATGCCGAAGGGCAAAGTCTCGTTTGGGGATGTAGAGAAACCCGCCCCTAAATTATTCGAGGTCTATGGGCAATTTTTGCTCGAACTTACCGGCTCGGAACGCCCCACGTTAAAAACTAGCTTTGTGCTACAACTTGCCTTGTGTGGAGGTTGCTAAATAGAGACTCTAATATATTTCTTTATATTAATAAACTATAAAAAAATTGTCTTTTATTATGAAGAAAGAGAAAAAACTTTACAGTAAAACACAAAGATCAAAATATAAGCCAACAGCAAAACTGTTCTACTTTGAAACGTATAAAAAAAACGAAGGCCCATGAAGCAACAAACTTTACAGTATGAGAATTATAACCCCATTTTTCAAATGAAAAAGCAAAAACAAAAAAAAAAACTAAAAAATGCATAAGTCATACAATCGTTAGGACTTTGTTGTAACATTCATGTTATCAAAACATGACAGTGTATTTTCTTTATTAATGTTTTTAAACAATTTCGATGAATTTCCTCTCTTTGAGACAAAGATACTCAATTACTCTGATTCTCAAAGAACAAATATGGCCGACATATTTTTTGTAAACAAGTTTTATCAACACCTGCCTACTTTGTGTTTTATTATTTTTCTGCTGAGTGAATCTGCTATTTTTATGTTTCAAATAACAGGTTTTTTCAGCTGAATAAAAATTTCTGAAAACGTCTACTTGTGCATAATACGACCCTCACTTTTGTGTCTGTAATTTTCATTCAAAATTTCTTGTAGAAAATACGGTAGTGAATTAAATTCTTTGTTAAACATTGATTAATTTGTACCATACAGGCATGTTCATAACGTCCCGAATATGACATGAAAAACTATTTAGTTTTAGTGTATAATACGCGGCTTTAATCTTCATGCAAACATATCAGAAAAAAAACGCGTATTGTGAAGAGATAATTACTTTATTTGTGAGGGATTTTTGTAGTGGTTTGACAGGCGTGAGTATGTATTTTCGAAAACTATCTGACTTATTTTTTGCAATATGGCCGCCTGACGTAGATAATTGATGGGAACTTTTTGCAGAAGACAAAGTTCATGAAGCATTGATGATGTTTGATACTAACCAACCTCCGAGATTGGAGGAGGTGCCTTAAAGACTATACTTTAAGGTGTCTCACATATTGAGACCTTTCCTGATGAATGTCCAAACTTTAGATCAACCAGTGTTGGACCCCACAGGCAAAATAAGGAAGGGTGTTGCTAATGAAGGGAAAGCATTAGATACAAATTACTGAGATGCTTACTGGTCCATAACTCTGTTGAACACAAAAAGATATGGGCCAAGACACCGCTGAAGAAGTCCATGCAGGTACAGTCAGTAGCGGAGGGAGAACCATTACAAACCTTTGAAGCTGAAGGCGAAGATGGAATAGCTAACGAACTGCTAAGCTTGGTCAGTCACCTTGACAGAGCCTCCACAAATTTTGGGATTGAAATTAGTACCGACAAATGACTATGGTTCCATCACGGTAGATATCTTAGTCAATGGCCAGAAACTTGAGGCAGTACAACATTTCAAATACCTTGGGGCGATTATGATAGACCAAAGATCGAGTCCAGAAATCCTTGTAAGAACTGCGCACCATTTCCATGCAGTACAAGATCATGTTCCTGCGTAGACTGGTATTCTCTTTCTTCCTTTATGCATGCGAGACGGCTGAGCTACAAATAAACCATCTTATACCATGACGACATCACCAACGATCAGGCACAGGGTACAATCCAGCAAACATATAGGCCTCTATGAAGACATCTCTGCGATATGACTACGCAACCTGGCCTTCCAAAGACAGTTATTCAAGGAACCGTGGTGGGACTTAAGAGGAAGAGAAGACAAGAAAAAGTGGAATGACAATATCGAGGAATGGATGGAGAAACGATTCACGGAGACCCAGGCTCTGGCAAAATACCCCGACAGGTGGAGAGGAAATGGTGGCCAGTAAAGCACTTCGGCGCTCCAACGACTTCTTTTGGGGTTAAGGGCCAAAATGAAAGGAAGGAAAAAGGACTGACGAATCATCTACGGTTTGTTGTCGCGAAATTGCACGAACCGGAACAAGTATATATATTTAGAATCGGATAATTGAAGACTATTTCTTCTCGATTTGTACTGTGCTTAAATGGCTAAACTGTAGATGGCATTTAAACTGTGCTAATAATTTTTGATAAGTCCAAGACCTTCGATGGTAGATGGCAGGGTTAGGGTTAGAGTAACTGGGAATGAAACCATCGAGTTTCAGCTTAGGTTTCGTGGTTAAATTCGGTTACTGTATATCTTATCCAGTGCTTTAAGGACAAGTGAACCTGAAGCGATCGGAACCCATCTGATACTCCTTATTCTCCTCATTATAGAATCCTTCCTAGGGCGCCAATCGTGCACGGAACAGGCCACTCAATGAATGCCACGTACGCCGATGGGGTTACTCTCTTCATGTCGCACCCTGGTGACATAGAAGCGGAGAAAAAGAACTTGAACGGCACGAACAAGTGATAGATCCCAAGACAATACATCGGGCTTTTTTCTTTACTTTAAACTTCACCATGTAAAAGACTTGAGGCCACTCGAGGTAGAGGGTTTCATTAAGGTGTAGTTTATATAGATAGGATGAACAGATTAACATTGTACTGATCTGGGAAACATCCTCTTGGTAGTCGATTCCCCAGAGAAGAGTTCGCTGGAAGAAGCTGTTTGACTAGAACTTACCTCTCGCCAACGGAATACAGAGGGAATGTGGCTGGTTTGTTACCATGTAAGTGGCATGGCGGGTCCTAGACGTGAAGATTTGGCCTGACGGAACCCAGGAATGTAGTTCGTCGGAGCACTTTCCATTGAAATAGTGATAGAGCATTGATAGAATCGCTACATTTGTGAGAGAGAGGTTGGAAGGTTTCTTGGAAATGTGTTTATTCAGCGGGGTCCAGGCAGTTGGTCAAATGAACCCGCCCGCATTTTTAGAGTGTCATTGGAAGACGATCATTAATTAGAAAAGAAGTTGACAGATTTACAGGTAAGGCTCAGGACAATTATACAAACTTGGCTCGGAAAGAGAACAACTTTACACATCAAGGTGTACTTTTTCTTGATTATTTACCAACTGGCGGTATATTACACAATACCGGCCGAGAGCTTTATCCTCTTCTTGCTCTTAGGGACGCAGTAGGTCAATAGATCGAAGAGAATGTTGTGTCCAGTGGAAGTTTGCATGTTTTAATGTATTGTACAGGGATAATTAATTTATTCGTGAGGGATTTTTGTAGCCTTTCTAAAAGTGGTTTGACGTGTGTGAGCATGGATTTTCGTAACTGTCTGGCTTATTTTTTGCAATATGGCCGGCAGGTCACCAATTTGTCTCACGGTTTTTCTTCCTATGCTGAAAGTTAAAAGAACTTATTTAGGAACCAATTATTAGAATGACGTTAGTATGGCCTTATAATGGCTTCGGGATGGCTTCAGGGTGGCTCGGCGTTACTCCTTATCACCTTGGGGTCAAGTACAATTGTAAACTCAAGATAGAGGAACAGTTCTTCGAAGAGTGTAGACAGGCTTTGCCAAAGATTTGGTGGCTTATCACTATATAGAAAGAAGTTTTATTGGTGATTCGTGAAGAGGACCACTTCGGAAGGCAGCTCGATTAGTTGGTAAGGAAGATCCGCTCGATAACGTCTTGAGAGTCAGGTCCAGATTCCATCAATAACTGTGTTTTCTCTTTCTAGGCAGTTGTCCAGGAGTACGTTGCCTTTCATTGACAGGTTTCAAAGAGAGAATGGTCGATTGTGACCGATGCCAAAGTGGCGTTGAAGAAACGGCCAAGCATTCTTTCTTCGATTGTTTCAAGATAATGTTGGCGAGATGACGGATCGATTTATGTCTGTCGACGATGCGAAAGTATGTCACAATAAGTCTCTCATGCTATCAGGGGCAAAACAAATGGTGTGTCTCATGCTTCATACAGTTGATAGACCTTTCTTACGGTATTCCTTACAATATTCCCGGAAAAGGGAAAGCAAATACTAATAAAATGGCGATGTCGATGTAAAAATCAAACAAGTACAAAAATTTAAATATCTGTGAAATGTTTTAACAAACAATTGAAAAATGTAACACAGAAACCTTAGAGTTCAGACTAAGGAAATATGCCTTCCAAAAAGCTAAGCAAGTATTAAAAACAGGAAAATTACCTTAGAAATAAAAAAAAATGTGATGAACCGCTATGTAAAATCAGTCCTCGTAAATGCCATTGAATACTGGATATTTTCATTGCCATATTCACAACATTTCCGTTGTACGCTCCGGCCTTTATGCCTATGTCTCTCTATTTCTCTGTCTATATCTCTGAGATGAAGTATTATGATTACTTGCATTATTTACATTATTCGTACTGTTATCCTCATATTCATTGCCATATTCACAACGTTTCGACAGTTGTACGCTCCGACCTTCTTCAGGTGACTAAAATTTTGAAACGAACCTTTTATTTCGTCCACCGGCGTAGATTTTTTTCGTTCCACGTGCCATGCCTCTTCCAGATATCTCAGTATCAGTTATCTCCCTTTAGTAAATCAACTTTTTTTCTTTCTTTATTTATTTCTTTTATTGTTCTTTCTTTCTTTCTTTCTTTCAGTCATACTTTCTTCCTTTCTTTCTTTCATTCATTCATTATTTCATCGTGTCTTTTTTCATTTTTTCTGTCATTCATTCTTTCTTTCTTTTATTCATTCATTCGTCCTTTCATTGTGCCTTACTTTCCCTCTTTCTTTGAATCATTATTTCTTTCATCCTTTCTTTTATTGTGTCGTTCTTTTTCTTTTTTTCGTTCATTCTTTCTTTCATTCTTCCTTTGTGTCTTTCTTTCTTTCTTTCATTCATTCTTTCATTCATTCATTCATTCATTCTTTCTTTCTTTCATTTATTCTTTTCCTGTTATTCTTTCTTTTATCCATTCATTCTTTCTTTCTTTCCGTCTTTTATTCATTCATGGTTTCTTCCTTTCTTTCTTTCTTTTTTCTTTCTTTCTTATAATTCATTCTTTCTTTCATTCATACATTCATTAATTTTATTCTTTCTTTCTTTCTTTCTTTCTTTTTTCTGCGTGTCTGTCAGAGTATGTGACTTTTTTTTTCTTTGTTTTTAATCATTTTGTTTTCTTCGTTTCCTTCTCCCTAAACCCCACCCAGCATTACCGTTTTAAAAACAGGTGCTTCTTCATCTTCATTGACACATCTCAACATCCAGCCGGAAATAATTTATTTCTACCCTTACCCGAACACTAAACCCACCTCTCCCACGTTTATATTTTCCCGTTTTCTGCTTTGCTTACAAGTGCCTGGTGCAAAGAGCCATAACGTATTTATAAGTCTCTATAGTGATGTGTAACGACCGCACCTTGACGACATTCGTAGCCTTTATTTCAGAATTTACCACAGGGCAGAGGAACGTTGTCGGTGTCCCTGAAGTTAAAACAGTGATAAGATATCCGCCCTCGTCACTCGAAAAAAATATTTGCGCGTTAAGTATTCTACGAAGACCAACATTTTCATTTATTTTTTATTTTTTTTTAGAAAAAGCAAAGTAAATTCAAGTTAATGATAAAAGTGTCACTGCTCTGAACTATCTATTTTTTATTAATCAATTCACCCCAAGCAAGGCAATAACGTTACTAAGATGCAATGGGCTACTGGGATTGAAAGAGAATGACAAAGAATAAAAAAAGAACAGAAAACAAAAGGTAAACCACTACTCCTGTTCAAAAGAACGTCGAGGGTGTAAAACAGACGACAGGCGAACCGAATTTCTCCCATTGAGGGAGTAAATAAATAGTCAAAAAAATATTTAGTGTTTATTGAGTCATTAGGAGTAGAGAGCTGAAGTAGCCTGTAGAACAAACCGGAAATTCAATCCTAAACAGGAAACAAGAGATAAACATTTACACCTGAAGTCTGTAGAGGAATGTGAGCCGGACGATAGTCGAATTTATCTAAATCTATGAGGAAAAACTAAATAAATAGCAGATAAAATTCCAGAGTTTAACAAGAGACGTTAAATCTATTTATCTATCTTTCTCTCGATCTATCTTACAAGAAGTTTCACAGACTTACATATATATACAATTATCTACGTGACTGACCAATGAAAATCGATCAAAACAAAATTGAAAATAACAAATGTTCTCTTTGTCTGTCGAAGCTTTAATAAAAGTGAAGCATGTCAGATTGATATACGTTTCCTATTTGTTCTCTCTTCTATCTATCTATCTATCTATCTATCTATCTATCTATCTATCTATCTATCTATCTATCTATCTATCTCAGTGTATTCATTATCTATCTATCTATCTATCTATCTATCTATCTTAGTGTATTCATTATCTATCTATCTATCTATCTATCTATATATATATATATATATATATATATATATATATATATATATTATATCTAGCTCTTCAATTATGTAAACTTTTTATTCATAATATATCATATCGGAATCTTGCGGCATACAAAAGTTTGGTTTATTAGATAAAAATAACAAATTTCAAAAATATTTTCTACCCTATCTTTTATTCATCTCTCTTCATCTTCCATCTTTTAAGGAGCATCCCAATTTCCTCTTTCCATATTTTTCTCTTTCTAAGCAAAGAAATGTCGTCAGTGACTATCGCACTTCCAAATTGAAAGTCATTTTTAGTTATTTATCATTTTGTTCCATTATCCTCTGCCATCTTTCAACCAACTTCTTTATTCCAACCTCTTACATCGCTTTTTTTTTCTCAGCAAATAAATGTTCAAAGTTCATGTTGCTGTCTCCGAGGGAATTGAATATTTCCATTTATCATTTTATTTGTCTGACTTCTGCCAACTTTTTAATTCTGTCCTCTTTTTTTTTCTCTCTGGAATCTAAGACTCGAGGTTTTTCTAAAAATCCTTTCACCCCAAGCAAAGCAATAAAGCTAAAAAGACGCAAGTGGTTACTGAGTTTGAAAGAATATGAGAAAACGAAAAAGGATAATGCAGGCGCGGATGCCGAGCAGATCAGCATACCGTTTCCAAATTTCTGGTGAAGTGATTTGCATCATGGCGCTCATTTTCTCACAGACTGTGCCCAACTGACCCTACACTACTGTGCAGTTGACAGAATAAAAAACAAGCAACGCGCATGCGCTAAAATAATATATAAAATGGCGACAATTTGCCCATCGCACCCTTTATATATATATATATATATATATATATATATATATATATATATATATATATTATCATCCGATTCTCGCATAGACAAACGAGAATTATAATTCATAAATTATACACACTAACGCTGCTTGAATAGCCAAATGCTCGTAAAGTCAGCTTAACCAATCTCATTCTCCAATGCAGCATAAATAAAAACGAAACGTCTTAGATTTCTGAACATTTCCTATTTATTATTTATCCTAGCATATATATATATATATATATATATATATATATATATATATATATATGTGTGTGTGTGTGTGTGTGTGTGTGTGTGTGTGTGTGTGTGTGTTTATCGTCCGGTTCCTTGTACCACGGTGATAGTCCAAGGTAGAACCAATAATGAAGAACTCGAACACGTATATGGAATAACACAGATATATTACAAACAGGAATATATACAGAGAAGTAGAAGTGTTAGTACGAACAATCAGGTTTAGTAGTAACTGTCTGAACACGACTCTGTTTCGGACTGCCTCTGACTCGACGGACTGACTCGCTTGCTCTGACTAACTGACAGAATCCTGATGGACTTCACTCCAGAGTTCAGATTGAACTCTCTGCTTCCTCTTGAGGAGCAGTATTTATTAAGTATGGAATTGTCCATTATGTTATTATGGGTAAGGTCACATAACAATATATAACATACATGTGTGTGTCTGTATGTCTGTGTGTGCCTGTGTGCTTGTGTGTGCAAATATATAGAAAAATATGAAAGAACACGTCAGGCAAATAATCCGAAGTTCTTTACTATTAATGTTTTTATCTAAAAAAAAAAAAAACACGCAAAAAAACAGTGCTCAATACAAAAGTAGAGCCTAAATTATAATTATTAAAAAAAATATGATTCCTTCGCTACATAAGAGTTCTCATGTTTCAAAAACAAGAGAGGAAAACCTCAATATAATTATTGAAATTAAATTGAATTAAAGTATCAAGCCCTGTTTTATCCTCAAGCGAAATTTTTGGCTTGAGGATGAAACATCGCTTGATACGTTAACGCAGTTTAATTCTAATTATTATATTGAAGTTTTTGCCCTATTTTTGAAACATGAGAACATGATGTAACGGAGGATAATATTTAAAAAAATAATTATAATATATATATATATATATATATATATATATATATATATATATATATATATATATATATATATATATATATATATATGTATGTATGAATATATGTATGTATATGAGCGTGTGTATCAGGTGTGTTTGTGCTCATCTGTGTATATGTATATGTATGTTCGCGCATGTTCTTACTGGTTGCCTCATTATTTAGGTTTCGCCTGTAAATAAAATGAAATTAATAATAATGAAATATTCCCGGAAGTCTGAACCAGGCAACAATGGAATTGAATTAAAAAACTGAACTCCGTTGAAAACAGAAATACCGTCTCGTTTTTGTTTAACGCCAATTAATTGCGATTTTTAATTGGTAACTACAATTTTATGGATTGTTTATGAAGAAACATTTCTGGATATAAGGAAAAAAATGTTCTGATGTGCAATGCCACATTTGAAATACAATTTGCCTGTTTAATTTTTGAAGTTGGAAACATCTGAATATATCAGTCACGTCAAAATCGTTTCTCACAGGATGTAAGCCGTAAAGAATAGAAAACATAGAAATCATTTCTCGTTGCTAATTAAAGAAAGTTCATCGCAGTTCCCCTTGTAAATTTCGTAAACCAGAGCTTTCCAGGCTGATCGTCCTCAAACACTTCTGTCCAGCAATTTCTGTCATCCATATTGCTATTCATTTCTTCCTTTCTGATTCCAGTATTGTCTGCGATTTGAGTCATGAAAGTTCTTACTAGCTTACTTCTTGATCTTTTCTCAATAACTTAGATTCCATCGTATAAGCTGATACACAAAATTTTGTTTACTTCTCCAGCAATTAGCCCCGTAAACCACAACTTGCCTTTCACAAACTGTGTCCATAATCTTTGGTATGCTCCAATATAGTTCTTCATTGTGTATCTAGTATTTCCAGCTGAGGTCAATATTCTCTGTAGTCAAGTCTATATACCATTTGGTATTTTTTTTTCCAGTGACTTTGTTAATGTCCACCTGTTTGATGTGTATAAGAGAACTGTTTCTAATGTTGAATGAAAATTTGCTTGTGCATCACCAAAGGGAAATGTCGGTGAAAAGGTGTCAGCAGCCCTATGGCAAAGGAGAGAGAGAGAGAGAGAGAGAGAGAGAGAGAGCTGCAGATTGATAACTCTCTACAGCAATTTTGCAGATTCTAGTTACTATATTCTTAATACATGGCATAATGCAAAAATATTACAATGTTAAAATCGGTCACTAATTATTAATAACTATTTATACTGCAAGTTATGCATGCAATTACAAGTAATCCAGAATAATATTTTAAATTGTGAAATCATATTCATTTTTGGTATATGAATTTTTTGAAACTGTTTTGTAAATCTTTGATTGTTTTTTTCACACGTACCCAGTCGCCTGCTATCCTCTTCCGCCTCACCTGCTATCCTCTTCCGCCTCACCTGCTATCCTCTTCCGCCTCACCTGCTATCCTCTTCCGCCTCACCTGTATTGTCTTCCTTCTCACCTGCTATCCTCTTCCGCCTCACCTGCTATCCTCTTCCGCCTCACCTGCAATCCTCTTCCGCCTCACCTTTGAGGTGCATCAAATCATTTGGGAAAAGAGTTGCACTTTTTTCCCCCCATTTTTGAATTCCAGATGATATTTATTTTTGACAATGATCTTCCTATCATTTCAATTCTAATATCTTTGTCTTATGATCAATTCAACCAGGAATTCAATCCACTTGATATAAATTTTCATTGTGGTTGTTTATACATTTCATAGACCAGAGATTTCATCCTCAAATAAACACTTCCCTCCCGTTATTTCTTCTTTTCCGATTCCAGTATTGTCTGCGAGTTGAACCATAAAAATTCTTACTGGCCCTTCTCTTGATCTTCGACCAATAACTTGGATCACATAGTATAAGCTAATGGCCAACTCTTCGTTCACTACTTAAGCAATGCCCCCCACCAAACAAAAAAAAAAAAAAACACACTTGACTTTCAGAAATTCTGTCTGTAATCTTTGCTAGGCTCCCCTATAGTTCTTTATTGGGCATCTGGTGTTTCCAGCTGACAGCAATGCTCTTTGTAGTCGAGTGGATATGCCATTTCGTATTCTCCCCCCACTGACTTTGTTAATGTCTACATGTTGGGCGTATATAACGAGACTGTTGCACTCTGTTTTCCGTTTTTGAATTCAAGATGCTATTTATTTTTGACAATGATCTTCATACCATTTCAATTCTAATATCTTTGTCTTATGATCAACTCAACCATGATCCCAGATATTAAAAAAAATCATCTACTTGGGTTAAATTTTCAACTTTGAATGTTTATAATATCTTCTGTTTCATTGAACAGTATGCCTTCTGTTTTAATTTCATTTGTATTGCATTCAAATTGTATTGCATCAGATTCTAATCTGACAAGAAATAGTTGTGTTTGTTCAAGGTCCTGCATGATCACCAAAATGGATGCTCTTTGATAACAGTATGATAATAGGCAAGGTTATATGCAAGTGAATCGCCAAAACAATACCCAAACCTTCCACTGCACCTTAAAAAGTTAATGGTTACTCTATGGTGGTCTTTCAAAGGGGTTATTCATTATTCATTCTTGCTGCAAGCAAAAAAAAAAAAAAAAAAATAACAGCAACTTCATATTGTAGAGAAATTGAAAGTATGCATGAAAAACTGGAAATGAAACATCTTAGACTTATGAATAGGGATGGCCCAATATTGCTGTATGATAACACACGGCTACATGCTTCCCAATCAATTGTCTACAAGTGCATAGCCTGAATGATGTAATTTTACCTTATCCTCCATTTCCCATTATATGTAGTGATTCGATGCAAAAATGATTCTTTTTCCCAATTTGTACATTTGGGAAAAGAGTTGCACTTTTTTTCCCCCATTTTTGAAATCCAGATGCTATTTATTTTTGACAACGATGTTCATGCCATTTCAATTCTAATATCTTTCAAAGAGGTTATTCATTATTCATTCTTGCCTCCAGTGAGAAAAAAATAACAGCAACCTCATATTGTAGAAAAATTGGGAAAATGTTCTTTGTGGTCAACTCTATATACCATTCAGTATCTTTTCTGTTGACTTTGTTAATGTCCACCTGTTGGATGTGTATAAAAGGAACTGATTCAACTGTTTTATCCAAAGCAGTCGTTCCCCATTTTTTTTCTCTGGGCTGCATTTTTGGAATGAAAATTTGCTCATGCATCACCAAACGGCAGTGCTGGTGAAAAGGTGTAAGCAGCTCTATGGCAAAGAAGGTCCAGAGAGAGAGAGAGAGAGAGAGAGAGAGAGAGAGAGAGAGAGAGAGATAACTGCGGATTGATAACTATCTCCTCCAATTTGCAGACCCTAGTTACTATAATCTTAATACTTGATATAATGAAAAAATATCACAATGATAAAAACAGTCACTAATTATTTATAACTGTTTATACTGCAACTTATGCATGCAATTATAAGTAATCCATAATAATATTTTAAATTTTGAAATCATATTTATTTTTGGTATATGAATTTTTTAAAACTGTTTTGTAAATCTTTGATTGTTTTTCAACCATCCCCATCGCCTGCTATCCTCTTCCGCCTCACCTGCTACACTTCCGCCTCACCTGCTACACTTCCGCCTCACCTGCTATACTCTTCCGCCACACCTGCTACACCCTTCCGCCTCACCTGCTACCCTCTTCTGCCTCACCTGCTATCCTCTTCCGCCTCACCTGCTACACTCTTCCGCCTCACCTGCTACACTCTTCTGCCTCACCTGCTATCCTCTTCCGCCTCACCTGCTACACTCTTCCGCCTCACCTGCTACACTCTTCTGCCTCACCTGCTATCCTCTTCCGCCTCACCTGCTACACTCTTCTGCCTCACCTGCTATCCTCTTCCGCCTCACCTGCTATCCTCTTCCGCCTCACCTTTTAGGTGCACGAAATCATTTGGGAAAAGAGTTGCACTTTTTTTCAATTTTTGAATTCCAGACGGTATTTATTTTTGACAATGATCTTCATACCATTTCAATTCTAATATCTTTGTCTTATGATCAACTCAACCATGATCCCAGATATTAAAAAAAATCATCTACTTGGGTTAAATTTTCAACTTTGAATGTTTATAATATCTTCTGTTTCAATGAACAGTATGCCTTCTGTTTTAATTTCCTTTGTATTGCATTCAAATTGTATTGCATCAGATTCTAATCTGACAAGAAATAGTTGTGTTTGTTCAAGGTCCTGCATGATCACCAAAATGGATATGCTGTTCACCTAAAGACTTACACTTTTTTCCCCATTTTTGAATTCAATATGGTATTTATTTTTGATATGTCCCAGAAAGGGATATATTTGATCAAAGTAGCCAAGCAGGTTTGGCTAATGTAAACAAGTAGTACACGGTAGCAGTAATCGACTGGTACTCGTCGTAGTCGCAGTTAATAGGTGTAGACCAATAGGATAGCCAATGGCGTAGACCAATGGGCGTTGTCATAGACTTAAACTCTGTCGTACCTACACGTCCGTCTGTATTTATGACGGACACCATCCAATGATATTCCAGTTAGGGGGAACACAGGTGTATGCACATTCCATTATATCAATTTTTGACAATGATCTTCATGCCATTTCAATTCTAATATCTTTGTCTTGTGAGGAATTCAGCCAGGAATTCAATCTACTTGATATAAATTTTCACCTTTGAATGTTTACAAAATCTGTTTTATCGATGGACCTTATATACGAGTTTCATTTATTTCTGTCATTCATAGCTCTATCGATTTTCATTTTGATTCTGAGATCATGAGTTGATCGATGACGGTTCTACCTTTTGTTCTTTTCCCAAAGATTTGGATCAAATGATATAAGCTGGTGAACATGTCTTCATTTACTTCTCCAACAACGACCAACGAAACCACACTTACTGGCCTATCTCTTGATCTTTTCTCAATAACTTAGATTCCATCCTATAAGCTGATACACATTTCGTTTACTTATGCCCCCTCCCTAAACAACACTTTCCATTCACAAATTGTGTTCGTAATCTTTGGTAGACTCCCTGTTTGTGCTTCCTTGTGCATCTAGTATTTCCAGCTGACAGCAATGTTCTCTGTAGTCAAGTCTATATACCATTTAGTATTTTTTTCGTTGACTTTGTCAATGTCCACCTGTTGGATGTGCATAAGAGGACCTGTTTCTACAGTTGACCAAAAGTAGTAGATCTCCAATTTTTTTCTCTGGGTTGCATTTTTGGAATGAAAATTTGCTAAAGGGAAGTGACCGGTGAAAAGATGAAAGTAGCCGTACGGCAAAGAAGGTCCAGACAGGGAGAGTTAAAGGTAGATAACTGGGGATTCAAAGTCAGAACATTATCATTGATAACTCTCTCCTCCAATTTGCAGACCCTAGTTACTATATTCTTAATATTTGGTATAATGCAAAAATATCACAATGTTAAAATCGGTCAATAATTATTTATAACTATTTATACAGCAACTTATGCATGCAATTACAAGTAATCAATAATAATATTTTAAATTGTGAAAATCATATTTATTTTTGGTATATGAATGTTTTGATACTGTTTTGTAAATCTTTGATTGTTTTTTCAACATACCCTTCCCTCACCTGCTATCCTCTTCCGCCTCACCTGTATATCTCATTCCTCTTCTCTCACCTGCTATCCTCTTCCCGCCTCCTGCTGTTCTCTTCCGTCTCCTCTCCACCTCGCCTGCACTCACCTGCTATCCTCTTCCGCCTCACCTGCTCTTCCCCTCCTATGCTTCCTCTTCACCTCACCTGTTATCCTCTTCCTTCTCACCTGCTATCCTCTTCCGCCTCACCTGCTATCCTCTTCCGCCTCACCTGCTATCCTCTTCCGCTCTCACCTGCTATCCTCTTCCGCCTCCTCACCTCTGCTATCTCTCTTCCGCCTCACCTGCTATCCTCTTCCGCCTCACCTGTATTCTCTTCCCTCTCACCCTTTCTATCCTTTCCGCCTCATCTGCTATCCTCTTCCGCCTCACCTGTATTCCTCCCTCCGCCTCATCTGCTATCCTCTTTCCGCCTCACCTTTTATCCTTTCCCCCCTCATCTGCTATCCTCTTCCGCCTCACCTGCTATCCTCTTCCCTTTCACCTGCTATCCTCTTCCGCCTCACTTGCTATCCTCTTCCGTCTCACCTGCTATCCTCTTCCGTCTCTTCCTGTATCCTCTTCCCCTGTATTCCTGCTATCCTCTATCCTCTTCTGCCTCACACATCCTCTTCCGCCTCACCTGCTATCCTCTTCCCTCTCACCTGCTGTTCTCTTCCCCCCTTTCACCTGCTATCCTCTTCCGCCTCACTTGCTATCCTCTTCCGCCTCACCTGCTATCCTCTTCCGTCTCACCTGTATTCTCTTCCCTTTCACCTGCTATCCTCTTCTGCCTCACTTGCTATCCTCTTCCGCCTCACCTGCTATCCTCTTCCGTCTCACCTGTATTCTCTTCCCTTTCACCTGCTATCCTCTTCCGCCTCACTTGCTATCCTCTTCCGCCTCACCTGCTATCCTCTTCCGTCTCACCTGCTATTCTCTTCCCTCTCACCTGCTATCCTCTTCTGCCTCACTTTCTATCCTCTTCCGCCTCACCTGCTATCCTCTTCCGTCTCACCTGTCCACTCTCTGCCTCACCTGCTATCCTCTTCCGCCTCACCTTGCTATCCTCTTCCGCCTCACCTGCTATCCTCTTCCGCCTCACCTGTATTCTCTTCCCCTCACCTGCTATCCTCTTCCGCCTCACTTACTATCCTCTTCCGCCTCACCTGCTCCTCTTCCGCCTCACCTGTATCCTCTTCCACCTCATCTCCCGCCCTATCCCTCTTCTTCCGCCTCACTTGCATCCTCTTCCGCCTCACCTGCTATCCTCTTCCGTCTCACCTGTATCCTCTTCCGCCTCACCTGCTATCCCACTTCCGCCTCATTTGCTATCCTCTTCCGCCTCACCTGCTATCCTCTTCCCGCCACCTGTATTCCTCTTCCCTTTCACCTGCTATCCTCTTCCGCCTCACTTGCTATCCCTCTTCCGCCTCACCTGCTATCCCTCTTCCGCCTCACCTGTATTCCCTCTTCCCTCTCACCTGCTCTCCCTTCTCCCTCTCACTTGCTATCCTCTTCCGCCTCACCTGCTATCCTCTTCCGTCTCACCTGTATTCTCTTCCCTTTCACCTGCTATCCTCTTCCGCCTCACTTGCTATCCTCTTCCGCCTCACCTGCTATCCTCTTCCGTCTCACCTGTATTCTCTTCCCTCTCACCTGCTATCCTCTTCCGCCTCACTTACTATCCTCTTCCGCCTCACCTGCTATCCTCTTCCGTCTCACCTGTATTCACCTGCTATCCTCTTCCGCCTCACTTGCTATCCTCTTCCGCCTCACCTGCTATCCTCTTCCGTCTCACCTGTATTCTCTTCCCTTTCACCTGCTATCCTCTTCCGCCTCACTTGCTATCCTCTTCCGCCTCACCTGCTATCCTCTTCCGTCTCACCTGCTATCCTCTTCCCTCTCACCTGCTATCCTCTTCCACCTCACTTGCTATCCTCTTCCGCCTCACCTGCTATCCTCTTCCGTCTCACCTGCTGTCCTCTTCCGCTCACCTGCTATCCACTTCTGCCTCACTTGCTATCCTCTTCCGCCTCACCTGCTATCCTCTTCCGTCTCACCTGCTATTCCTCTTCCGTCTCATCTGCTATCCACTTCCGCCTCACTTGCTATCCTCTTCCGCCTCACCTGCTATCCTCTTCCGTCTCACCTGCTATCATCTTCCCCTTCATCTGCTCTCCTCTTCTGCCTCACTTGCTATCCTCTTCCGACTCACCTGCTATCCTCTTCCGTTTCACCTGTATTCTCTTCCCTTCTGTCTCATCTGCTCCTCCACTTCCACCTCACCTGCTATCCTCTTCCGCCTCACCTGCTATCCTCTTCCGCCTCACCTGCTGTTCTCTTCCCTCTCATCTGCTCTCCTCTTCTGCCTCATTTGCTATCCTCTTCCGCCTCACCTGCTATCCTCTTCCGTTTCACCTGTGTCCTCTTCCCTTTCATCTGCTATCCACTTCCGCCTCACTTGCTGCTCCTCTTCTACCTCACCTGCTATCCTCTTCCGTTTCACCTGTCCCTCTTCCCCCTCATCTGCTCTCCTCTTCTGCCTCATTGCTATCCTCTTCCGCCTCACCTGCTATCCTCTTCCGTCTCACCTGTATTCTCTTCCCTCTCACCTGCTATCCTCTTCCGCCTCACTTGCTATCCTCTTCCGCCTCACCTGCTATCCTCTTCCGTCTCACCTGTATTCTCTTCCCTTTCACCTGCTATCCTTTTCTGCCTCATTTGCTATCCTCCTTCCTCTTCTCACCTGCTGTCCTCTTCCGCCTCTTCCCACCTGCTATCCTCTTCCTCTTTTCTGTCCTCTTCCGTCCTCTTCCCTTTCACCTGCTATCCTCTTCCGCCTCACTTGCTATCCTCTTCCGCCTCACCTGCTATCCTCTTCCGTCTCACCTGTATTCTCTTCCCTTTCACCTGCTATCCTCTTCCACCTCACTTGCTATCCTCTTCCGCCTCACCTGCTATCCTCTTCCGTCTCACCTGTATTCTCTTCCCTTTCACCTGCTATCCTCTTCCACCTCACTTGCTATCCTCTTCCGCCTCACCTGCTGTCCTCTTCCGTCTCATCTGCTATCCTCTTCCGCCTCACCTGCTATCCTCTTCCGCTCACCTGCTATCCTCTTCTCCTCACCTGCTATCCTCTTCCGTCTCACCTGCTATCCTCTTCCCTTTCACCTGCTCCTCTTCCGCCTCACCTGCTATCCTCTTCCGCCTCACTTGCTATCCTCTTCCGCCTCACCTGCTATCCTCTTCCGTTTCACCTGCTTCCTCTTCCCTTTCACCTGCTATCCTCTTCCGCCTCACCTGCTATCCTTCCGCCTCCTGCCTCCTCTTCCGTCCTCACCTGCTATCCTCTTCCCTTTCACCTGCTATCCTCTTCCGCCACACCTGCTGTCCTCTTCCGCCTCATCTGCTATCCTCTTCCACCTCACCTGCTATCCTCTTCCGTCTCACCTGCTATCCTCTTCCACCTCACCTGCTCTCCTCTTCCGCCTCATCTGCTATCCTCTTCCCTTTCACCTGCTATCCTCTTCCGTCATCCTCTTCCTCACCTGCTATCCTCTTCCGCCTCATCCTCTTCCGTTTCCTCTTTCTCTTCCATTTCCCTGCTATCCTCTTCCGCCTCACCTGCTATCCTCTTCCGCCTCACCTGCTATCCTCTTCCGTCTCATCCCTCACCTGCTATCCTCTTCCCGCCTCACCTGCTATCCTCTTCCGCCTCACCTTTCTATCCTCTTCCGCCTCACCTGCTATCCTCTTCTGCCTCACCTGTATCCTTTCCGGTTCTTCCTTTTCCCTGCCTCCTCTTCCGCCTCATTTCCTATCCTTTCCGCCTCACCTGCTATCCTCTTCCGTTTCACCTGTATCCTCTTCCGCCTTCACCTCACTTGCTTCCGCTTCATCCCTCTCTTCCTGTATTCTCTTCCCTCTCACCTGCTATCCTCTTCCACCTCACTTGCTATCCTCTTCCGCCTCACCTGCTATCCTCTTCCGTCTCACCTGTATTCTCTTCCCTCTCACCTGCTATCCTCTTCCGCCTCACTTGCTATCCTCTTCCGCCTCACCTGCTATCCTCTTCCGTCTCACCTGTATTCTCTTCCCTTTCACCTGCTATCCTCTTCCGCCTCACCTGCTATCCTCTTCCGCCTCACCTGCTATCCTCTTCCGTCTCACCTGTATTCTCTTCCCTTTCACCTGCTATCCTCTTCCGCCTCACCTGCTATCCTCTTCCGCCTCACTTGCTATCCCCTCTTCCGCCTCACCTGCTATCCTCTTCCCCTTTCACCTGCTATCCTCTTCCGCACTCATCCCTTCCGCCCTCATTTGCTGTCCTCTTCCGTCTCACCTGCTATCTCTTCCTTTTCATCCTGCCTCATCCTCTTCCCTTCCGCCTCATTTGCTATCCTCTTCCGCCTCACCTGCTATCCTCTTCCGCCCGCCTCACCTGCTATCCTCTTCCGTCTCATCTGCTATCCACTTCCCTCTCTTTGCTATCCTCTTCCCGCCTCACCTGCTATCCTCTTCCGTCTCACTTCCTGCTGTCCCTCTTCCGTCTCATCTGCTCACCTCCACTTCCCTCCCTTGCTATCCTCTTCCCTCTTCCTCACTATCCTTCTTCACCTGCCTCACCTGCTATCCTCTTCCGTCTCACCTGCTATCCTCTTCCGCCTCACCTGCTATCCTCTTCCGTCTCACCTGTGTCCTCTTCCCTCTCACCTGCTATCCCTCTTCCGCCTCACTTTCTATCCTCTTCCGCCTCACCTGCTATCCTCTTCCGTATCCCTGTCTTCTCTTCCTCTCATTTGCTATCCTCTTCCCCTTCACCTGCTTCACCTCACCTGCTATCCTCTTCCGCCTCACCTGCTATCCTCTTCCGCCTCACCTGCTATCCTCTTCCGCCTCACTTGCTATCCTCTTCCGCCTCACCTGCTATCCTCTTCCGCCTCATCTGCTATCCTCTTCCGCCTCACCTGCTATCCTCTTCCGCCTCACCTGCTATCCTCTTCCGCCTCACCTGCTATCCTCTTCCTGCTATCCTCTTCCGCCTCACTTGCTATCCTCTTCCGCCTCACCTCTGCTATCCTCTTCCGTCTCACCTGTATCCTCTTCCCTTTCACCTGCTATCCTCTTCCGCCTCATCTGCTCTCCGTTTCTGCCTCATCCTGCTATCCTCTTCCCCTCACCTGCTATCCTCTTCCGCCACACCTGCTATCCTCTTCCGTCTCATCTGCTATCCTCTTCCCCTCCTCACCCCTTCCGCCCTTCCCTTCCGCCTCACCTGCCATCCTCTTCCCTTTCACCTGCTATCCCCTTCCCCTCACCTGCTGTCCTCTTCCGCCTCATCTGCTATCCTCTTCCGCCTCACTTGCTATCCTCTTCCGCCTCACCTGCTATCCTCTTCCGCCTCACCTGCTATCCTCTTCCGCCTCACCTGCTATCCTCTTCCGCCTCACTTGCTATCCTCTTCCGCCTCACCTGCTATCCTCTTCCGCCTCACCTGCTATCCTCTTCCGTTCATCCTGCTATCCCTTCCCTCTCACCTGCTATCCTCTTCCGCCTCACCTGCTATCCTCTTCCCCTTTCACCTGCTGTCCTCTTCCGTCTCATCTGCTATCCACTTCCACCTCACCTGCCCTCTTCCGCTCACCTTCTATCCTCTTCCGCCTCACCTGCTATCCTCTTCCGTCCGCCTCATCTGCTCTCCACTTCCTTGATTCCCCATTTGCTATCCTCTTCCGCCTCACCTGCTATCCTCTTCCGTCTCACCTGCTATTCTCTTCCGCTTCATCTGCTATCCTCTTCCGCCTCATTTGCTATCCTCTTCCGCCTCACCTGCTATCCTCTTCCGCCTCACCTGCTATCCTCTTCCCTCACACCTGCTCTCCACTTCTGCCTCATTTGCTATCCTCTTCCACCTCACCTGCTATCCTCTTCCGTTCACACCTGCTGTCCTCTTCCGCCTCATCTGCTATCCACTTCCACCTCACTTGCTATCCTCTTCTACCTCACCTTCTATCCTCTTCCGCCTCACCTGCTATCATCTTCCCTTTCATCTGCTCCACTTCTGCCTCATTGCTATCCTCTTCCCGCCTCACCTGCTATCCTCTTCCGCCACACCTGCTGTCTCTTCCGTCTCATCTGCTATCCCTTCCACCTCACTTGCTATCCTCTTCCGCCTCACCTTCTATCCTCTTCCCGCCTCACCTGCTATCATCTTCCGCCTCATCTGCTCTCCACTTCTGCCTCATTTGCTATCCTCTTCCGCCTCACCTGCTATCCTCTTCCGCCACACCTGCTGTCCTCTTCCGTCTCATCTGCTATCCACTTCCGCCTCACTTGCTATCCTCTTCCGCCTCACCTTCTATCCTCTTCCGCCTCACCTGCTATCATCTTCCGCCTCATCTGCTCTCCACTTCTGCCTCATTTGCTATCCTCTTCCGCCTCACCTGCTATCCTCTTCCGCCACACCTGCTGTCCTCTTCCGTCTCATCTGCTATCCACTTCCACCTCACTTGCTATCCTCTTCTACTTCACCTTCTATCCTCTTCCGCCTCACCTGCTATCATCTTCCGCCTCATCTGCTCTCCACTTCTGCCTCATTTGCTATCCTCTTCCGACTCACCTGCTATCCTCTTCCGCCACACCTGCTGTCCTCTTCCGCCTCATCTGCTCTCCACTTCTGCCTCATTTGCTATCCTCTTCCGCCAAACCTGCTATCATCTTCCGCCTCATCTGCTCTCCACTTCTGCCTCATTTGCTATCCTCTTCCGACTCACCTGCTATCCTCTTCCGCCACACCTGCTGTCCTCTTCCGTCTCATCTGCTATCCACTTCCACCCTCACTGTCCTGCTATCCTCTTCTATCTTCACCTTCTGCTATCCTCTTCCGCCTCACCTGCTCTCCTCTTCCGCCTCATTGCTATCCTCTTCTGCCTCACCTGCCATCCTCTTCCGCCTCACCTGCTATCCTCTTCCGCCTCACCTGCTGTCCTCTTCCGTCTCACCTGCTATCCTCTTCCACCTCACCTGCTGTCCTCTTCCGCCTCACCTGCTATCCTCTTCCGCCTCACCTGCTATCCTCTTCCGCCTCATCTGCTCTCCTCTGCCTCATTTGCTATCCTCTTCCCACCTCACCTGCTATCCTCTTCCGCCACACCTGCTGTCCTCTTCCGTCTCATCTGCTATCCTCTTCCACCTCTTCCTACTTCTTGCTATCCTCTTCCGCCTCACCTGCTATCCTCTTCCGCCTCACCTGCTATCATCTTCCGCCTCATCTGCTCTCCACTTCTGCCTCATTTGCTATCCTCTTCCGACTCACCTGCTATCCTCTTCCGCCACACCTGCTGTCCTCTTCCGTCTCATCTGCTATCCACTTCCGCCTCACTTGCTATCCTCTTCTACTTCACCTTCTATCCTCTTCCGCCTCACCTGCTATCCTCTTCCGCTTCACCTGCTGTCCACTTCCGCCTCATTTGCTATCCTCTTCCGCCTCACCTGCTATCCTCTTCCGCCTCTGCTGTATCATCTTCCGTCTCATCTGCTATCCACTTCCACCTCATTTGCTATCCTCTTCCGCTTCACCTTCTATCCTCTTCCGCCTCACCTGCTATCATCTTCCGTCTCATCTGCTCTCACTTCTGCCTCATTTGCTATCCTCTTCCGCCTCACCTTCTATCCTCTTCCGCCTCACCTGCTGTCCTTCTTCCGTCTCCATCTTCCATCCACTTCCGCCTCACCTTGCTATCCTCTTCCGCCTACTTCACCTTCTGCTCCTCTTCCCTCATTTGCCCTCACCTGCTATCATCTTCCGCCTCATCTGCTCTTTCGCCTCTGCTCTCCACTTCCCCATTTGCTATCCTCTTCCGACTCACCTGCTATCCTCTTCCGCCACACCTGCTGTCCTCTTCCGTCTCATCTGCTATCCACTTCCACCTCACTTGCTATCCTCTTCTACTTCACCTTCTATCCTCTTCCGCCTCACCTGCTGTCCTCTTCCGTCTCATCTGCTCTCCACTTCTGCCTCATTTGCTATCCTCTTCCGCCTCACCTGCTATCCTCTTCCGCCACACCTGCTGTCCTCTTCCGTCTCATCTGCTATCCACTTCCACCTCACTTGCTATCCTCTTCTTCACTATCCTCTTCCTCTTCTTCACCTGCTATCCTCTTCCGCCTCTGCTCTCTTCTATCATCTTCCTCTTCCTCACCTGCTATCCTCTTCCGCCTCACCTTTGATCTTCCGTCTCATCTAACCTCCTGCTTCACCTCTTTGCTTCCTCTTCTGCATCCTCTTCCGTCTCCTGCTGTCCACTTCCGCCTCATCTGCTATCCACTTCCTGCCCACCTGCTATCCTCTTCCGCCACACCTGCTGTCCTCTTCCGCCTCATCTGCTCTCCACTTCTGCCTCATTTGCTATCCTCTTCCGCCTCACCTGCTATCCTCTTCCGCCACACCTGCTGTCCTCTTCCGTCTCATCTGCTATCCACTTCCGCCTCACTTGCTATCCTCTTCTACTTCACCTTCTATCCTCTTCCGCCTCACCTGCTATCATCTTCCGCCTCATCTGCTCTCCACTTCTGCCTCATTTGCTATCCTCTTCCGACTCACCTGCTATCCTCTTCCGCCACACCTGCTGTCCTCTTCCGTCTCATCTGCTATCCACTTCCACCTCACTTGCTATCCTCTTCTACTTCACCTTCTATCCTCTTCCGCCTCACCTGCTATCTCCTCTTCCCTGCATCTGCATTCTGCCTCATTTGCCACCTCTTCCGCCTCATTTGCTATCCTCTTCCGCCTCACCTGCTGTCCTCTTCCGCCTCACCTGCTGTCCTCTTCCACCTCACTTGCTATCCTCTTCCCCTTTCACCTTCTATCCTCTTCACCTGCTATCATCTTCCGCCTCATCTGCTCTCCTCTTCCTGCCTCACACCTTATCCCTCTTCCGCCTCACCTGCTATCCTCTTCCGTCTCACCTGCTGTCCTCTTCCCCTCTCATCTGCCATCCTCTTCCACCTCACTTGCTATCCTCTTCCGCCTCACCTTCTATCCTCTTCCGCCTCACCTGCTATCCCTCTTCCGCCTCATCTGCTATCCCTTCCCCTCATTTGCTATCCTCTTCCGCCTCACCTGCTATCCCTCTTCCGCCTCACCTGCTGTCCTCTTCCGTCCTCATCTGCTATCCACTTCCCGCCTCACTTGCTATCCTCTTCTACTTCACCTTCTATCCTCTTCCGCCTCACCTGCTGTCCTCTTCCGTCTCATCTGCTATCCACTTCTGCCTCATTTGCTATCCCTCTTCCGACTCACCTGCTATCCTCTTCCGCCTCACCTGCTGTCCTCTTCCGTCTCATCTGCTATCCACTTCTTCACTTGCTATCCTTTCCGCCTCACTTGCTATCCTCTTCCGCCTTCACCTTCTACATATCCTCTTCCGCCTCACCTGCTATCCTCTTCCGCCTCATCTGCTGTCCTCTTCCGCCTCTGCCTATCCTCTTCCGCCTCACCTGCTATCCTCTTCCGCCCACCTGCTGTCCTCTTCCCCTCATCTGCTATCCACTTCCACCTCATCTGCTATCCTCTTCCCGCCTCACCTTCTATCCTCTTCCGCCTCACCTGCTATCATCTTCCGCCTCATCTGCTCTCCACTTCTGCCTCATTTGCTATCCTCTTCCGACTCACCTGCTATCCTCTTCCGCCACACCTGCTGTCCTCTTCCGCCTCATCTGCTCTCCACTTCCATCACCTGCTATCCTTCTTCACCTTCTATCCTCTTCCGCCTCACCTGCTATCATCTTCCGCCTCATCTGCTCTCCACTTCTGCCTCATTTGCTATCCTCTTCCGCCTCACCTGCTATCCTCTTCCGCCACACCTGCTGTCCTCTTCCGTCTCATCTGCTATCCACTTCCACCTCACTTGCTATCCTCTTCTACTTCACCTTCTATCCTCTTCCGCCTCACCTGCTATCATCTTCCGCCTCATCTGCTCTCCACTTCTGCCTCATTTGCTATCCTCTTCCGCCTCACCTGCCTATCCTCTTCCGCCTCACCTGCTGTCCTCTTCCGTCTCATCTGCTATCCACTTCCACCTCACTTGCTATCCTCTTCTACTTCACCTTCTATCCTCTTCCGCCTCACCTGCTATCATCTTCCGCCTCATCTGCTCTCCACTTCTGCCTCATTTGCTATCCTCTTCCGACTCACCTGCTATACTATTCCGCCACACCTGCTGTCCTCTTCCGTCTCATCTGCTATCCACTTCCGCCTCACTTGCTATCCTCTTCCGCCTCACCTGCTATACTATTCCGCCTCACTTGCTATCCTCTTCCGCCTCATCTGCTCTCCCTTCTGCCTCATTTGCTATCCTCTTCCGACTCACCTGCTATCCTCTTCCGCCTCACCTGCTGTCCTCTTCCGTCTCATCTGCTGTCCACTTCCCCCCTCACTTGCTATCCTCTTCCTTCACCTGCTATCCTCTTCCGCCTCACCTGCTATCCTCTTCCGCCTCATTTGCTATCCTCTTCCGCCCTCACCTGCTATCCTCTTCCGCCACACCTGCTGTCCACCTGTCATCTGCTATCCACTTCCGCCTCACCTGCTATCCTCTTCCGTCTCACCTGTATCCTCTTCCGCCTCACCTGCTTATCCTCTTCCGCCTCATCTCGCTTCCCTTCACCTCATTGCTATCCTCTTCCGCCACACCTGCTGTCCTCTTCCGCCTCATCTGCTCTCCACTTCTGCCTCATTTGCTATCCTCTTCCGCCAAACCTGCTATCATCTTCCGCCTCATCTGCTCTCCACTTCTGCCTCATTTGCTATCCTCCCTTCCACCTCATCTGCTCCTCCTCTTCCCTGCTATCCCTCACCTTCCTATCCTCTTCCCGCCTCACCTGCCTATCCTCTTCCGCCTCATCTGCTATCCACTTCCGCCTTCACCTGCTATCCTCTTCCGCTTCACCTGCTATCCTCTTCCACCTCACCTGCTATCCTCTTCCACCTCACCTGCTTTCCTCTTCCGCCTCACTGCTTATCCTCTTCCGCCTCACCTGCTATCCTCTTCCGCCTCACCTGCTATCCTCTTCCCGCCTCATCTGCTATCCTCTTCCGCCTCACCTGCTATCCTCTTCCGCTTCACACCTGCTATCCTCTTCCGCCTCACCTGCTATCCTCTTCCGTCTCATCTGCTATCCTCTTCCGCCTCACCTGCTATCCTCTTCCGCCTCATCTGCTATCCTCTTCCCTTTCACCTGCTATCCTCTTCCGCCTCACCTGCTATCCTCTTCCGCCTCTATCCTGCTCATCCTCTTCCGCCTCACCTGCTATCCTCTTCCGCCTCACCTGCTATCCTCTTCCGCCTCACCTGCTATCCTCTTCCACCTCACCTGCTCTCCTCTTCCACCTCACCTGCTATCCTCTTCCGCCTCACCTGCTATCCTCTTCCGCCTCACCTGCTATCCTCTTCCGCCTCCTGCCCAAAATCCTCTTCCGCCTCACCTGCTCTCCTCTTGAATGTCACCTGCTATCCTCTTCCGCCTCACCTGCTATCCTCTTCCGCCTCACCTGCTGTCCCCTCTTCCGTCTCACCTTCTATCCTCTTCCGCCTCACCTGCTATCCTCTTCCGCCTCATCTGCTATCCTCTTCCGCCTCACCTGCTATCCTCTTCCTGCCTCACCTGCTCCTCTCTCTTCCGCCTCATTTGCTATCCTCTTCTTCTCGATCTGCTATCCACTTCCCCTCTTTTTATCCTCTTCATACCTGCTATCCTCTTCCGCCTCACCTGCTATCCTCTTCCGCCTCACCTGCTATCCTCTTCCGCCTTCACCTGCTATCCTCTTCCCGCCTCATCTGCTATCCTCTTCCAATTCACTTGCTCTCCTCTTCCGCCTCACCTGCTATCCCTCTTCCGCCTCACCTGCTATCCTCTTCCGCCTCATTTGCTATCCTCTTCCGCCTCATCTGCTATCCTTCCCTTCACCTGTCCCTCTTCCACCTCACCTGCTATCCTCTTCCCCCTCACCTGCTATCCATCTTCCTCTTCTGCTATCCACTTCCACCTCACCTGCTATCCTCTTCCGCCTCACCTGCTATCCTCTTCCGCCACACCTGCTCTCCTCTTCCCTCTCATTTGCTATCCTTCTTCCTTTGCTATCACTTCCGTATCCTCTTCCTTCCTCCTCACCTGCATCTTCATCCTCTTCCGTCTCATCTGCTATCCTCTTCCGCCTCACCTGCTATCCTCTTCACTTCTGCTATTCCGCCTCATCCTCTTCCACCTCACCTCATTTGCTATCCTCTTCACCTCACCTGCTATCCTCTTCCGCCTCATTGCTATCCTCTTCCGCCTCATTGCTATCCTCTTCCGCCTCTTGCTATCCTCTTCCGTCTTTTCCTGCTATCCTCTTCCGCCACTCTATCCTCTTCCCACCTCATCTGCTATCCTCTTCTGCCTCACCTGCTATCCTCTTCCGCCTCACCTGCTATCCTCTTCCGCCTCATTTGCTATCCTCTTCCGCCTCACTTGCTATCCTCTTCCCGCCTCACCTGCTATCCTCTTCCGTCTCACCTGCTGTCCTCTTCCCTGTCACCTGCTATCTCTTCCCGCCTCACTGTATCCTCTTCCTTTATCACCTGCTATCATCTTCCGCCTCATCTGCTCTCCACTTCCCCTCATTTGCTATCCTCTTCCGCCTCACCTGCTATCCTCTTCCGCCACCTGCTGTCCTCTTCCGTCTCACCTGCTATCCTCTTCCGCCTCACCTGCTATCCTCTTCTTCCTCACCTTCCTATCCTCTTCCGCCTCACCTGCTATCCTCTTCCGCCTCATCTGCTATCCTCTTCCGCCTCACTTTGCTATCCTCTTCCTTTCACCTTTATATCCTCTTCCGCCTCCACCTATGTCCTCTTCCGCCTCATCTGCTATCCTCTTCCCACCTCACTTGCTATCCTCTTCCCCTCACCTGCTATCCTCTTCCGCCTCACCTGTATTCATCTTCCCTTTCTGCCTCACCTGCTATCCTCTTCCGCCTCACCTTGCTATCCTCTTCCGCCTCACCTGCTGTCCTCTTCCTGTTTCATTTGCTATCCTCTTCCCTCTCACCTCCCTCTTCCACCCCTCTTTCTATCCTCTTCCACTAAGACTCCTGCTATCCTCTTCCGCCTCATCTGTATCCTCTTCCGCCTCATTGCTATCCTCTTCCGCTTTGATCTGCTCTCCTTTTCCCTCATTTTTGATCCTCTTCCGTCTTCCCCTGCTCACCTTCTTTCTCTTCCGCCTCACCTCACCTATCCTCTTCCCTCACCTTCTATCCTCTTCCCACCTCACCTGCTATCCTCTTCCGCCTCACCTTGCTATCCTCTTCCAACCTTATAAAAGTATCATCTTCCGCCACACCTGCTGTCCTCTTCCGCCTCATCTGCTATCCTCTTCCGCCTCACCTGTATACTCTTCCCTCTCACCTGCTATCCTCTTCCGCCTCACCTGCTATCCTCTTCCGCCTCACCTGCTATCCTCTTCCGTCTCACCTTGCTATCTTCTTCCTCTCATCTGCTATCCTCTTCCTTTCACCTTTGCTATCCTCTTCCGCCTCACCTGCTATCCACTTCCGCCTCACCTGCTATCCTCTTCCGTTTCACCTGCTATCCTCTTCCGCCTCACCTGCTATCCTCTTCCCGCCTCATCTGCTCTCTTCCACTTCTGCCTCATTTCCTCTTCCACCTCACTGCTATCCTCTTCCGCCTCACCTGCTATCCTCTTCCGTCTCACCTGCTATCCTCTTCCCTTTCACCTGCTATCCTCTTCCGCCTCACCTGCTATCCTCTTCCGCCTCACCTGCTATCCTCTTCCGCCTCACCCTGCTATCCTCTTCCTCCTTTGCCTCCTCTTCCGCCTCACCTGCTATCCTCTTCCGTTTCCTCTGCTCTCCTCTTCCCTCTCTTCCGCCTCACTATCCTCTTCCCGCCTCACCTGCTATCCTCTTCCGCCTCACCTGTTCTCTTCCTTCTCCTCATTTCTTCCTCCGCCTCTGCTATCCTCTTCCGCCTCACCTGCTATCCTCTTCCGCCTCACCTGCTATCCTCTTCCCCTTCACCTGTATCCTCTTCCGCCTCACCTGCTATCCTCTTCCGCCTCACTTGCTATCCTCTTCCTCTCACCTGCTATCCTCTTCCATCTCACCTGTATCATCTTCCCGCCTCACCTGCTGTCCTCTTCTGCCTCATTGCTATCCTCTTCCTCCTCCCCTCTTCCTCACTTCACCTGCTGTCCTCTTCCGTCTCACCTGCTATCCCCCTTCCTGCCTCCTCTTCCCTTCCCTCTTCTGCCTCACCTGCTATCCTCTTCCACCTCCCTTCTATCCTCTTCTGCCTCACCTGCTATCCTCTTCCACCTCCCTTCTATCCTCTCCTGCCTCACCTGCTATCCTCTTCCCTTTCACCTGCTATCCTCTTCCGCCTCACCTGCTATCCTCTTCCGCCTCACCTCTTCCTCCCTCCTCTTCCGCCTCACCTGTATTCCCTTCACTCACCTGCTGTCCTCTTCCGCCTCACTTACTCCTCTTCCGCCTCATTTGCTATCCTCTTCCGCCTGCCTCACCTGCTATCCTCTTCCGCCACACCTGCTGTCCTCTTCCGCTCTCACTGCTATCCTCTTCCGCCTCACCTGCTATCCCTTTCCTCTTCACCTGATATCTTCCGCCTCACCTGCTATCATCTTCCGCCTCATCTGCTCTCCCTCTTCCGCCTCATTGCTATCCTCTTCCGCCTCACCTGCTATCCTCTTCCCGCCTCACCTGCTGTCCTCTTCCGTCTCACCTGCTATCCTCTTCCGCCTCACCTGCTATCCTCTTCCATCCTGCTATCCTCTTCCGCCTCATCTGCTCTCCTCTTCTGCCTCATTGCTATCCTCTTCCGTCTGCCTATCCTCTTCCCTCTCACCTGCTATCCTCTTCCGTCTCACCTGCTATCCTCTTCCGCCTCACCTGCTATCCTCTTCCGTCTCACCTGTATCCTCTTCCCGCCTCACCTGCTATCATCTTCCGCCTCATCTGCTCTCCCTTCTGCCTCATTTGCTATCCTCTTCCGTCTCACCTGCTATCCTCTTCCCTCTCACCTGCTATCCTCTTCCACCTCATTTGCTATCCTCTTCCGCCTCACCTGCTATCCTCTTCCGCCTCACCTGTATTCTCTTCCCTCATCTGCTATCCACTTCTGCCTCTTGCTATCCTCTTCCGCCTCACCTGCTATCCTCTTCCAACCTGCCTGTCCTCTTCTGCCTCATCTGCTATCCTCTTCCGCCTCACCTGCTATCCTCTTCCACCTCACCTGCTATCCTCTTCCGCCTCACCTGCTATCCTCTTCCGCCTCACCTGCTATCCTCTTCCGCCTCACCTCACTATCCTCTTCCGCCAAACCTGCTATCCTCTTCCGCCTCACCTGCTATCCTCTTCCGCCTCACCTGCTATCCTCTTCCTCTCCTACTATCCTTCCCACCTGCTATCCTCTTCTGCCTCACCTGCTATCCTCTTCCCTCTCACCACCTGCTATCCTCTTCCCGCCTCACCTGCTATCCTCTTCCCTTTCACCTGCTATCCTCTTCCGCCTCACTTGCTATCCTCTTCCGCCTCACCTGCTATCCTCTTCCGCCACCCTGCTATCCTCTTCCCGTCTCATCTGCTATCCTCTTCCTCACCTGCTATCCTCTTCCGCCTCACCTGCTATCCTCTTCCGCCTCACCTGCCTGTCCTCTTCCCCCTCATCTGCTCTCCTCTTCCTGCCTCACCTGCTATCCTCTTCCGCCTCACCTGCTTCCCTCTTCCTCTTCTCACCCCTATTCCTCTTCCGACTCACCTGCTCTCCTCTTCCACCTCCCACTTTGCTATCCTCTTCCGCCTCACCTGCTATCCTCTTCCCGCCACACCTGCTATCCTCTTCCGCCTCATCTGTCTCCTTCTGCCTCATTTGCTATCCTCTTCCGCCTCACCTGCTATCCTCTTCCGCCACCTGCTATCCTCTTCCGTCTCATCTGTATCCTTTCACCTCACTTGCTATCCTCTTCTACTTCACCTGCTATC
Source organism: Acanthosepion pharaonis (assembly GCA_903632075.3). Lineage (NCBI taxonomy): Eukaryota > Metazoa > Mollusca > Cephalopoda > Sepiida > Sepiidae > Acanthosepion > Acanthosepion pharaonis. The sequence goes on along the minus strand of CAHIKZ030004613.1, from coordinate 1,472,353 downwards.
CTCTTCCGCCTCACCTGCTATCATCTTCCGCCTCATCTGCTATCCTCTTCCGCCTCATTTCTATCCTCTTCCGCCTCACCTGTATCCTCTTCCGCCTCACCTGCTGTCCTCTTCCGTCTCACCTGCTATCCTCTTCCACCTCACCTGCTATCCTCTTCCGCCTCCTTCTATCCTCTTCCGCCTCACCTGCTCTCTTCCGCCTCACCTGCTATCCTCTTCTTCCTCACCTGCTATCCTCTTCCCACCTCACCTGCTATCCTCTTCCGCCTCACCTGCTGTCCTCTTCCGTCTCATCTGCTATCCACTTCCCACCTCATTGCTATCCTCTTCTACTTCACCTTCTATCCTCTTCCGCCTCACCTGCTATCATCTTCCGCCTCATCTGCTCTCCACTTCTGCCTCTTTGCCATCCTCACCTGCCTCCTCTTTCCGCCACACCTGCTGTCCTCTTCCGTCCTCACCTGTATCCTTCCACCTCACCTGCTATCCTCTTCTACCTCCCTTCTATCCTATTCTGCCTCACCTGCTATCCTCTTCCGCCTCACCTGCTCTCCTCTTCCCTCATTTTGCTATCCTCTTCCGCCTCACCTGCTATCCTCTTCCGCCACACCTGCTGTCCTCTTCCGTTCATCTGTATTCCTCTTCCCCCTTTCATGCTATCCTCTTCCGCCTCACCTTGCTATCCTCTTCCGCCTCACCTGCTATCCTCTTCCCGTTCCTGTCTTCTCCTCCACCTGCTATCCACTTCCGCCTCACCTTTATCCTCTTCTGCCTCACCTGCTATCCTCTTCCCGTCTCACCTGCTATCCATCTTCACCTGCTATCCTCTTCCGCCTCACTATCCTCTTCCGCCTCACCTGCTATCCTCTTCCGCCTCACCTGCTATCCTCTTCCCCTCACCTGCTATCCTCTTCCGCCTCACCTGCTATCCTCTTCCGCCTCACCTGCTGTCCTCTTCCGTCTCACCTGCTATCCTCTTCCCCTCACCTGCTATCCTCTTCCGCCTCACCTGCTATCCTCTTCCGCCTCACCTGCTATCCTCTTCTCTATCTCCCCCCTGCCTCACCTGCTATCCTCTTCCCCACCTCACCTGCTATCCTCTTCCGCCTCACCTGCTATCCTCTTCCGCCATACCTGCCTCCTCTTCCCTTTCACCTGCTATCCTCTTCTACCTCCCTTCTATCCTCTTCCGCCTCACCTGCTATCCTCTTCCGCCTCACCTGCTATCCTCTTCCGTTTCACCTGCTATCCTCTTCCGCCTCACCTGCTATCCTCTTCCGCCTCACCTGCTATCCTCTTCCGCCTCACCTGCTATTCTCTTCTGCCTCACCTGCTATCCTCTTCCACCTCCCTTCTATCCTCTCCTGCCTCACCTGCTATCCTCTTCCGCCTCATCTGTATCTCTCTTCCCTTTCACCTGCTATCCTCTTCCACCTCACCTGCTATCCTCTTCCGCCTCACCTGCTGTCCTCTTCCGTCTCACCTGTATTCTCTTCCCCTCACCTGCTATCCTCTTCCGCCTCACCTATCCTCTTCCCGCCTCACCTGCTATCCTCTTCCCTCTCACCTCCATTTCTTCCTCTCATTTGCTATCCTCTTCCACCTCACCTATCCTCTTCCGCCTCACCTGCTGTCCTCTTCCGTCTCACCTGTATTCTCTTCCCTCTCACCTGCTATCCTCTTCCGCCTCCCTTCTATCCTCTTCCCTTTCCCTCACCTCTATCCTCTTCCGCCTCACCTGCTATCCTCTTCCGCCTCACCTGCTATCCTCTTCCCCCCTCACCTGCTATCCTCTTCCGCCTCACCTGCTGCTATCCTCTTCCTGTATCCTCACCTGCTATCCTCTTCCACTTCACCTTCTATCCTCTTCCTGCTATCATCTTCATCTGCTCTCCTCTTCCCGCCTCATTTGCCTATCCTCTTCCGACTCACCTGCTATCCTCTTCCGCCTCACCTGCTATCCTCTTCCGTCACCTGCTATCCACTTCCGTCTCCTTGTATCCTCTTCCGCTTCACCTGCTGTCTATCCTCTTCCCTTCCTCACCTGCTATCCTCTTCCCGCCTCATCTGCTATCCTCTTCCGCCTCACCTGTATTCTCTTCCGACTCACCTGCTATCCTCTTCCGCCTCACCTGCTATCCTCTTCCCGCCTCATCTGCTATCCTCTTCCGCCTCACCTGCTATCCTCTTCCCGCCTCACCTGCTCTCCTCTTCCGCCTCACCTGCTATCCTCTTCCGTCTCATCTGCTATCCTCTTCCACCTCACCTGCTATCCTCTTCCGCCTCACCTGCTATCCTCTTCCCGCCTCACCTGCTATCCTCTTCCGCCTCATCTGCTATCCTCTTCCGTCTCACCTGCTATCCTCTTCCCCTCACCTGCTATCCTCTTCCACCTCACCTGCCTCTTCCGCCTCTTCCGCCTCTCATCTGCTATCCTCTTCCGCCTCACCTGCTATCCTCTTCCGTTTCACCTGCTATCCTCTTCCGCCTCACCTGCTATCCTCTTCCGCCTCATCTGCTCTCCTCTTCCGCCTCATTTGCTATCCTCTTCCCTCTCACCTCTTCTATCCTCTTCCACCTCCACTTGCTATCCTCTTCCGCCTCATTTGCTATCCTCTTCCGTCTCACCTGCTATCCTCTTCCCTTCACCTGCTATCCTCTTCCACCTCATTTGCTATCCTCTTCCGCCTCACCTGCTATCCTCTTCCGTTTCACCTGCTATCCTCTTCCACTTTCACCTGCTATCCTCTTCCGCCTCACTTTCCTATCCTCTTCCGCCTCACCTGCTATCCTCTTCCGTTCACCTGCTATCCTCTTCCCGCACCTGCTATCCTCTTCTGCCTCACCTGCTATCCTCTTCCACCTCCCTTCTATCCTCTCCTGCCTCACCTGCTATCCTCTTCCACCTCCCTTCTATCCTCTTCTGCCTCACCTGCTATCCTCTTCTGCCTCACCTGCTATCCTCTTCCTGCCTCACCTGTATTCTCTTCCGCCTCACCTGCTGTCCTCTTCCGCCTCATTTTGCTATCCTCTTCCACCTCACCTGCTATCCTCTTCCCGTCTCACCTGCTATCCTCTTCCGCCTCACCTGCTATCCTCTTCCGCCTCACCTGCTATCCTCTTCCGCCTCACCTGCTATCCTCTTTCCGTTTCACCTGCTATCCTCTTCCTCTCACTTGCTATCCTCTTCCACCTCACCTGCTATCCTCTTCCGCCTCACCTGCTATCCTCTTCCGCCTCACTGCTATCCTCTTCCGCTTCACCTGCTATCCTCTTCCGCCTCATCTGCTATCCTCTTCCGCCTCACCTGCTATCCTCTTCCGTTCACCTGCTATCTCTTCCCCACACCTGCTATCCTCTTCCGCCTCATTGCTATCCTCTTCCCGCCTCACCTGCTATCCTCTTCCGTCTCTTCTGTATTCTCTTCCCTCTCACCTGCTATCCTCTTCCGCCTCACTTGCTATCCTCTTCCGCCTCACCTGCTATCCTCTTCCGTCTCACCTGTATTCTCTTCCCTCTCACCTGCTATCATCTTCCCCGCCTCACCTGCTATCCTCTTCCCTCACCTGCCTCACCTGCTATCCTCTTCCGTCTCACCTGTATTCTCTTCCGCCTCACCTGCTCCTCTTCCGCCTCACCTGCTATCCTCTTCCACCTCACTTCCTATCCTCTCCTGCTCCTGCCTCACCTGCTATCCTCTTCCCGCTTCTGCTATTCCCTTCACTCTCACCTGCTATCCTCTTCCGCCTCACCTGTATTCTCTTCCCTCTCACCTGCTATCCTCTTCCGCCTCACCTGCTATCCTCTTCCGCCTCACCTGCTATCCTCTTCCGCCTCACCTGTATTCTCTTCCCTCTCACCTGCTATTCTCTTTTGCCTCACCTGCAATCCTCTTCCACCTCACCTTTGAGGTGCATCAAATCATTTGGGAAAAGAGTTGCGCTTTTCCCCCCATTTTTGAATTCCAGACGGTATTTATTTTTGACAATGATCTTCATACCATTTCAATTCTAATATTTCACTATTTGTCTATATTTCTGAGATGAGGTATTATATACACTATTTAAATTATTTATCCACTGTGTCATGTATCCTCGAGGACACATGGACAGTGGATAAAGGCGTTAGTTAGATCAGTGACAGGACCCAAAGCGTGTGAGTTCAATACCTAGTTAAGGCGGTGGAGAACTTGGACAGGGGAATTAACAGGAGATTAATGTTAACTGACATCCGTTAGACATGGCACGTGGAATTAGAAACGTCTACCCCAGTGAGCGAAAAAAAAGGTTCGACATTCCAACCACCTGAAGGAGGCCGGAGCGTACAACGGCCGAAACGTTGTAATAAATATGGCGACAATAGTCCGAATAAAATAAATAGTATAGTATAAATTTTCCTCTTTGAATGTTTACAAAATCTGTTTTATCGATGGACCTTATATAAGAGTTTCATTTTTTTCTGTCATTCATAGCGCTATCGATTTCCATTTTGAATCTGGAATCTTGAGTTGATCGATGACGGTTCTACTATTTGATCTTTTCCCAATGATTTCGATTACATAAATATCAGCTGGTGCACAATTCTTCGTTTACTTCTTCAGCAATGACCACCTAAACCACATTTGCCATTCACAAATTGTGTGCGTAATCTTTGGTAGGGGCCCATATTGTTTTTTATATAAACTTGGGTTGCACTCAGTAGAATAGAAAAAGTTCAAAATCAGCCTGGAGAGGTTGGTCTCTATCAGACTATCTTACTGGTGTCATAGGTTGATTGATGAAAGGTCTACCTCTTCATCTTTTCCCAATGAACCAATTCTATCATCCGTATCTCTATACAATTCTTCATCTTTTCCCAATGGACCAATTCTGTCATCCATATCTCTACACAATTCTTCCTTTTTGAGTCCAGTATTAGTTACTGGTTGTGACATGAAAATTCTTACAGGCGTACCTCCAGTTTTCTTTTTTCCCAATAACTTAGATAATCCATCTTTTCTCTCCTTCCAAGCTATGCGTAAATAGCGGGGACAGACAGGAAGATATACAAGAGAAACAGCTAACATTAAATAGCGCATCTTTCTCCATAGGGAATCGTATATAGAAGTATAACAGAAGTAGATGGGGTTGCCTATCGTCCGGTTCAAACTCCTCCCATGTCTTTTGGACAGGATTAGAGCTTTATCACTTGTCCCCTGTGTAGGATTGGGTTTCGGGTTTCTTCTATAATGTTTTTCATTTGCTTTCACTCTCAGTAGCACCCCCTTACGTCTTAGTGGCATTATCGCCTTTCAAAAAATGGTTTGTATATATAAAAAAATACATTTTAAAACATTCCAGTTTGATCGTTTCAATGATCGTTTGAGTGATTTGAAATTCATTGAATCCACCACCAAGGACACACACACACACTGTATATTAGTAAAGTTAATGATATAAAATGGCGAAATGCCTTCGCTAACAAATTTTTAAAGATGCATTAACCTACTAATCACTCGACGAATTTTATGATCCTTGTTTTTTAAAATTATAAGCTGTATAAGGTTTTTCTTAAATACGCAAGTACTTTCGACTGTACATTCAGTCATCTTCAGGCATGGAAATTATTTTGTATCATTTTATATAATTAATTTTTATATATATATATATATATATATATATATATATATATATATATATATATATACTCCCCCTCAGGGGTTAAAACTTTGGGAGAAAGAGAATTCGTTGGTTGCTGCTATTAACACTAATATCTCTTCGCCATGAATGGAGCACTCTGGGAGCTGGTAATGTTTATATCTCGTATATAATGCATTAAAAATTCCATCCCGGCTTGAAGCAATCGCGTGTGTAGCCACACTGATGAGCTTCGAAACATCCTGTCTATATTTATATATTAGACAGTCAAAACTCTTCCAAACACGATTAGTTGAATAATGTTCTGTCTACCCGGTATTTTATTAACGTATTCCAAATTTTATTTTATTTTTCCCGAGTATTTTCGAATATTGCTACAGTCATTTTCAAGGATTGACTTGTTATTTTTCCAAATTTAGTGCAGTTTCCACATGTTTAGATCAAATAATGTAAACATAAAACACCTTTTAGTAGATAACATCAAAACATTATATAGAATACAGTCTAAAGAAAGACTCAAAATTCTGATGGCTGTTTTACTGCAAGTGAAACAACCAACATTAAATTAGATATCTTCTCCATAAAGGATTTATTAAAAAAATCAAATTAGACACACAAAAAAATTCCAGTTTAAATGACGTCAAACTTTTCTTTCTAGTTCTGTCTGAGTTCAAGCGAGTTAACGTGGTCTTGTGGATGGTGAATTATTTTCGACCCTATAATTCTTTCTCCACAGACATCGCAAACCTGTCAGTATTTTATCGGCAGTTCCATGGAAAATATTCTGACGAGCTAATTTCCTTAGTTCCATCAGGCCTTATCTTTAGCGCTAAGTCAGCCCATGGAATTTACACACAGGTGAAGCATCCTCATTTCTTCGTACTCAAATTGAGAAGAATAAAGTTTCCCAATAGCTGCTGTTTTGTGGAACAGACACCTGAAGTTTTTTTTATCTCAATTCACCTCTTAGGGTGATCGCGGAGGAGATCGAAAGTACTCGGGTTAACAAAAAATACGGCACCTTCCTTGATGAATTTGAACTTAACATCAAGAACATGATTAGACAACGAGAAAGGATTATTATAAAAATAGACATAATATGTCTATATTATTTAATGAAACATACTTAAATGAAGATATGCTGCCTAAATATACACACACATTTATATATACACACGCAAACGCAAACACACAGACTTATATATATATTGAGACATGTTTTCAATTGGATCCTTTCGTATTCACGGATAAGCTTTATAGTGTTTGGTGTCGTTATTGAAGGATGTGTTGATACATATATCTTTTATTTCGAGTACTTTCGACATAGCAAAATGTCATCATCAGGGTATTGTTTATTACAAGATAAATATTGTAGTGTTTATTATTGCCAAAAACAAACTTGCTGTATCCATACACACACACAGACAGATATATATATATATATATATATATATATATAACCAGGTAAGATGAGAATGAATAGAGTACAATTCCCACGTCCGTAACATTTAATTAAAAAAAAGACTCAATACAGAGTAGTGCAATATTCTTTATTTTAGGATATTGCATCGAAAAGAGGTCAAAATCGATGCCCAATTGCTGTTATGTTTCGATGCGTATCAATGTATCTCATCAGGCAAATTACTGCCGAGTGAACGATTTAATCAAATTTAAAAGCAAAATACAACATGTTTTTGCGAAAAAAAAAAAAAAGAAAATTGTAAACACAGTCTACCATTAACCTTACAATTAAGTTAGATTTGTAATCTCATAATGTTTTTTGCTTAGATTTTAGTTGAACTGTGTTGCACCATATATGGCTTAACTTTCTATCGGTATTAATTTAGACTTAATATAATTTTGTATTAATCTCCTGGTAGTGTCTGTAACATCTTGTACGGATGTATTAATATTTGGTTGGTATTTTTGACATTTTAAATTGATTGGTTATTGTTATTAAGACATATAAGGAATCTTTAGTCAACAGTTGCATGTTAATCTACCAAGTAAATCTATAGATTTAAATTATTTACTGGTTTCATGAAGAAGCTATTTATTTATCAAATATAAAAATGTTTTTTTATGTAGGAAACTCACAATGCATATAATTTGTCTAGCGTTTTGTTAAATTACCAATTCATTTTTCTTAGGAAATGACATTGTCAAAATGTACAACATTTCATCCAAATCCGCTCCTGTTTTATGTCTGCTGCTGCTGCCACTGATTTCAAACCGACGAGTCATGACTTATTTATGGTAAATAATTTCATAATTTTTGCTTCTACCTTTATTTTAAATTTAACGTAGGTGTCATATAATTGGTTGAACTAAGCAATAGTTTTTTCATAAAAAGAGGCTGTATTTTGCTTTTAAATCTGATTAAGTCGTTCACTTGCCAGTAATTTACAATCGCCTGATAAGATGCGTTGTATGCGCATTGAAACACGACTGCAATCTTATAGCGATTTTCCCGTATTTTTCATGTATTATCCTAAAATAAAGTATTATTTAATATATAAAGATAAATAAACACTCTAATATAAGCATGCAGACAGGTCAAGGATTCTTTTTTGTTTATTTCTGTATTTTCTAATAAAAAAACTCGAAGAATTCTGTATTTAGCAGTTAATAATGTTCGACTTATTTCCTATTCACGGATATTTTTGCCAAAGTATGCTTTATTAATTAAAAATTATCTGGAGGCCATGGCTCAACTGGTCTGAACAGAGTTTTAAGAATATTACGTTAACAAAATTTGCTATATATTACGTCTAAATAGTTATTCCAAATTTAAACTGAAAGCAAACTATTGTATTATAATATAGATTAGTAGCATTTGTGTGGAAATAGCTGAGGGTAGTGGTGTTTAATGTAAGGTGCCAAATCAATTTGCATGTTGATGGGAGGGGTGAGAATTGATTCGTTCGTAACTGTTTCTTTTATTACCACCACATTGTTGGCTTCCCAATAACCAATAAACTACCTTCTTACGATTGAGAAACGGATCTCTGCAGGCACAAAAAAAGAAACATCAACACCTTCCTAAGTATAAATATGAACAAAATCACCCCGATATCTATCTATCTATCTACGTCCGTACATACATACATATCTATCTATCTATCTATCTATCTATCTATCTATCTATCTATCTATCTATCTATCTATCTCAGTTTATTCATATCTATCTATCCCAGTCTGTTTCTATCTATCTATCTCTCTCTCTCTCTCTCTCTCTCTCTCTCTCTCTCTATCTATCTATCTATCTATCTATCTATCTCAGTCTGTTCATATCTCACCAGGCGTTGATCGGATAAAAGATTTCGTGCAACATAAATTTAGTTTGATGAATTCCTAAGGGACAAAACGCGTCACACAAACAACTTTTTCGCTTTGTCATACTTTTCCCTAATATATATATATATATATATATATATATATATATATATATATATATATATATATATATATATATATATATATATATATACATGATGCAGTTCAATTTATTTGAATCATTCATACAAAAAGTAAATTCATATAATTACTGATATAAAATGGCGAAATCTGTTCGCTAACAAATTTTAAAAGATTCATTAAACTACCAATCAATCGATGAACCTTTTTTCTTTTTTTAAAATTATAAACACTATTATGTTTTCCTTAAATACACAATTACTTTGTGATGTTTCTTCCGGTCATCTTCAGGTATGGAAATTATTTTGTTTTTGGTAATATTCAGGTAGCATCCGAGACGAAAAATATAATTCAAATCGAAATATTTTTTGTTAGAAATGTGTTATTATTAACGGATAAAAACTTTTGAAGCGTGCAATCGCAACGCTAAGGTTGAATGTTTTTTGAAAATTTAAGTGAGTGCGTTTTTTTTACCAATATGGTAATTTGAGAATTTTTTTTTGTAGGATTTTTTCAGTCAGAGTGGCATGAACTAAATTGTTCAATAAATAGAGTAATGTCTCAGTTGTTATCCCGAAAATTTCCCGTCGGATCAGTTCTTTTAAATTAAATATGTAGTGTAATTTATATTACAATGAATGATTCATACAAAGAGTAAATTAGTAAAGTGGCTGATATAAAATAGCGAAATCGCTAACAAAATTTTTAAAGATGCATTAACCTACCAATCATTCGATGAATGTAATGATCCTTAATTTTTTAAAATTACAAACTGTATTAGGTCTTTATTAAATACGCAAGTACTTTCGACTGTACATTCAGTCATCTTCAGGCATGTAAATTATTTTGTTTCGAGTGATTGGTAGGTTAATGCATCTTTAACATTTTATTAGCGAAGGGATTTCGCTATTTTATATCATTAACTTTACTAATTTTTGTATAAATGATTCATTGTAATATATATATATATATATATATATATATATATAGTCAAAGTAACAAATCTGTTGGTATATAATCCAAGTGTGTTCTAGTAATATAAAATATTAAAAGAGCTCAATGTATTTAAAATTATAGAGCAAATAATTAATAAACAATAAAATTCCAAATCACCTCATATGGAGGTCTATTTCGGCAGACGAAGATATTGGTTTTCTGACTTATCAATCCGGTGTGGACTGAGTTCGTTTGAGAAATAGAAATTTAACTGTGAAAAATAAAAATAAAAAAGAAGAAAAACACCAATCGAAAAACTAATACAGAATTTATCTATTTCAATGTTTCAGTCAGACGAAAGGCATGAGACAGGGGAAGATGGAAGGTTTTTGTCTTAAAGGGAAGAAGTTTTATAAAATTAGACCCGAATATTAACCTTTTTAATATTAACTTAGGGTTATATGAAGAATGAAATATTAATTTAAAATTAAAAGAGGAATAAAAAGGGGTTTAAATATAACTTTAAAATATATAGAGAAAAGTATTTAAGGGATGAATGAAAAGAGATCTTAAGAGTTAGGGAAAGTTTATAAATTATAATTAATATAGTATAAAAAGGTTATAGAGGGGGGGATAAAGAAATGAGAAATATTTATACATTCGACATTTGAAGAATTAGAGGGGGAGTGAATATTATGGAAATATAGTAGCTGATTAAGTTAAACCTATATTATGGAAATTTGAATTTGGTTTTATGCCAAATAAGAGGAATGAATTAGTTTTAAAATGTCGACATAAAAACAAATTGGAATGGATAAAATGTCGGCGTAAAAACAACCATTGAAATCGATAAAATTTGTATCAGTTTTTCGATTGTTTTTTTTCTTTTTTTTTTTTAGCTTTCACGGGTAAATTATTTATATCTGGCTCAAACTCAATCTACACCGGCGTTGTTAAGACAGACGACCGATATCTTTCTCTACAGAAAAAAGGCTATTCCCCATATGAAGTGATTTTGTATTTTATTGTCTATTAAGAGTTGTGATACAGCGAAATAGTCTGTCTGTTGATGACTATATATATATATATATATATATATATATATATATATATATATCTTTGATCTTAATATATCATGGTCAGGGAGCTATTCTTGGTGTCTATATTAGCATAGTCAAAGAAATCGACTATTATGTTATCATTTTATCAGTTTGATATTTTGAGTCTATACCATCGAACTTAAATTCCTACATTATCAAGATTTGTTTTAAACTATGGCAAGAGTGTTTGGGGTTTTGGTGTGGGGGGGGCAGCTAACTGATAGCTCTCCGGACCGTTACGGTGGTAACAGGCAGAAAAGGCAAATGAGACGAGAGGTAACAAAATGAGTCTACCTCAGAAGGAACAGCAAATTTAGGAACACAAAAAAATAAATGCCCATAGGACCAACTTCACAATGTCACCGAACCTTGCTAACTATCGACTTTCCCAGCGAGACAGTTGACAGAAATCCAGATCAAGACAAGTTGCCGAGAGGCCCGTATCAGAACATACCAAACTGTACCGCTGTTAAGGGAAAATACACGGATATAATTGGCTTTGATAGACATGTTCGCCTGCGATCTCTGGCCTATTTTGCGTCACTAAAAAATCAGAGCAAAGCCGTGTATCCCATCATTTTAGATGTCTGCGGTGTTTGACTCAGCAAATATTCTATGAAAAGAATTTTCTGTTTTGAGGTCGTACACCTTGACGAAGAATATTCATCATGCAATATTTCTGGTTTAAAACGAAGAACGTACGAAAGAAAATAAAAGTCACAATAAAAACTAGTGACGTTTAACATTTGTAAATAATTATAATAACCATTTTGTAAACAGGAAAAAGACTGGATATTCAGTAATATTCATGATATTATCTAATACAGACTGAAAATCTTTTATCCAAAATTCATGGGACCGGAAGTGCTTCGGTTTTCAGATTTTTTTCGGATTATGGAATACATTTTATCTAATTTGTATATAGCATCTATAAAATGGAGAAGCTTGGAATGGAACCCAAGCATAAACATGATTCTTAAGAATAATCAAGTGGTCTCTCATTGTTTTGTTACTCTCCTCTTTGAGAGAGCTATTTCTGTTTACTGGGACTATAAAAGGACACTTACACGAACCTTGCATTCTCAGTTGAATAAAGCTTTCTTTAACGATATCCCTTTACATTTCATAGCATATATATAAACCCTGAGGGTATATGTTCACTGCAATGCTGACGAATCCACCCCATCATTACACGACCGAGAACATTTTTTTTTTTTTAGCTCTGTGCATTGTTTTTCGATTTTTAATTAATATCTGTTCATCACTTTCAGTAGAAAACTAACAATTTCTTCTTCTCGATTGCTATAAAAAAAAAAAAAACTGGCGCCAATGAAGGCCACGTCACTGGTCTGGAGAACCATGGCAGATAAGGTCACTTACAACAACTGCACAACACCGAGAAAACTACTCAGTGATTTCTGAAATTTTCCATTTGTGTCAGACATGCGCCTGAAAAGAAATGGTTAATTTTCGCTTTAGCACCCTCGCTCCGTTCGCATTAAAAATTTCCAGAATACTTACATTTATGTGCAATTGTACACGCTCCATTCGAATCTGGCTTGATAAATTTGATAAAACCTACCGTTTTGGACTTATCGACAGTGAAAGTTTGGATTCATTCGCGTCGCGGACAGCCATTACTGGCGTTGTTTGCATACATTCGCAGCAGAATAGCTATCAGTGTAGGTATCATTGTGAAAACTGAGCGTGTCTATGTAAATATATCTCGTGCGCAGTAATTCAGACAAATTTTAAAGATCAGTTCCGTGCTTAGCTTTACTGGCTTTGTTTGCATACATTCGCTGCGGAAAGCTAAACGCGGAAGAATGTAGTTAACGGACTTTTTTTTTTACTGATCGTACTTGTCTCAACTTGTCTCAATTACTGCATAAGAGTTGTGAGCTGCGTGCGCAATAATCAAGATAAGTGATATTTACTCATAGCTATTCCGCTGCAAAAGAATATTCAGAGCTGTTAGTGTTACTAATAATACTAATACTACTATTATTAAAAGCAGTCCGCCTTTTCCTTACATTTCTCAGTAAAATAAGGAAGTATAGTAAGTTAACTTAGAAGGATTTAGTTTGTTTATTTAGTGGCACATCAACTCCTTATGGGTCATTTAATGCCGAAAGTTTATTTTCCTAGGAGCATTAGTAATTTCTGTTACAAAAATATATTGCTGGTAATTTTTTCCCTAATGTATTGCATGGTATTTTTAACATAAAAATGTATTTTTATACTTTCATAGTGTTTTAACACCATTTTTTTTTTTTGGTGGGGGTAACTATTCGCTCATAGTTGGTATTCTAACAGGTGCTAATAGCCTGGGTCAGAGTGGTCCTGGGCACAACAGCAATTAAGAAGTGGTTTCACAATCCTCAAAATATCCCAATCCGGGGCTTTGATGCCGGATGTTGTTTATCGTTATACCCAGGAAGCAACTCAGAAGGAGTACAACACGTAGACATGATTGGGTAGGAAAGTCGAGCCATTGGAAATTCTGCAAGCGTCTAGGATTGATCAGTATAATTAAGTATATTGCCAATGGCAATATTCAAGGCGGTATTTCGAAATTTCCGACCCTGGATGCTGCTGCCTCGAGAGACCAGAGAGCAAAAAGGTGGACAGTTATCTTGAGTCTTTGAGAGAATCTGAAAATCATGAAAGATGAATTCATCTGTATGCATGCGAAAGGTTTCTACGAGCCACTGAAGACCCCGAAGCAGGTGTTGCTTGGAAAAAGGCTGGCAGAATTGGCAATCCAAGCAGGAATTAAAGACATCCTGGCGATAGAATGAATAAAATGGAAAAAAAAAACCCAATAATGAGGATAGTGCAGGGGTGTTGACTTGTTGTCACTTGACCTTCAGTTACTAAATATGAGAAGGAATACTAAAAAGTGTGTTGAAATATTGCAGAAAGGAAAGAAAGAAAAGAAATGGGAGAGAAAGAAAGAAGTGGAAACAATGAGAGAAAATAGTAAAGAAAGAAGAAAAAGAAAAATAATGTAAGTACATAGGAAGTAAAAAAGAAAGAAAAAATAAAGAATTGTAAGAAGAAAGAATAAAAATGGCAAAAGAATGTGAAAGAAAGAAAGAAAGAAAGAAAGAAAGAAAGAATGAAAGAAAGAAAGAAAGAAAGAAAGAAGGAATGGAGTTTTTAAAAAGGGAAAAGAAAAAATAAAGAAAGAATAGATTTTTAAAAAGAGAAAAAGAAAGAAAGAAAAACGAAAGAGAATATAAACAATGGAATTTAAAAAATGGAAAAAGAAAGAAAGAGAAGAAAGAGACTAGAAAGAAAGAATGGAATTTTAAAAAGGGAAAAAGAAAGAAAGAAAGAAGAGAAAAAAAAGAAAATAGATTTATTAAAAGGGGAAAAAGAAAGAAAGAAAAGAAACGAAAAAAGAATGAAAATAGAAAGGAAGAATGGATTTTTAAAAAGAAAGAAAGAAAATGAAAGAAAGAGAATAGAAAGAAAGAAAGAACGGATTTTTTTAAAAAGAAAGAAAGAAAGAATACAAAAATAGGAATGAGAAAAAAGACATGCAAAAGGAAAAAAGGAATAAGAAAAAAGAAAGAAAAAAGAAAGAAAAAAGAAAGAAAGAAAAAAGAAAGAAAAAGGAATAAAAAAGAAAGAAAAAAGGAAAGAAAATAGAAAGAAAAAGGAAAGAAAAAAGGAATAAGAAAAAAGAAAGAAAAAAGAATGAAAAAAGAAAGAAAGAAAAAAAAAGAAAAAAAGAAAAAAGAAAAAAAAAGAAAAGAAAAAGAAAAAAAAAAGAAAAAAGGAAAGAAAGAAAATGAAAGAAAAAGGAAAGAAAAAAGGAATAAGAAAAAAGAAAGAAAAAAGAATGAAAAAAGAAAGAAAAAAGAAAGAAAGAAAAAGGAATAAAAAGAAAGAAAAAAGAAAGAAAAAGAAAGAAAAACGAAAGAAAAAAGGAAAGAAAGAAAATGAAAGAAAAAGGAAAGAAAAAAGGAATAAGAAAAAAGAAAGAAAAAAGAATTAAAGGAATGTAAAATTAAGAAAGAAAGAAAATAAGAAAGAAAAATGGAAGAAAAAAAAGAAAGAAAATAAGAAATAAAAATGAAAGTACATATGAATTCCTCAAGAACGGAATTTGTCAAGGGAAAAACCTGAAAGTAAGAAAAGGAAATGAGAAGGAAAGAAACAAAAGAAAATGCTGAGAAAAAGTAAAACTACGAAGAAAAGAAAGCCAAGAAAGAAAGGCAAGTAATACGAATGAAAGAAAGAAAAGGAAAGCAAAAAGAAAAAAATGCGAAGAATAAAAAAGAAAGGAAAAAATAGAAAAGAAAAGTGAAAGGAAGAAAAGAGGGAAGGTAAGAAAGATGGAGCTGAAAAATGAGAAAGACATATAATGAAAAGGAGGGCGGTAGATAGAAACGAGAGAAGAGGGCGTAGGAGTTGGATCGGTGAATCGGATCAGATATTAGATTTAGGTGGGAGTGTTAAATGCTTGTCTGAAAAAAGAAAAAAAAAAACACGTTCGTTTGGTGTTATCGATTGAAAGTGCTGATCTAATGCTTCATCCGAATTCATTGTATGAAGCTTTCACATCGCACGCCATTTTGGTTCATTGAGAAGCCTTTTGAGAAAACACAACCATCACCCGATTTTGCCTAATTAGTAGTTTTATTATTGTATGCAACAACAAATGTGTGTAGTAATTTACTAACATTTCTTTCTTGTTGTTCTTCTAAGAAGTTTTACTCACGTCTTCTATCTCTAGAGATCTGGTTTTAGCAATGCTACTATTGGGAAAGTTTTAATTCTACCATTTTTTTTTTTTTTTACAAGATTAGGTTACATTGGTTAATTTAACGATATATCGAACCATGCTGGATGATTTAAAATCGATATAAGATAGAAATCACAGTAAATATTTAGGCATAAGTCCAGTTTATACAAATAAAAATGGGAGACAAAGGTCCTGTTATCACTCGAGTCGAAAATAGTAAACCTATGTCTAGTTTACATTAGAGTAAAAATGTCGATATAGATCGGAGGAACATTCGAGTCAAATAAGTAGATATATGCTTGGTTTATACAAGTTAACAAAAATAACATATAGGTCCGGTTTGTACTAGAATAAAAAAGAATTAGACAGAGGCCTGATTTATACTAGAGGCAAAAAATATACATACGCCTGGTCTATACTAGAGGCAAAAAGTAGACAGAGGCTGGATTTATACTAGAGGCAAAAAGTATACATAAGCCTAATTTTTAACTGAGGCAAAAAGCAGACAGAAGCCTGATTTATACTAAAAGAAAAGAAGCCTGGAATATACTCGATTCAAAAATAGACAGATGACTGATTTATACTAGAGACAAAAAGTATACATCGGCCTGGTTTATACTTCAGGCAAAAAACCCTAAACATGCATAGGTTACTTGCATTATTTATATTACTCGGACAGTTATCCCCATCTTCATTGTCATATTCACAACGTTTCGGTCGTTTTAAGCTCCGGCCTTCATGTCTATGTCTCTCTATATATCTGTCTATATCTCTAAGATTAGGTATTATGATTACTTGCATTATTTACATTATTCGGACTGTTATCCTCATCTTCATTACCATATTCACAACGTTTCGGCCGTTGTACGCTCCGGCCTTTATGTCTATGTCTCTCTATATATCTGTCTACATCTCTGAGATAAGGTATTATGATTACTTGCAGTATTTACATTATTCGGACTGTTATCCTCATCTTCATTGCCATATTCACAACGTTTCGGTCGTTGTATGCTCCGGCCTTTATATCTATGTCTCTCTATATATCTGTCTATATCTCTGAGATGAGGTATTATGATTACTTGCATTATTTACATTATTCGGACTGTTATCCTCATCTTCATTGCCGTATTCACAACGTTTCGGCCGTTGTACGCTCCGGCCTTTATGTCTATGTCTATCTATATATCTGTCTATATCTCTGAGATGTGGTGTTATGATTACTTGAATTATTTACATTATTCAGATTGTTATCCTCATCTTCATTGCTATATTCACAACGTTTCGGCCGTTGTACGCTCCGGCCTTTATGTCTATGTCTCGCTATATATCTGTCTATATCTCTGAGATGAGGTATTATGATAACTTACATTATTTACATTATTCGGGCTGTTATAATCGTCTTGATAGAGGCCTACATCAAGCATCTTTAATGAGTAGTGCTGCCCTGGGCGACTGCTTGAAGACCCTGTGTCTGTCAACAGGACTCTGCACCATGCAACACAAGCAGGTGTACCTAGTCATGTCTGTCAGGCAATTTCTGCATCCACACCCACCCTTACATCTGGCCACCTAACTCCCCAGACTTCAACTCCCTTGATTATTATGAGTCGGAGCGCAGTTGAGTGAGAGACCAACAAAATTCCTTGTAACACTAAAGATGAACTGAAGGCAAGGATTCTGGCAGCATTCACCAACTTAAACAAGGAGACTGTCCAGAAGAGTTGCAGGAGATTCCGAAGTCGTCTGGAGGCCGTGGTTGAACTCAATGGCGATTACATTGACAGAATTTGCTCTTTAATATTTCAAGATATTTTTTGTGTAATTTTGGTAAATATATTTGGTAAAATGAGATGCCAGTGTTAGTTTCATTTCTGCATCAATTTGACGACAATTTATCCATCGCAGCCTGTATTTCGTCTTTTTTTTAATTTCCAATTCTTACCCTTTTTCCATTTATTGAGATTTTCTTTCTTTTTAATAGAAATAGTTTTTCCTTCTTCACACTCACTTTCAGTCCTTTCTTTTTTTTCCTTTTTGCTTTTTCATTCATATAATTATTTTGATATACCTGCATCTTTCTTTCTTTTTCATTGTTTCAAATTTATGTATCTTTTTTTCCTTTTTTTGTTTCTTTTTTTCTTTCACTTTCATCTTTAGTTTTCATTCGATTCATTCTTTTTAACTGAATCATTTTCTTTCTCTTGCTTTTCTTTTTCCTTCTTTAGTCATGTAATTCTGTTATGTTCTTTCTGTCTTTTCTCTCTCTCATTCTTTTCCTTTCTTTCTTTCTTTCTTTCTTTCTTTCTTTTCCTCTCTTTATTCTGCCTTTCTTTCACTCCTTTTCTTTCTGCATTTTTCCTTCTTTTTCGTTTTTTCTTTCTTCTCTTTCTTTCTTTCTTTCTTTCTTTCTTTCTTTCTTTCTTTCTTTCTTTCTTTTCCATTGTTTTCGTACTTTCTTTATTTTCTTTCCTTTATTTCTTTCTTTTCCCTCCTTTTCTTTCCTTCTGTCTTTTTCTTCATTTATTTATTTTCCTCTCATTCTTTCTTATCGCATTTTCTTCTTATGTTCTTCTCTTTTTTCATCCCTATTTAGTCTTTCATTCTTTCTTTCATTCTTTCTTTCATTCTTTCTTTCATTCTTTCTTTCTTTTAATCTTTTCTTTGTTTTGTTTTTATTTCTTACTTTTCTTTTCTTTTCATATTTCTATTTTCTTTCCTTCTTTCTTTCTTTCTTTCTTTCCTTTCCTTTCTTTCTTATTGCATTTTCTTATTACGTCCTTTCCTTTTTCTGCCCTATTTAGTCTTTCTTTCTTTCTTTCTTTCTTTCTTTCTTTCTTTTTTCTTTTTTAACTGCTTTTTCTCCTTCATTCCGTTTTTCATTTTCATTCTTTTTATACTGCCATTTTTGTTTTTCTTTCTTTATTCTCTTGTTCAATTTTTCTTTTTCGCCTTTATTCTTTTCTCCTTCGGCTATTTTCCTTGTCGTTGTGCCCCCAGTTTTTTTTTCTCGATCGAATTGAAACCCATTCCCCGTTCGCCGTTCGTCGATCGTCCATTATCCAGAAATGGAAATGCCGATCCGAAAAATGGAATCTCAAGAAAATGGTTTCCTTTATTTGCACTGTTCCTGCCTGCAGGCCGACAACTTGGGTGTCTCATTCAACTGGCATCCCTCCCACACGCACCTAATTCTCATATACAAGCAGATGATTTGGATCTAGTTAAGTTATACTCAGCACATACTCGGGTACTCAATGAATTTATTGCCGACTTAATCCCATAAAAACGTGAGAAGTAGACAACTTTTTTAAGCAGCTAAATCCGTGGATATCTTTGGAGATTTAATATTATGCAATCTTCCTTCGCCTCGTGACCATTATTACATTTATTATAGTTATAAAATTTGAAATATTTATCTCTTTCACTCTGGTCCTATCCACGAAATTACCAAGATGGACACATGCAAAAATAGATATATTTATAAAATAGAAAAACGGTTGTGTCTAAAACGGATCAAGCAGATGCACGAACGTATTACATCCACACTGGCAAGGACGCACTAAGACACACACGCATTTTACGGATGCTTTATACACGTTTAGAAAGACATGGATTTGTTTTACACGTTTGGGGTTTGACTTGAAATAATAAACTGTCCTGTGCCTTTCTTTCAGGTAGGTCCATGAAAGTTGTTGCGAACAGCCAGATCTTGGGAAGCCCATGAGATCAAGCCAGATGCTTTTCAAGTCTCTCTCCACGGTTATACACTATACCTGTTACGGTGTAAACCGCTCCCTCTCGAGAGATATACACATTCTGATACTAACCGGACACAGGGATCCGTCCCTGGGCTGGTAGTATCACAGCTATGACTAGCTTGGACCAGCTCTGACCTGCTAAGACCAGCTAAAACCAGCTATGACTAGCTTAGACCAGCTCTGACCAGCCTGGACAAGCTGTAACCAGCTAAGACCAGCGGCCTGAGTGAAGAAACTCGGGTCTTCAAACTGGATCTGTGTCACAACCTGACACAGTGGGGTGTCAAGTAAATACATATACTATACCTGTTATTTTTTTTTAATTAACGATCTACCTATGGGCATTCTCAGATCATTAGTAAACGCCTATGAAGATGATGATACAGTTTATTGACTCACTTCGACGAATCAAAATGCAGTTGATATTTTTCTCTGAACGAGTTGATTTGGTTTAGTTTATTTTGTTTTACGGCATATCAACACCTCAGCGGGTTATTTAATGCCGACAAAATGTTTAGGACAGGTTCGTATGAATAGAGTATATATTCTTTTTGAGAAATCAGTTTGAAGATCAAATTTCATTGACGTTTCGTTTTGTAAAGAGGGTTTTTATCGATAGTCAAACCTATTGCTGGTAATATCTTTCCAAAAAGTATTGCTGCGTGCACAATAATCAAGAAAAGTGATATTTACTCATAGCTATTCCGCTGCAAAAGGATACTCAAAGTGTACTATAATAACGGCTGCTAGTGTTACTAATGATACTAATACTACTATTATTAAAAGTAGTTCGCCTTCTCATATTTCTCAGATAATCTGTCAGTTATAAGTAAATATAGTTGTAAAATAAGAAAGCATACTAAGTTAGTAAGTAATATTTTTTAAATGTATTGCTGGTAATGTTTTTTCAAAGATGTATTGCTGTTTTTTTTTACTATAAAAATCTTTTTTTTTTAATAATTTCATAGTGTTTTGACTCCAATTTGGGTTTAACCATTTGCCCATAGTTGGGACCCTATCAGATGCTACCACCCGTGGTAAGCGTGGACCTGGGAACAACAGCAATTAAGAGGTGGTTCCACACTCCTCAAAAGCTCCCGCTCAGAGGCCTTGCTGCCGGATGTAGTTTATCATCATACCCCGGACATGTGACCGAGTTGTAACGACTCAATGGTGAGAGAGTGTTTTGTAATTTTTACTTGAACCATAAACTTCAAGCTAGTGTCATTACTTCATCACCGATCAAAATCGCTTGTGTTCAAGAAGGTTTCGTGTTTTGAACTTTTAATGTGTCTCAACCTCATACGCCGAACTCATAGATGCGATTAATTCCTGAAGATCCTGCGAAAACTGGCTCATTCTATCACCACTTGAAATACCAAACCCCTTTTACCATGTTTTATTTTGTAACATTTGGGGAGACCGTATATATACTACCAGCTGACAAAGGCAATACGACTGTAGTGATGGACAAATCAGAATATACAGGAAAAATCTAAAACCTCATTAGAAATGGTAGCTAGCTTAAAGTAAAGAAAGATTCAACAATGAAAGCAGAGCGAAAACTGTCGAAGATCCTAATCAAGAACAAGGATCACTTCCCACCTAAGACATACAGGCAGTCGTCACAGTGTTACATCAAGCTACCTCATATATACGGTCTCCCAAAAATTCACAAAGACGGTGTTCAGCTCAGGCCAATGGTTAGCTGTCAAGGTTCTGTCTGCTACCCTCTGAGCCGCTTCCTTGTAGATATAATTCATGCATTAATCCGAAAGTTTTTCATATGTCCGAAACTCCGCCCACTTCGTGGAAATAATCAAAGATGCTCCTATCCAATCCAACAATATAGTGAGCCTGGACGTGGTGAGTCTGGCTTCGGAATCATCCCTAGGAGAACGGACCAGTATACCAATAGATAACCTGATGAAGACGTTGTCTTTCTGTACACAAACACTTCGGAATGGGATCACACATATATCGACAGGATGAAGGCTTAACAATGGGCTCGCCACTATCACCAGAAATGGCTAACATATCCTTGGAATACTTCGAAGAAATGGCATTAGAATCCACATCACTAAAGCCAACCCTATGGCTGAGATACGTTGATGACACCTTCATACTCTGGCCATAGCAGGAAGAGGTTCAGCTAGTACCCATGTGAAATCAATAAGATCATTGATACAGTTCACAATGGAGAGAGAAAAACGACAACAAACTCGCTGAATGTACTAATATCTCGAACAGGGTATTGATTCAAGACATCCGTATACTGCAAGACAACATTCACTGGACAATATCTCAATTTCAACTCATACATTGTAAAGAAAGGGATCGTCCACTGCTTACAACATCGAGTAAAATTCATAAGTGGCGACCCAGAGATATATGAACAAGAAATGGTCAGTATAAGCAGTATCCTACAACGTGACTACTACCCTGGGTACATGGCAGCAGCCCCGACAAACTGGGGTAGAAGGGTACAAGATGATAACATTACTCAGAAAACAGCTTCAGTCTGCCTACTCTATGTGAAGGGATTATCGGTGAAATTACAAACGATCTGTGGTCCATATAACATCAGGACGACCTTCAAAAGTGGTTCGACACTTCGCAGACACCGCTTCCGATTATGACCACTCCATAGAGAAGAACATGACTAAGGACTGCGTGTGCGTCATTCCGTGCAGCTGTGGTAAGAAATATAAAGGAAAATCAGGCCACCCCCATAAAGTAAGACTACAAGAACATCGTAAAGCCGTAACACTAGGGCAAGTAGAAAAATCTACACATTTCTAACCATATATCCCATTATGTACGACTAAAATAGTAAGCTGGTCCCCCGTATTCGGGGATACGTGTTTACTAGGGTTGCAAGCCAATCCCTATTGCAGGCGCTTGTTCAGGTACATTTTTGTTTATTCAACACTTACAGAGCCCACCTGTGGTTTATACTGCAACTAGCAGAATTTCTTTACAGCTTTTGCGAAAGAGCGTGTTATCTAGCGCGATCAACAATGTGAAAAGCTATCGACGGCCCCTATGGGTTCTGTCTACCTAATTTCACTCACAAAGCTTGGGTAAACTAGTGATATTGTTTTCAGTCACTTTCCAAAGGTGCCGGACGCTGGGATCGACGCCGTCCAGTCCGATAACATCAAGAAGTCTCCTTCCTGACAAATCGACCATGGTGAGATTCGAACCCGGGTCTCATGGTCAGAATGCGAACATTCTAACCACTCGGCCACGTTCGAATCAAATAGGAAAATGCTTACGTTAATTCCAGCCCCACAAAGTCTCTGAATAAACGCTTTTTCTCAAAACAACACAAAAATAAAATACAACTTAAAAAGTCAAAATACGAGGAAAAATTAACAACACCAAAAGCAAAAAATCCTTGAAAATGGCTGAAGAAGAGTCGGAAAGCTCATGGGACAATGAAAATTATGCAAACTGCCTGTACCCCCTTACTCCCACAAAACAGAAAAATGCAACGATGCTGGACAAATTTAATAAAAAAATAATTAAACATTCCTTGTCTCCCGTATTTAATGAAACATGTATATATATATATGTATATATGTATGTTTGTGTGGGTATGTTTTTGCGTGACTATGTGTTTGTGCGTGTATGTATAAATGCATGTGCGAGTGTGTGTGCGTGCGAGCATGTCTGTATATTTATATATGTGCGTGCGTGTGTTTGCTTGTGAGACATTTAGTCTCGTTTTACAAAAATGCTAAAAGTATTCATAAAAAAATGTGCTTTTTACCGAAAAAATACATTAGAAAGCATCGGAACCATCATGAACAGCATTTAGGCAAAGCTGTGAGCTTTTTAGAGTTTATATATATATATATATATATATATATATATATATATATATATATATATATATATATATATATATATATATATATATATATATATATATATATATATATATATATATATATATATATATATATATATATGTGTATGTATATGATCTTTGTGAACCTTTATATCGTGCTAGTTGTGTGTATGTATATATATATATATATATATAATTTGCGTGACTCTGTGTGCCTTTCTATAGGAGTCGAAGAGAACATTCAGCTACGCCTGGGTTTTGTAACAATATTTTTCACTTTTTGTTATAAAAAAATGAGATAAAATCTTGAAGCAATTTCAATTGGAAAATTACTTTAAAAAAATTCTATGATTTTTTTGTGGACGCCATTTGCAAAATGATTTCTCAGTGTTCGGCCGCATGTTTACCTATTTTAGAAATGCGTTTACGTAAGAATGTATGCAAGGATGTACACATGTGTGCGCGTGTGTGCGTCGGTGTGGATAGGTTTGCGTGTTTGTGTACGCATGCGCAGAAAGGTGATTTTTATTATTATTATTATTATTATTATTTTTTATTTTTTATTTTTTTCATAACGTCGGCATTGATCTGAAGTGTTTACAATGGGGGGGCCCCAAAGTATTCTCTCCCCTCCTGCTCCGATCTTTTTCAAAGCTTATCTCCTTTCCTGGGTATTGGACACAAAAGATACACTGGGTTTTTTAATATTTAGATTCAGATTGGGATGAGGGGATGGCGGTTGGCAGACGTGAAGAAGAAGAAGAAGAAGAAGAAGAAGAAGAAAAAGAAGAAAGATTGTAAGACGAGAAAGAGGAAAATGGATGCTGAGAAATGAAAGAGTAAATAAATGATAGATGAACGAAATGAAGTGGACAAAGAGAGCACATTTCTGTCTTTCCTCACTCTCAGTGTTTCACACGCATCACGTCTTGTCTGACTCTCTGGCTGTTTGTCAGTCTCTCTCCCTTCATCGCCCTCTGTCTCTCGCGTGTGTTCATATCTATCTATCTATCTATCTATCTATCTATCTATCTATCTATCTATCTATCTATCTATCTATCTTATCATGTTGATTATCTATCTATCTATCTATCTATCTATCTATCTATCTATCTATCTATCTATCTATATATATATATATATATATATATATATAAATTCACCAATCACTTTAATCTATATCTGTCAGCGTGAGCCTGTCCTTCTTTATCTGTCCGTCTCTCTCTCTCTCTCTCACACACTCTCTCTCTCTCTCTTTCTATATATATATATATAGAGAGAGAGAGAGGAAGAAAGAGACAGAGGGAGACAGACATGATATATATATATATATATATATATATATATATATATATATATATATAAAAGTGAACATAGAAGTCAACACTTCTGTTTCATGCTATATGCAATCGTCAGGCCTGACGATTGCATATAACATGAAACAGACTGTCGCCTTAAGTGTTGACTTCTATGTTCACTTTTTATATTTACACACCCTCTATCTCTGATATTGAGCACTTTATCCCATAAATATAGCACACTTTAAGACTATATATATATATATATATATATAATTATTTATTTAAAAATATGATAAGAGTTCTCATATATATATATATATATATATATATATATATATATATATATATATATATATATATATTACATTAACGCTATAATAATGGATACACATGTTTGTGTAGATGCTCTGTTTTTTAAACCGTGTAAATTGCGTCTACCGACTTGCATATTCGAGAAATTCGGCTGGGTTTTAACTTGCATCGCTATTATAAGGGAAACCGCTTTCTACTCCTATATGCAGTAGGTTGGTACGGCACATCAACAGCGGTGGAAAAAGACTCGGCATATTACACACAATATTGGCAAGTATATTTATAAGTTTTCACTCGACAACCAATAACCGATTAGTCGCCAGGGGAAATTGAACAAAAGGATTAATATTAGTATTTTGATATGTGTATGTGTGTGTGTGTGTTTTCGTACTTATGTTTGATGGACTGTAAAGTTTGCTGTATATCAGATTAAAATGATGAAAACAGATACTACAATTTGATCTTAGTAAAAAAAACAAACAAAAAAAAAACAACTGAGAATTGGTACTCTCCTCTCACAGCCCACTGAGTTTTAGGACGCGACAGAAGGACAGTTGTTTAACTTAAGAACTCATATGAATACTTATCAACGATCTAAAGGGCCCCATTAGCTAGCAAATCAGCTCTTTCTGCAGAGTTGTGCATGAGATTTGTCTTGAGTAGTTTGGTGTGGAAACTGCAAAGGTTGGGGCGACCAAATTGACGACAGATTCAGAAGTGTAAAATTAAGAGCAGAGCAGAGAGTTGTGAGGCGTTGACTCAAAGAAGTACGAATTCATAAGAGAGCGGGAATTAAAGCCCTTCTTTTCATTATGTCCGTGGAACTCATATTACGAGGTGCAAAGGACACAGCAAAGTGATGACTAAAGAACAAATGGTCCTTCCTCCTTCCAAACGTTCATGGATGACATCACCATTCTCGCCACGTCTGAGGCCGGTGTCAATGAACTGCTGGGCGAGAATGAATGATAAGCCAAAAAGTCGGAGCTTATCATCACTCATGGGCTCTGTCAGGGGAGACTCACTTCTGCATTGGGGGGGGGGACATGATTCCGACAGTCAAAGAGAAGCCAGTGATAAGCCTCGATGAAATCCTACTTAATAATCAGCACCGACTTAAAGTGATGCTGAAAGTGGTACTAGGTTGACTTGAATCCATCGATAAAACCAATCACACCGGCAAACCGAAGGCTTGTGATACCAACTTGGTTTAGTACCCCGGCTTCTGGAGCCGTTGTAGTTGTATGATATTACTCTGTCTCACATTCAGCGGACCCTGCAGTGTATCAAGTATCCGTTGAAGTGGCTTTGGAGTTTCCCCCTACTTCTCCGCGGTGGGACTTTATACCAATGCCGGAAACCTACAACTTCCCATCTCCTCATATCACCCTGGATATATATATATATATATATATATATATATATATATATGTATGTATGTATGTATGTATATATATATATATTCGAAAGATTCAGAAGGGTAAACTAAGAGCAGAGCAGAGAGTTGTGAGGCGTCGACTCAAAGAAGCCCCAATTCTTGAGATGACAGGCTTTGAGAACTTGTTTAATGATATTAAAGAAATGATCTCTAGAGTTGAGAACTGAAGGAAACTTCGGAAGAAAAAGCGCCAGTTTCGGAGATCATTTTACAATAATCCATTGGCTTTCGCTAAAAAGCTGTTCCCTGAGACTAAGAACGGCAAACTCGACGTAGCACATGAGGAACTCGAGAACCACCAGAGGATGATGTATTCTGGTGATTGGAAATATGTTCCTTCACATGATGATGAGGTATTCGACCGATGAGTTCGTCTGCAGGTTACGGCCAGATATCAAAACTAACACCAAATGGTCGACAGTAGAGTCCACCCAAGAAACAGAATCCAGCCTGCGAACCAAGGAGATTGTTGGGGTGACCCAAGCCAATCGAACTGGTCTAGGGCAGTACGAGCAACCTCAAACAGGGTCCAAGGGGTAAATGAGACATGGTGATTGGAGAAATCAGGAATTTCGAGGAAGAGAAGCGAACAGCTACTGCTGTTTCTCTATTTAAACAATATGATTTGACGGGATGGAATGATTATTCATCCGATGATCTATAATCATGGAATACCTTGATTGCAATGAAGTCATTGGCAATATTATTCCTCTTGCGATCTACCTATGATCTTCTACCAAATGCAACTGACCTCAAGCTGTGGGTGGTACACTGACACTGATGTATGCGCATTATGTCAAAATGATCGAGGCATTTTACGGCACGTGCTTTCTGCACGCCCACAATCGCTGCAGATGAGCTGTGAGGCGTCGTCTCAAAGAAGCCCCAATTCATGAGAGGACAGACCTTAAGGACTTGTTTAATGATATTAAAGAAACGATCTTAGTGATCTCTGATAACCAAAGGCAACATCGGAAGAAAAAACGCCAGTCTCGGAGATCATTTCATAATAATCCTTACGATTTTTCTAAAAAGCTGTTCACCGATATTAAGAGTGGCAAACGTACCACAGGAGGAATTCGAGAACACCCTGAGGATGACGTATTCTGATGTTTGGAAAGATGTTCCAATCCGCCATGTGAATGACCTTCCTAGTCCTCAAGATCCAGAGGTCATGTTTAATAAAAGCGGACTGAAGCTGAGGAAAATTCAGGAATTCGTCCGTAAATCCCGTGCCACGAGTGCACCTGATATAAATTAAATATCCTACACGCTATATAAGAATTGTCCAAACGTGGTCAAGCAACGTACCATCCTCCTACATCGGGGATGGTAACAAGGTATTGTACCACAAAACCTGTGCCTAACGGATGGCATTTCGATACCTAAGGAAAAGAATGCAAAAGACATTGCAAACTTTCGATACATCTGCCCATTGAAAGTAGAGAAGAGAAAATGTTTTTTTCCTCTTCTTTTTCTTTCTAAGTTTTTTCTTGCTTTCTCTTCCCTTATTCTTTTAATGTCCCTTTCTCTTCCTCTATTGTCTAGATTCTCACTATAATGAGGAAGGAAGGTTTGGAGAATTTAGTATACCCAAGGCGCTTCAAAGGTAAGACAAATTGATGAAGGCAGTGATTAAATGGTGAGTAAATGTATACGAAGTACAATTTCCTGAAAATAGGCGTCGGGAAGGACAAAGGTATTGATGAGAAGAGAAAAAGTTAAAAAAAAAAAACTATAAGAAACAATAAACCATGATTGTCATGGTTCTGAAGTAACACAGTACAAGAGAAGATTATATATATATATATATATATATATATATGAAGAAAAAATACAGAAAAAAACAAACAAAAATCTTAATATACAATTATGTAGTATTAATGTTAAAATAAAGTCGACGTCGGACGTTTCGGTCTATTTAAGAACATCTTCATGGACATTTTCATTTAAACATAATTAACATTAGAACATATAAAAATTTAACACAAAAGACGATGGACATAAGAGCACAACTAATCCAAACAGATAACTGAAATTTTTATATAAGATCAGCGTTCAGTTTAAATATGATCACGTCGTCGTCACGTGGGCGATGTTGTGAAAACGTATTCGAAGATGATTTCCAAATATTAAAATATTAAAATGTCGATATATATATATATATATATATATATATATATATATATATATATATATATATATTCTAGTACAATTTAAATGTTTAAATTTTAAGCTCTTATTTCATTTCCTATCATCTGTGAATTGATAAAGTCCACAAGAACATCTTGTGGATCGAAATAACTATTTTCTGAATGAGGTGTTTTGGATTATATATATATATATATATATATATATATATATATATATATATATATATATATATATAATAATGAGAGAGGGGGGGAGAGAGAAAGAGAAAAATACATAGATATATAGATAGACATGAAGAGACTGAGCTAGCAGACTAAATAACTACATAGATAACGTATATATATATATATATATATATATATATATATATATAGAGAGAGAGAGAGAGAGAGAGATAGATAGATAGATAGATAATAAAGATATGTAAAGACTGAACTAGCTAGTTATACATATATATATATATATATATATATATATATATATATATATATATATATATATATATATATAAGTCTTTTTCCTGACTAGTTAACTAGATAGACAGATAAAGTGTATATATATGTGTATATATATATATATATATATATATATATATATATATATATAGAGAGAGAGAGAGAGAGAGAGGTATGGACACACTGAACTAAAGGAACTAGTTAACTAGATAGATAGAATATATATATATATATATATATATATATATATATATATATGAAAATACTTAGCTAGCTAGCTAGTTACTTACATATCTAGCTAGCTAGCTAGATAGATAGGTAGATAGCACGCGAATCTCGTGATCCATCAGTGCACAGTGTTGTTTCTTGGGGAAGATAGCCTGACGCAGCCTGAATTCAGTTTCCTTCTCCTAGACCGGTTGCCACCCAAGGCTATAGAACACTGTCTGTCCTGCTATTTACTCATATCTGGGGAAAAGAATGAATGAATGAATGCAATCGATCCCACTGGAATCACCGATTGATCAATATGAGTCGCTATCCGTTACTCCACCGTGCCTGCTTAAGACATACAGACAGACAGACAGATAGATAGATAGATAGATAGATAGATAGATAGATAGATAGATAGATAGAAGCTGACATTCATGTTTTTTCGCATAGCCTGTCCATCTCCGTACCTCCGTATTCAATGGCAATCATTAAACCAAGGCATGTCCAAGCTCGTATCAATTTCCTGAATTGCTTTCATTAATACAAACTCTCCTAATTGGTAGCCATAAAATGGATAACAATATATTATTGTGATTACGTTAGTAGTCCCTTTTGCTTCAAGGAACACCAGGAAGCAATGATTACAGAGCGATTTGGTGTTACTTTGCCGGATTGATAGCACCCATCATGACAAGTTCACATGGTAACAACGTATGTTCTCATGTCAATAGATAGAGAAAAGCAGTGTGGCCATTAAAATCAACACTATTTGGAATAGCAGTTTCACGCTTTAGGCTATCATCAAACCGGTAGAATTTCCCAGGGCTTGACAGGACAAGAGAACGAAGCTTTTATTCGATCCTAGCCGACTTACCCACGCTTTGTATGAAAATGATAATTCATTTTAAGTCATTATTATAATTTGTAGAGATAAATGATGCATTGATTTTGCTGATGTGACCTCCATTTTCTGGCTTTCTCCATCTATATTTTGGATAGAAGTCATTCCCGTGTTCAAATTTAAATTTAATTTAAATCAAAGGGTAAATATATTCGGGGTGGGGTGCTAAACCGGAGCCCTTTGATTGAAATGAAATATACATATTCAAGTAGCCCAGGAGTCATTCCCTTGTTCAAATTTAAATTTAATTTAAATCAAAGAGAGAAAAATGTCAGCGGGGAATTTTTTTACAAAAACAGCTTGATATGACCCCTTTGATATATATTTGATACAATACTTGATTGAATGAATTGATGAACAGATTTCAAAATTTGTATGACAATTAAATTGTCGCAACAAATATGTATTGTAAGGCACTACCCACTGATTGGTGATTTCTTGTTCAACTTAACGTCTATATATATTTGATTTTGATCTTGCCGATGTGACCTCCATCTTCTGGTTTTCTCCTTCTATAGTTTGGAT
Source organism: Acanthosepion pharaonis (assembly GCA_903632075.3). Lineage (NCBI taxonomy): Eukaryota > Metazoa > Mollusca > Cephalopoda > Sepiida > Sepiidae > Acanthosepion > Acanthosepion pharaonis. Next base: position 1,441,595 of record CAHIKZ030004613.1, on the reverse strand, counting down.
AGGTGTCATTACCTTGTTCAAATTTAAATTTAATTTATATCAAAGAGAAAAAAAATCAATTGAAGGTTTGATCAACCCGGGAACCCTTTTTGATCAAAATGAAATGTACTTATCCAAGTACCTTAGGTAATGTAGTTTCAGAATATATAAAGTGATGGAGGTCTGTCTCCAAACGCATAGGAGGAGTTCGATAACAGACAGACATATGCTACAACTTTATATACATAGATTTTATGCACATTTTTAAAAGTCAATACTTCCATACGATATATTTTTAAAGATTACACATGCGTATGATACATGTTTAAGTCATTACTTGTATACAATAAATTTTAAAAAGACGTCACTTGCATACAAAACCTTTTTAGAATGCATCACTTGTATACATTTTGAATGAAGTCACTTGCATACGATGCATGTATCTTTAAATGTGAAATTTAGCTTTCTTAAAATATTCCATGATGAAATATTCTATTTTGTCTGTCATCATCACCTGCAAAACGTAAGGAAAATAGTGGACGAAGATAAAAATCGACTATGCTGAGACAATGGTGCATTTTTTTTTATTTTTTATTTTTTATTTTACAGAATTAATAGAAAAATGAATTTTTGAGAAAAAAGTTGATTAAAGTATTTACAAAACATTGGTTATAAACTTGATGTTGAAAAAATAATTTTAAGGCTTGAGAATAAACACAAAACTTGATGAAGATGAAAACATGAAGAGGTCACGTAGAAAACCAGATTGTTATGCGAATACAGTGGCCAACCACCTTAGAATATATAATAAAAAATAACTAAAAGTATTGAATATAAAATGTTGATCGATCTCATCGAATGAAAATATATTTAATGAAATAAAAGACGAGTTTGAAGCAGCATTGAAATTGGATGTGTACAAGATTTGATTTGAAATTTTGGAAAAAAGAAACTGAAAAAAATCAAAGACACTAAAAAAGATGTCATTTGACGAACGCCACGATTCAATTTAGCAGTTAAAACAGATTGGTGTATAGTTTGGGATTTATTAAAAAAGACATTTTTTTCCAACCAATCTACTTTACGCAATATTTTTTTAATAAACTAAAGTTAAAATTGCTTGTCCAATTTTGGCTGACCATAGAAACAATATGGTGGAGAAATTGAGAATCCAACATTGAATCTGATAATGGTAATTGCAGAAAGCCTAATTTGCATTTCCATCAATGGAAACTGCTTAATAGATTATGTGGTTTATCAGTTCCTATTAAGGTCCCTATTAAGTTTGAAGATATCCAAGAAACGTTCAACATTGGATTGATATCGAGGCCATTTAAACAGCAGTATTATAATTCATTAAAAAATATGGAAATAGTACAACTCTGTTTAAATATGTGTGAGACTCAACAGTATAATATAATTAAAATATTCAATATAAGTATTTATATTAAGTATATAAACGGTCATTTTCAAATTAGTTTTCTTTACATTTAAAGCTACTGAATATATATATATATATATATATATATATATATATATATATATATATATATATATATATATAAGAAGAGTTATAGTAGTTCCAACAATAGAAAAGAAGAAAGAAACCGCAAAGGTTTTTGGTTGTAATGTGATCTTTTTAAAAATATTATGCTTTATTTTCCATAATTTTACTACGGGTTTCCAGTCTCGCGACTGTCATCAGGCAAAGGGAGGAGATTTCCATATATTATTAAAAATAATTAATTTTTTTCTTTATGTTTTTCGATGTTAAATATTCTCGATATGAGATATTCTCTGTTTTTGTGTTAGTGACCCAAATACCGTTCTTGAACTGGCAGTGAAACCGCGAGACAGGAAACACATGGAGCAAAATTATGGAAAATAAAGCATGATATTTTTTTTAAAAGTCCACATTGCAACCAAAAATCTATGAAAAGTCCACATTGCAACCAAAAATCTATGCAAATTTCTCGGACATTCAGGCCAGTAAATGTTATTAATACTATTTATTATAAACAGAGCATTTACTTAAATATATGTATCTATAAAAAGAATGTATAAACATGAAAATGTCCTAAAATAAATGTCGGACTTTGTCCATTTCATATATATATATATATATATATATATATTTCCAAAGGCTAGAATCCTGGTAGAGCTCAATGTCCAGGACAGAACAAGAATATAATATAAAAGGCTCAAACACTAATATTCCATGGTTATAATTTATTACATTGGAATCGTAATCACGAGCCAATTCACAGACCTACCTGATGAATTGGACTGTGATTATATATATATATATATATATATATATATATATATATATATATATATATATATATATATATATATACACACACACACATACATATGTGTGTGTATATATATATATATATATATATATATAATTTATTTTACAATATTAAAAAACATGCTAAAAATCGCTACACAATGGGCAATACACAATGGCAATTGCACTACAAAAAATATGCCTTCTCCGACGTCAACACTACAAATGTGTCTCCTGGGGTGTAATACTACAAATGTGTTTACTCGGGATATAATTTATTCTAATTTTACTTACATAATAAGATACTAGATAAAGAAAAAAATCAGAAGCATTTTATATGTACGTGTCAATCAGTCTATCTCATATATATATATATATATATATATATATATAGAGAGAGAGAGAGAGAGATAGATAGATAGATAATATTAGTGGTAAATATACACCTGCATATGCAATCATATATCTAAAATATCTAAATATATATATATATAAATATATTTGTAGGTCTGATGAATTGGGTTGTATTTACGATTCCAATGGAATAAATTATGACCATGGAATATTAGTGTTTTAAGCCTTTATATATATATATATATATATATATATATATATATATATATATATATATATATATATAAAATAAAATAATAAATGAAATTTTCTGTAATGAATTAAGTCCCGGAAAATAATGATTGAAACACTACGAACTTCGAAGTCGACATTGATAAGCATTGAAACATATTATATCTGAATCAATATATATATATATATATATATATATATATATATATATATATATATATATATATATATACAAATCTTTTCTACTGATGTCGACGTCACAAACGTGTTTTTCCATTGCTTGAAGAAAGCGATGTTGTATTTTTAAAAAAGGAATTCTTTAGTTATCTATTTTTATTCATATATTTTTCTTTGCCTTTTCTTATATAAATATGCGTGTACATAATTTAATTATTGAAATACATATTTTTAAATCGATTGTTTTTTGATGTTTTTTTTTATAGGTTTTAGCAAGTTTACTTACTTTCTTAAGAATGTCTATCATCATTCGGAATTGTTATATTAGGAACATTTCATTTTTTTTATTTTAAATTACTTATACCCTGGCATCTATAAATATTTTCTGGCTTTAAATAACCTTAAAAGGTTGATAACCCGTAAAAAACGAATTAGTCAATCAATGAAATCCTGCTTAGATTCACAGGAATGTCTTTACATTCTCTGGAATATAAATGTATAGAAACTACCGTGGTTACAAAGTGAGGGATCAGTTTATATATTGATTTTAATGTAGAATTGATCCCCCACTTTATATCCACTTATAATTTCATGGTTGATTATAAGCCGTAGGAAACGAATCAATCAATCGATGAAATACTGATTAGCTACACAGGCATGTCTTTTAGATTTATTTACATTCTCTGGAATATAAATTTATAGAAACTACAGTGGCCACAAAGTGAGGGATCATTTTATATATTGATTGTAATATAGAATTGATTCCCCACTTTATAAGCAGATTATAATTTCTTGTTTGTTTTCAAATTCTGATTAGATAAGAATGCACCGTTTCTCCCCTCAGCTATGGGTTAATTAGAAATTATTTGTTAACCAGAAGAGCTCTTTGGACTTATGAACTGATCCTTTGAACAAATTTCCATGAAGATTCTTTCTCAGTGCTACCAAATAGACAAACAGAGTTCGGTTCAAACGCATATTGCAAAGACAAGAAATGTTGCCAGGGAAGATAGAATTTCGTCTAAATTATACGAGGACAGAAATGAAAATGACGTCTGACACTTGACCAACAGAATCATTGATATATCCCTGAAATGAGTTATTATAATTACTTACATTATGTTGTGAATATGGCAATAAGATAACAGTCTGAATAATGTAAATAATGCAAGTAATCATAATACCTCATCTCAGAGTTATAGACAGATATATAGAGAGACATAGACATAAAGGCCGGAGCGAACAACGGCCGAAACGTTGTGAATATAGCAATGAAGATGAGGATAACAGTCCGAATAATGTAAATAATGCAAGTAATCATAATACCTCATCTCAGAGATATAGACAGATATATAGAGAGACATACACATAAAGGCCGGAGCGTACAACGGCCGAAACGTTGTGAATATGGCAATGAAGATGAGGATAACAGTCCGAATAATGTAAATAATGCAAGTAATCATAATACCTCATCTCAGAGATATAGACAGATATATAGAGACATACACATAAAAGGCCGGAGCGTACAACGGCCGAAACGTTGTGAATATGACAATGAAGATGAGGATAACAGTCCGAATAATGTAAATAATGCAAGTAATCATAATACCTCATCTCAGAGATATAGACAGATATATAGAGAGACATAGACATAAGGGCCGAAACGTTGTTAATATGGTAATGAAGGTGAGGATAGCAGTTCGAATAATGTAAATAATGCTTGTATCATTGATGTTTGACATCAGAGGTTAGACAGTTGCCATTGTGCTGAAACTGTAGCAGCTGCGACAAGCATCTTGACATAATAAATACAGCTGAAGTTAACGTGAGGTATATTAAACCAATAGATGAAAAGATCACATGAAAGCAAAGCGGGTTTAGGATCAAGCCATAGATATATTGTTAAGAATTTCAACCTTTATTAAATCGATGAATAGGTAATGTTCTATTTAAAAGGTCCTTTGACACAGACATGTTCTGTGGCAAAGTTTAAACCTCCCGTGTCATTAGGTCACCAAGATCCTGCCGAGGTAACTTGAGGCAACAGACAAGTGTTTCTATCGAAGAATGCCGAGAATTCCATAGAGAGAAAAATGTGCAAAGGAGAAGTTTTAAATTGAAACAAAAAACGCCTTATTTACATTATTCGGACTATCATCCTTGTTGCCATATTTATCACAACGTTTCGGCCGTAGTACGCTCCGCCCTTCTTCAGATGGTTGGAATATCGAACTGAACCCTTCATTACGCTCGCTGGAGTAGACTGTTCTAGTTCCACGTCTAATGGATGTCATTTATCAATTATCTCCTGTTAATTCCCCTCTCCAAGTTCTCCACCGCCTTAACCAAGTATTGAACTCACACTCTTTGTGTCTTGTCACTGGATCTAACTAACGCCTTTATCCACTGTGCCATCTGTGTATGAATTTCTGGGTATTATAAACTGTATTTTTTACCATTGCTCATATTGCAATTTTTGCTGTTATCAATCCATGTTTTTACCAGAGCTCATATTGCAATTTTCGTTGTTATTATTACTTTTCTTTGGCACTTATTACTGGCTCCTATATTGTATTCATTTCTATGCTTGGTCGGTTCAGGAGATTTTTGTGGCCTAGCATATGTGCTGATTCCTTAAGTTTACTAATTTTCCAATGATGTCCTATGTCTTCACGTAAGGGTCAGCTGTAGGCGAGCGAGGAAGAGTGATGCAAGATGGGGAGCCGAACGGTCTAACCTTTTCGCGTAGTGGGCGTGTTGTCCTCTGGTTTAGGCCGCTAGGGACCACTGTCTTATAGAGACAAACGTTCTTTGACTTTTTTCGTCTGAAAAAATAATTCATCAAGAACCCAGCGTCTGTTGGCCTGGTTTCAGTCTGCTCCATTCAGCTGGCCACTTTGTCGGGGTCGGTTGACCGAGCTCTTGGGAGGTTTGATCCACTCAAGTTTACGAATTTTCCAATAAATATGGAAGCAAAGATAAGGATGATAATCCGAACAATGTAAATAGTGTACATAATACCTCATCTCAGATATATAGACAGATACAAAAAGCGCCTTGTACTTAGAATCAGAGAGAGCTGACATTTCTAGGACACAAAATAAGGAAAAAAAGGCTTGGAGAAGGTGAGACTCACTGGACGTATTGAAAGCAAAGGGGAAATAGCAAGTTACATAACAACAAACTCGTGTAAATACAAATTGCGATGGATAAATTGGCGTCTATATGACACAGAAATGAAAATAACACTGGCAGATATATTTACCAAAATTACACAGAAAAATATCTTGAAATACTAAAGAGTAAATTTATTCAATAAAATCGCCATTGGCTTCAATCACGACCTCCAGGCGACTTCGGAATCTCCTGCAACTCTTCTGGACAGTCTCGTTGCGTAAGTTTGTGAATGTTGCTATAATCCTTGCCTTCAGTTCATCTTTGGTGTTACAAGGAATTTTGTTGGTCTCTCATTCAACTGTGTCCCACACATAATAAACAAGGGTGTTGCAGTCTGGAGAGTTAGGTGGCCAGATATAAGGCCATGACAGAGTCCTCTTACCTGTGTGACATCGTACAGATTTCTGTTGCCAAACATAAGGTCTCCCAGAAGCCACCCTCTTGACCCAGGGCAGCACTACCTCGTCAAGTTGCTTGATGTAGGCCTCCGTGTTGATCGAAACGATAAGAGTGAGTTTTCGGAGCTGCTGTATCTTCGTAATCACCATTAAACTCATCCAACTCTTTCCGAATCCTTTGCATTGTCCTCAGATTGACAGCCAAACTCTTTGAAACGTTCGTATTGGAGCTTCCGGTGCGAATGCCAAGCATGCCGTTTCCAAATTTTTGGCAGAGTTAATTGCGTCATTGTACTCTTTTCTCACAGACGGTGCCTGACTGGCCCTATTATAAGGTGTGGTCGACAAAATTAAAAATATAAAATGGCAGTCTGTATATGACAGAACAAAGACTGGGGAAGAGAGTAAGGGAATAAAGATTGCTTAGATATTAAAAAAATGGAGAGCTATGATCATTGTGGAGAGCTATGATTGCTCACAACATGAAGGAACATGATACATAAAAGATGACGATGAAAGAAATGAAGACTTTTGCTTTTGAAGTGGCTGTCATAATTCAAGACATATGAGATGAATCTAACAAAGGTGAAGTTAGACAATAATTCTTCGATTCTGATAATAATGATCAGGATAAGGAAAAGTTTGTAACAAAATGGCGACAGCGGTTCTACTGATTGTGATAAGGATAAAGTTAACACAGCAGATGAATATTACAGGAGACAAGCAAATCAACTTCTAAATATTACATTTCATAAAATGGATCTCCGGGGACTGCACAGTTTTTGCTTTCATTATAATTATGGTTTAGCTTTTGCTTTTGCAATAAGACTCTAACTTAAATATTATTATTATTTTTTTTTTTTAGAAAACTGCTTACTCGAAGACTACTTGCAATTACAATCAATTATACCTAAACAAACTGGCATAGCTGTATGAGGAAGAATATGTGTATCCCAGGGGAGCCGTATTAGTCATCTGAGGGTTTAAAGAAAGCGCACATTACGCCTCTTCTACCAAACGATCTCCAGAATGTTCTAAGGACGTGTTCACTGTTTCAGCTTCTTCATCACCTATCAAACTCGGGGTTTTCTTCAGTCACGATGAACTCTTCCGACCTTAATCAGGCTCTATGATTTCATCCATTTGCGTCTCCACTCCAGAGTTCAAAACGTAACTTATAGAAAACCGATTGCTAAACGTGATGGAAAAACGGTCAATACGTTTTATCACTCCAGAAAATACCGGACTCCTTCTGCAATGCTTTTTTTTTTAAAGAGTCAGATTCGACCGAAAATGGAATAATATTGCCATATTTCGGCTGGATCATCATTTTCCAGTCTTGATAGAAAGTTTTGAATTTCTTTTGGGTTTCAAGTTTACTCTAGACTTCAATGAAACTTTTATATACAACCCATTCTTAAAGATAATGCTAAGAACGGTCGGCTTCTGAAAGTACTTGATTCCTTCAGAAATTCTTTGTCTTTACGAGAATCAGTTTAGACCCCAAATAAAATAATATTGGAAAGTGTGGATCCAACCGAAATATGACTGTCTATTTGGGTCTCAAGTTCACTCCAGATTTAACTTATATAAATAACTGATTGCTAAAGATGATGGAAAATCAGTCGATTCCTTTCGTCGCACCAGAAAATGCCTGACTCCTTCTGCTATGAGACAGATTAGACAAAAAAAAAAAATGATATTATATTGCTATTTTTGGAATGGATCCTCACTTTCCAGCCTTGATAGCGTTCCAAATCGTTTACGTGATCTTGTTAGGAAAAGACTTCTTCTCTACTCAAAAGGTGTATGTATCAGTGAAATGTTCTGTTAAAGTTAATTTATTTCAACACTTTCTATAGAATTTCAAAAGACTGAGTATATTACGGACTTTGTAGGTATACATCCAAGTATTAACATGGGTACAAATTATACAGTCAGCTATTAAGTGGGGTATAAATTATACAGCCATGTATTAAAATGGGTACAAATTATACAGCCAGGTATTAAAATAGGTAGAAATTATACAGTCAGCTATTAAGTGGGGTACAAATTATACACCCAAGTATTAAAATAGGTACAAAATATACAGTCAACTATTATGTGGGGTACAAATTATACAGCCAGTTATTAAAATGGGTACAAATTATACAGTCAGCTATTAAGTTGGATACAAATTATACAGCCATATATTAAAATGGGTATAAATTATACAGTCAGTTATTAAGTTGGGTACAAATTATACAGCGAGATATTAAAATGGGTTCAAATTATAGAGTCAGCTATCAAGTGGGGTACAAATATTGATAAACTGCATGTTTTTCCATTTTTGTTTTTAATTTATGGACGAGCTACCGAACATCAAGATTATCATTCTAGTTGATCTCTTGTTTTTTTTTAACTTTCAGTACCAAAAAAGACCAATCTGATATCATTTCATCATCAGCGATTCAAAGACGGTTATTTCTCTAGTCAAGATGAACTCTTCCATCCTCAATGAGACTCCATCATTTGAACGTCTACTGGGTCTTAAGGTAACACAAGACGTCAAGTGGTACTCATGTATACGATTCATTACTGATGATGCTGGGAAAATGGTCGGCTTATTCTATCGTTGCAGAAAGTCCCCGACACCTTGTGACAGGCTTTATCTGCACAAGAGTCAAATTTAACAAAAAAAAAAAAGAAAAAGAAAAAGAAAAAAAAAGAGTATTACTGACATAGTTGAGTTGGAGTTGCTCAATCCTTCCTGGCTTAACAGAATTAGTGATTTTTTACGGCTTATCAACCTTTTGAAGTTTATTTGAAGCCAGACAATATCTTTAGATGATAAGAATATTTTGGAGATAATAATGATTTAGTGATACAAACCCTACTAATTAATCCATAGCTGGGGGAGAAGAGGTGGACTCATACCTTTCCCAGGGGTATTCGCGCAAGTAAATATAACGAACCCGACTGGAATTGGAACTCCTCTCTCCGATTAATAATTCTGAGCCGTTATTCATCATAAAATCCATGCGTACAGCGCCTAGTATTCATAAGCGGTCACCCACCTAGGTACTGACTCCACGTTGCTTAACTTTGGTGATTGAAGTGTTACAATGTGATATTGTCGTAAGCCCGAGTCGTGAAAAGTTTCTTGTCGATGGGGGGAGGGGGCAATTTCCCTACCGTAGCCCCCACCACAATTTTTCACAGGCCTAACAATGAGAGCCTGTCACTATTTCCATGTTCAAATTCGTTTGTTCCACTAGTTCAAGCCTTTACAGCTCGGACACGCTGTGCTACAATCACAGAGCCGAATCGTTCTCATTTCCCCCGTATTCCAATTGAGGCTTCACTGAGAGAGCTTTTATCCCCAAGAATTGCAGTTTTGCAGAATAACCTACACCGTCGATGCGTCCCTGACATCACAGTCTTAACCTCTTCAAGTCAAGGTGCAATCGTTATCTATCCTCCTTATCCTTATAATATTCACTTTCTATCGCTTCATCTTACATTCATAAGTCTCACTTACTAAACCTCTGACTTGAGTTGCTCTCGAGCCTTTTATTGGGGGAACTTTAGTTTAGATACTGATGTTTTGGCTTCCTAACCGTCTCCATCCATTGGGCTGATCTATAGTATTATCCAATATATTCTATAAAATCCAAGACTCGTTTCAGATGAAGAGACTTGATAGAAACGGTTGCATTTCATAAAACGAAACAAGATTATTCTGGACAAAACAGATGCCAAATTATTTGGGCCTCTTGTACTTCAGTTGTTCTTGCTTTTCGGTTTTTAACGATAAGGATCAATTACAATCGATATATTGGATATGGAGAAATAATTTCATTGAATGGATCAGGTACATTCTTCACCACCTTTGAATTAGTCCGACATGACTCCTGGATTTTGAAATTAAATCTCCACATTTAAGAATTAGGAACAGAAACATTAATAATGAGCGGGAAGTGAAAAGACTTCTCAGGAGGACAGTAGATAGCGAATAGCATTGCATTTAAATTTTTGAAGATTAAAGTTGACTGGAAAGCATGGAGCCGGAAGGGAGTTCCACAAGAAAGGCAGTAAAGCCACTAAGACGCAAGGGATTACTGGGCGTGGAAGAATTAGGAACAGAAACATTAATAATGAGCTGGAAGAGAAAAAAGTAATCAGGACAGTAGATAGCGATTGATATTGCATTTAAATCTTTGGAGATTAAAGTTGACTGGAAAGCACAGAGTCAGAAGGTAGTTCCACAAGTAAGGCGTTAAAGCCACTGAGACGCAAGCGATTATGGGCTTTGGAAGAATTAGGAACAGAGACATTAATAATGATCGGGAAGAGAAAAGAGTAATCAGGAAGGCAGTAGATAGCGATTGACATTGACATTTAAATTTTTGAAGATTAAAATTGACTGTAAAGCATGGATTCGGAAGGGAGTTCCACAAGCAAGGCGGTAAAGCCACTAAGATCTAGATCTGGAAGGGAGTTCCACAAGCGAAAAATGCGAGGAAAAGTAACTGTTAGTATAGAACTTGCAGTTAGTAACCCTCACCCTAAAGTTCTCAACTGTAAATTGGCAAGATATTGACGCCAGTCTAGCACTGCGCTAAGTTTAGGTACCATATTGAAGAGCTCATTCGAACAATTGCCATGGAAGTATTTAGAGAAAAGACGAAATCCTCTCTCCGCAAATTGTACTAAGATGTCATAGAAGGAAAAAAATATAAAATTTTTATTTAACACCTACATCGCCACAAGATGATGAGCGCGTAATGTCCCCCTTTTGAAAGATCGCCACTTGTCTGTATTTTGTTCTCCTTACATTGCTCATCGGTTATTTAGTCTCTATTCCGATTGCTCTCTTTGTAGCCAACACACGTCAGCAAAAGTCTATGGACACTGAAGACGTTAATAAGGAAGAAATACAAGAATTTCACTTTTAAGCATCGATCAAAATCACCGTTTAAAAAAAATACAAAAGGGAAACACGTGTAAATTGAATATTTCATGTAGAACAAATTCATGTTTTATTGACTAAAAGCTGAATAGAGCTTCATTTCTCTCCACAACACTTATCTATCTATCTATCTATCTATCTATCTATCTATCTATCTATCTATCTATCTATCTATCTCAGTCCTTTTCATATCTATCTATCTATCTATCTATCTATCTATCTATCTATCTATCTATCTATCTATCTCAGTCTGTTCATTATCTGTCTACATACTTGTGCAAATTAATTCAAAGAAAACAAATAATTCCGTTATTATTAACGTTTTTTTTTTCGTATTTTCCAATGAAACATGACCCATTGCACATGTTAGTACTTCGTATATCCATTCCACAGAGTCGTTCCTTGTAGGTTGACCATAGATTCTCGATTGGATTTAAATCAGGAGAGTTACCGGGCCAGTACTTTGATTTGCTCACTGGTAAGTCTTGCCAATGTGTTCGTACAGCGTTAAAATTTTCGTACGCTTCCGTGGAGTAACGTCCATCGCAGAGAATGTCCGTAGGACAACTAATCGACAGTGAAGACAATAGTGTCTGGGCGTGATGAAAATCTGACGCAATCATGGATGACGCAATATTTTTCAAGGCCAAATAAATTTCATCATACATCCAGAAAATAGATTCATATTACTGCACACCACTGCAAATGATCTAACCTGATGAAAAATAGAAATCGATTACACCCTGTCACTCCAGTAGGTCTAAAATTGACCGTATGGTGAAAGAAAGGAAAGTAAAACGATTGTTTCAGTTATTTTGCACAAGGGTGTATGTGTTAGTGCTTGTGGGTGTGTTTACTCATGAAAGTAGATTTGAATAAATACAAACATGGATTATTGTACAGAGACGCATATGTGAGAACAAGAGTTACGAGCTGAAATTAATGACACCTGGATATTCCCACCTGAGCGACAACGGATCGAGGAATCTAAGGAAAACGAAATCGCCCTTTTAGAGAAACTTTTTGCTTTACGTCAGCATGGCTGAAGCTAACTTTCAGGAGAGTGATTCACTGTGTGCTCTTGAGCTCGTTTTTTTTTTTCATTGTCATGATATGGGACGATTATATTCAATCAATTCCTATCTCTACTCTTCGGAAATTCGCTTCTCTATGTTGCGCTAGACAATTTTTCCCGCCAGAATCTATCTTGCACATTTTTAAGTCAACCATTCGTCCGTGCAACGAAAAATCACTGCCACATCTGATCTGGTGCTTCTGTTTTATATATAGAGATTATTGACAATATCCAAAAAAGATTCTACCATTTTATATGTCTTGATCTGGCATCTCGACTCCAGTCACTTTCCCACCGCCGTAGCGTTGGTTTAACTTCGTTTATAAATATTTTCACAGTAATTGTTCTGATGAATTTTCTTATTTGGCACCTCGAATTTACGAACATAACTTTCCTCCGGATTTCTTGTTTCCTATTATATTGAGAGATTAGTGACACTCTCCAAAGGTTATCAGATCGAACATGACATCTCGCCTTCAGTCACTTTGCCACCGGGGTAGCGTAGATTTTCTTTGTCATTTTTATAAAGAGTTTTACGGTAATTGCTCTGATGAGCTTTCCTCGTTCGTACCTCGAAGTTACGAACTTAAGTACAGTGCTAGATTGTCCGGTCTATATACAAAGTACAACACTATATAAACAGCACAAGGCATTATAGTCCCGCAGCAAAATATTATATTCTAGGGAAGATAACACTATATACCCGGTACAAAATATTATATTCCCGGTACAAAACACAATATTCCCTATGCAAAGCATTGTATTTCGGGAAAAGGGATTCAATATATCCGGTACAAAACACTATATTCCCGTAGCTAAAAAGTATATTCGCAACACAAAACACTATATTTCGAGGTGGCGAACTCTATATTCACGGCACAAAATACTATATCCCTTTAACAAAACACTATATTCCGGGGTTGGGTTCTCTATATACCCGGTAAAACACACTATATTCCCGTATCAAAACAGTGTATTCCCGGTACAAAACACTACACTCCAGGGGTGGGGATCTCTATATTCCCGGTACAAAACACTATACTCCTGTAATAAAACTGTATTTTTCCGGCACACAAACAGTATATTTCCGGTACAAAATACTATATTCCCGAGACAAAACTCTATATTCCGGCCGGGAGAACAGTATGTTCCCGGTACAAAACAAAATATTCTGGGGGGAAAAATCTATATTCCTGTATTGCCAATTTACCATAATATAAATGTTTTTTTTGTTACTCCATTTTTGCTATGGAGATTATCTAATCGTAGCTTAGGTGCGGCCAAAAAAAGTCGATAGTATGGGGCACCTAGGGAGGATCGATGTCACTAGTCAGTAATTGATCTTGCGAGTACTCCTTTTTGTTATGACTTTTCTTTTAATGTCTATTTTATTGCTGTGTATACCTATATATATATATATATATATATATATATAGGCATACACGAATTCATTCAATATATATATATATATATATATATATATATATATATATATATATATATATTGGATAGATGTGAGTTTGTGACCCTAGGTTATATATATATATATATATATAATGAATTCGTGTATGCCTATATATATATATATATATATATATATATATATGTGCAAAATTCATTCCGCATATATATATATATATATATATATATATATATATATATATATATAATGAATTCGTGTATGTCTATATATATATATATATATATATATATATAAATGAATTCAACATCATCAATTGATAAGACACCGGAGGTGTTGAAACAAAATGGCTATTTTTGTAGTGATTTTATAACATATTTATGCTACAATTTTTAAATAAATAATTATATATATATATATATATATACATACATATATCTATAGTCTGGCATAAGGTCTAGATTAAGGTGCACTTGTTTAGTATGGCACTCCCTACAAGAACGAATTGACCTGTGAGATGAGTTTTCTAATCATTCTACGACTGTCTACGTTCGCACACACGCACATGCACACATATTTACATGGTTTTGTACATATGCTTGTGTGTATGTGTGTTCGTCCGTGGGCGTGTGTGTGTGTGTGTTTGTTTGTGCGCGTCTGTGCGTGTGTTGTGACTCAGTGCTTGTTTGTTTGAGCATACCGAATATAAATCGATCGGCTCATTGATATATGAACCGATCGATAAACATATGCGATGCTGAATCGTCTATACGCAATGCAATCATCTCTCATCTAAGTAACATTCAAATGGTCTCAAATGATAATTACCAACACCCGAATCTGTCTTTGAAAATCCATTGTCAGGCACTTCATCTCTACATTACCTCCCCTCCCTGCTTACCTATGTATCCATCCCACCCTCACCTGATCTACATCCCTGGCTATCGAGACACTCCCCTTGTGATAATAGCATGTCTTTTTCTTTTCTTCTTTCTTTCTTTCTTTTTTAAACCTAGCCTCTTCACAGCGACCATAACTTGTTCGCCCACCTTAAATTACCTGTTCTAGATAAGGTGTCGGCT
The DNA here is from genome assembly GCA_903632075.3 of Acanthosepion pharaonis. Lineage (NCBI taxonomy): Eukaryota > Metazoa > Mollusca > Cephalopoda > Sepiida > Sepiidae > Acanthosepion > Acanthosepion pharaonis. The sequence goes on along the minus strand of CAHIKZ030004613.1, from coordinate 1,426,455 downwards.
GTGGGCTTAATTCTTAACAACCTCACAAACGAACCGGTTGCCTGTGTTCAAATTCTGTGCAAGGCTGTGGATATTTTACTAGCAGAATACCCGTAAAAAATGACGAAATTATTTACATTTGATAAGGATCTCACTACTTATATTATTTACATGATTCGAACTGTTATCCTCATCTTCATTGCCATATTCACAACGTTTCGGCCGTTGTACGCTCCGGTCTTTATGTCTATGTCTCTCTATATATCTGTCTATATCTCTGAGATAAGGTATGATGATTACTTGCATTATTTACATTATTCAGACTGTTATCCTCATCTTTATTGCCATATTCACAACGTTTCGCCCGTTGTACGCTCCGGCCAGGTGATTGGAATTTCGAACCCAACCCTTTATTTCTTCCACCGGGGGTTAGATTTTTCTAGTTTCACATGCCATGCCTCTTCCGGATGTATCAGTTATCTCCCCTTAACTCAACTCCCCTACTTTTGGTTCACCCCTACTGTGGCCTGGTATTGAACTCACATCTCTTTATACACTGGGCTATATGTTCTTGAAGAGTTTCGTGTTCAAACAGAAAACTACAGGGACCTCGTAGACAAAACAACAACAAAAAAAGGATAGACGAAAAGACTAGTTATCGATTGTAAGAATGTAGTTGTGAGCAAAAAGAAAAAGCCCGATTTTCAAACAACAAATTGGAGCTCTAACCTCATTCTGCCATCCACTTGCATAAGCCCGCCAGGTATATCATGCATTGCTTTGCCTTGTCTCTCTTTCCCTCGATTCGACCTGTGAGTATCAGATTCTCCAAGCCGTCCTTTCACATTACGTGTACCAGAAACTTCATCTGCTTCTTCCTGATGTCAAGTGTTGTCCTTTATTTTTTAATTAATTATAGAGTAAAAATTATACCAGTGCATTTCTATTTTTAATTACTGTATACCTACTTTTGCACCCCCTCTGGTTTTTCCTTTCTATCTGCTGTGTCCCTTCAGGACGTTGGCGATTATGGCTCTCCACTTCTTCCATTCCCTTGTAGTTCTCAATAACTTTCGTCCCTCGGCCACCTCCCCCAGACCACGTTCTGTCATCCACTTGCTTAAGCCCGCCAGGTATGTCATGCGTTGCTTAGCCTTTAAACTTCTGGGAAGAGTTTTGACAGATGATGCAAAATGTGATACAGGTACTCGAACGCGTGCTGGAAGACCGAAAAATCAGGAAGGTTTCATTAAAACAAAGGAAAGAGTGCTAAACTGCTATGCAATACCAATTCTCTCGATATGGCAATGAATGCTGGACAGTTTACTCGCACATTAAGAGAAAATCCCCCAGTGACCTATACACACAACCTGGTATATATAAATGAGTAGCAGCACTTGGTCTGAAGATCACACTGAAATCTGAAATTAAGTTGATGCGTTTATTGCCTAAGTCCAATCCGCTTCTCTCAAGCTATCTCCCTCTCTCTCTCTCTCTCTCTCTCTCCCCCTCACTGTCTTTCTGTCTGTCTCTCTCTCTCTCTATATATATATATATATATGATTTGAACAATAATAAATATTAAAAAATTAAAATTTTGTGACACACTGGGTTGTATATTGATATTTTTACGTTTCATTATTTCAATCATCAGCAGAAAAAAATTCCTGCTTGTTAGTAGCAGTGAACTACAGAAATGAATGAACTACATATATATATATATATATATATATATATATATATATATATATATATATATATATATATAAACTGTCTTTCTTTCTCTTCCTCTTCCTCCCTACTCCTTCTTGGTCTTTTTTTTTTCTAAAAGTAGCATACGCTTTCCAATAATCTACCTCAATTCAAAGATGTCCACTCAGCCTCTCGACCTGCCACTGTCGAATGGCCCACACTGCTCCATCGAATTCGGGGCGACAATTCATCAATATAGCACTCGGTCCTGCCTTATAATCTACCATCAACCACCCAGCCACCCATATATATATATAGTTTTAAGGTATGCTATATTTATGGGATAAGCTGGTCAATATATATAAAGAAAGAGCGTATGTAAAGTGAACATTGAAGTCAACCCCCAGAGGTGACAGACTGTTTCAGGCTAAACGCAGTTGATTGCGTTTAGTATGAAACAATCTAACGCCTCTGAGTGTTGACTTCAATATTTACTAATATATATATATATATATATATAGATAGATAGATAGATAGATAGATATAGACATATAATTTATTTGATGATTATAACATAATTATGTTATAAAATCAATACAAATATAGCCATTTTGTTTCAACTCTTCTGGTGTCTTATCAAGTGATTGTGTTGAATGTTGGCATTTAACTCCATCACATGATAAGACACCGGAAGTGTTGAAAGAAAATGGCTATTTTTGCAGTGATTTTATAATATATTTATGTTATAAATTTTGAAAAAATTATATTTACTCTACTCTGTATTGAGAACTCGTTTAAGAATAGTATTTTTTAGTTATTGGAATTTATTCTGTATATACGAATCCTATACTTGGAAAATTCAACACTCGCGGCCTGACGATTGCGTCTAGCATGAAACACCCTGTCGCCTGTATAGAGAGAGAGGAAAGAGGAGTATGGCAGACACGGTCGAAATTAGAGAGGGAAGAGAGAGTTAGTAATATTTCTTTTAAGATATTTAAGAGTAAGGGAGGCGGTTTTGACCAAACTATTTAAGAAGTGATCATATCATGTTACATCAACTTAAAAATATTGTTTAAAAGTGAGCCAAAACTATATGTAAATTTAAAACACCTTTTTTTTTTCACCCTTAAAAGTGCGGTCTGATGAACCAGGTAAAAATCATACCCCTAGAGAAATAAATTATAACCAATGGACCCTTAAGGTTGTCTGTTTTCTATTTAAATTAATAATTGCTCTGATTATCCTTGGGATTATCCATACGGATTAACAAACTTTTCATTACTTCAATATAAGTAAAGGGTTAGAGTGTAATACTTGTTTCACGTTTTCTGCTTTATTGCTGTACTCTGACCCCGTGTTCTTATCTTTTCAAAGTTTTATGATGAAGGACTAGGTAGAGCCAACAATTCTACATCGTCCCCGTGGGGAGTTTTAGTTCTTGGCTCAAATGTACGCGTATCAGCATCCAACATGGAATCCGCTATCTGTCACATCCTACCACCGCGGACAGGCAAGATAAAATGTACTGATTTGTTTTTTACAACTTATAACGCCTTTTCCGGGTATTTAAAAACAGAAAATAGTTTTTATATTGTAATAATTTGGGGGAGATGATAATATTTTGCTGATACTAATTAACCCAAAGCTGGGGGTTAAATGACGGATCTATGCCTTTAGCAAATGTATTTACGTATAAATAACGAACTCTGGGGTTGGAACTTGGTTTTCCGGATCTAAGTGTGTCTAGACACTGCATATGTCAAAAGTATCCAAGTGTCAAAACACATTTAATGACTGGAGTTAGGGTCAGGGTTAGGATCAGGGTTAGGGTCAGGGTTAGGGCAGATTTAGGTCAGGGTTAGGGTCAGTGTTAGGGCAGGATTAGCGTCAGGATTAGGGCAGGGTTTGGGTCAGGGTTAGGGTCAGGGTTAGAGCACTGTTAGGGTCAGGGATAGGGTCAGGGTTAGGGCCAGGATTAGAGCAGGGTTAGGGCAGGGTTAGGGCAGGAGTTAGGTCAGGGTTAGGGCAGGGTTAGGGTCAGGGTTAGTGTCAGGGTTAAGGTCAGGATTAGAGCAGGGTTAGGATCAGGGTTAAGGCAGAGTTAGGTCAGGGTTAGGGCAGGGTTAAGTCAGTGTTAGGGCAGGATTAGGGCAGGGTTAGGGTCAGGGTTAGAGTCAGGGTTAGTGTCAGGGTTAAGGCAGGGTTGTGGTTAGGGTTATGGTCAGGATTATGGTCAGGGTTAGGGTTAGGGCAGAGTTAGGGGCAGGGTTAGGGCAGGGTTAGGGCAGGGTTAATGTCAGGATTAGAACAGCGTTAGGATCAGGGTTAGGATCAGGGATAAGGTCAGGGTTAGGGCAGGGTTAGGGTCAGGATTAGGGCAGGGTTAGCATCAGGGTTAGGGCAGGTTTAGAGTGAGGGTTAGGGCAGGGTTAGGGTCAGTGTTAGGGGAAGATTAGGGTTTAAAATTCGGGGATTAATAATAGGTTGAGCCATAAATAATTACCGCGTTTCTTTATCAACTTTTATGATTTCTTGTCACGTTTCAGGCTCGTTTTTAAGAAAATAACACGGTTTTTATGTTAACTTTTTTGTAACAATTTACGGTATTGGTGACATGTTCAGGCCATGTTATTCTCACCATCCTTCTGTAGAGTCACATTTCTGTTGTTCCAGAATTCACAGTCATATAGCTGGATTGCTATTATATAAAATGTAATTTCCCTTTTTTTCTATCCAAATATTCCTGTTTCTTAATATTTTGCTTAGCTTTTGGAAGGCATCTTTCCCTATCCTAGTGCGGCTTCGGATTTTGGTGTCGTAATTTCTGTCTTATGTTAAAACAATTTCCAAATATCTAAATTGTTGCGCCTGCATGTTATAGCTTTTATATATTGTGAGGTTCTTATTGCTAACAGCCATATTTTCTTTTCAATTGTTATTTAGTTCTTTATGCTCGATTTTCTTTATAAAAGTGTAAAATTCCGCACGTTTGGGGTATAATTGTTTCTAATTTTCTTTAGAGAAGGTACTCACCACTACTTACATTATTCGTTTTGTAGTGACCGAAAAACTTAATCGTTTGATGAAATGAATCAGGTGGGTGCAGTAGTAGAGACCAACCGAGTTCCACAATTTTTTCCTGTGTTGTCCTTTCTGCATGCGCCCTTCCGTTTTCATGGAGGAAAACAACATTTTTTTCTATTGATGAGCGCAAGATGTTTTCGAACAAAGATTTCTGGACAGGTTGCAGCTGCTGAATGTATAAATGTGCATTTAGGGTTCATTGCGTTTTGATAACTCTAAATAAATAAATACCCTAACGAGCCGAGCAAACGCTCAACATTAACTTTCTTCCACGGAGCTCAGTTTTTAGGATCAGTTGTGAGATTTATCCTTGTCAATCCACTGCGTTTTGCTCTGAAAATTGTCGTATGTTAGTGGAAACTAAATTTGTTCTTAACAAATTAGTCGTTGGGCTGGTGAATTCACCATTACAACTGGGTCCTCAAAACGGAAATTACTTATATCTCAACCTAATAAATAGCAGATGTATAAATTTCTTTCTCTGTTAACCGGATAAAATTCTTTTCGCTGGCATGTGAGAATTGTTAGCGAAAAAGAGAGTGGGTGGGTGGGTCTTTGGATAAAACACTCAAGGATAAGTACATTAGCCATCCAATCAGTAGAAATTTAGCCTACAGTAATATTTAGCAACTGAACTTTCCGTTCGAATGCCTCATAATTGGATTTTGCTAAAGTTAAACGCTTACCATAGAGCTTATCTCGCAAACCAGTTCCCGAGTGTAATGCAGACAATCTCCTCGCAGACGAAAAAGAGATATAACGTCAGTAAGACGTGGTTCTATGCTAAGAATATCACGGACAGAAGAAGTCTTAACGAAAACAGGAACAACTCATAAATGTATACTTACAATCAGAACGAGTTGACATTTCTGAGACCCGTAATGGAGAAAGACAGCATAAAGAATTTTGAGAGAAACAGAATGCAATAGACGTAGAGTAATGATTCCCAACGTAGGGTGCATGCTCCACCGGTGGGACATTTTGGTGAGGCATGCGTATTATGTGCACCCTTTGGTTTTCATTCAAATATTTTATATTTCTGTTTTCAGTTCTCTATTATATGTTTTAAAACTATTTAAAATATATATATATATATATATATATATATATATATATATATATATATATAAGATTGGTGTATACGGAATGATTCCTAATGTCAGGCGTGTGCCCCACCGGTGGGGAATGGTAATATTTTGGTGGGGCATGCATAGGATGTGCACCCTTCGGCTTACTATACCAAAGTGAGCTCAAATTTCATTTTGCATTATTATTTCCTGATTAAAATGATCAAATTATATTAAAAAATAAGCTTTCATTCAAATATTATATATTTCTACCTTTCAGTTCTCTCTCATATGTTTTGAAACTATATATATATATATATATATATATATATATATATATATATATATATATATATATATATATGAAGAAATATAGTTTTAAAGTGTGCTATATTTATGGGATAAATTGTTCAATATCAGAGATAGAGCATATGTAAATATAAATATAAAAGTGAACATTGAAGTCAGCACTCAGAGGCTGTTTCTTGCTGTCCTGATGATTACGTCTAGCATGAAAAAGCCTGTCGCCTCTGAGAATTGACTTCAATGTTCACTTTTATATTTATATATTTATTTTTTCTTTTTGTTTTTTAATTTTTCTCTTTCATGGACGCCATGTTCTTTGGAGTC